>LBNR01000090.1:11286-32028 GCA_001262555.1 Fusarium nygamai | reverse complement strand
AATGATATATTCAAGCTCCCCCAACCTTTTTCTCCAGCGTGCGAATGCGGCTATTATGACGATCACCCGACAACGACCAATTATGTATGGCGGAGCAGCCCTCCGAAAACGATTCTTAATTGGCTGCCTTGTGAGCCCCGTTAATATGTCAACGTCCATGTGCCCCTTGGCTAGAAGATTAGGCATCTACGGCCGCGTGGCTTGCCGACGTTGCTATGATGGGCCACGAGGTAAGGTTAGAAGATTTGTGATTCAACCCAACAGGCGTATGGTACGGGGGTTCGCTAGAAAACGACAGGGGTCGAGCACCTCAGAAAGACCTGATCTGTATCCCATGTAGAGCCAAATCTCTTGGTTTCTGCATCAAATACCTATTAGAGTAGAGCACTGCAGAAACAGTTCCCTTGTCTTCTCACACTCGTCGGGCTTGCATCAGACACTCGAAAAATATGATTCCCATATCTAGGATATCTAGATAATGTCTCGCTCCAGCCAAGACTTCCAGCGTCCCCTTCTGCCTGCTGCGGCACCACCAGGGCCTGAGACGCATCCAGCAGCTTCACGCCATCTTCTCCCTCGACATCCACGAATCGGCGTATCGGTCGCCTGCGAGAACTGTCGAAAACGAAAGGTTCGGGTATGTTCCCGCAATCAACCCATACATATCTATGGTATCTAACTGCCACATAGTGCAACGGGAGTCGACCACGATGTGCAGCTTGTGTCAGGACGGGACACGAATGTGTTTACATACCCATATCCAAGGACCGCGAGCTCAAGCGAAAATACGAAGACCTTGAGACCGAGAAGACAGCATACCAGAAAGTAATTGATCTGCTACGTTCAAGGGAACATGGCGAAGCAAATCTGATTCTCGATTTGATCCGACAGAATACAAGCGTGCACGACGTTCTACGTCAGGTAGAACATGGAGACATGTTGTGCGAGCTGTCTCTCGTGCCCGACACCAGGTACCGCTATGTTTTTCCCTATTGTCAAACGCTGCCAGGCTTCCTCAAGTCAAGAGACAACCCTTACCTTCATTCCCCGATATACGAGTGGGCAATGGATCAAGAAAACCACGATCCGTCATCGGGAACCGAGGGTCCGGCTCAGCCGGCAGCGCTCTTTGTCAAGCCCTATCATGCTGCAGAAGTAATCATCCCCTGGCTCGACTCAGTTGAGCCGTCAAGATGGACTTCTGTCTGCTCGAATAACGTCGTGATGAGGAAGATCCTGCGCGCCTACTTCCTGAATGATTACGAGTGGTTTACCTTTCTGCACAAAGACTATTTCTTCCAGGATATGGCAGCTGGAAGGAAAAGATTCTGCTCTCCTCTCCTAGTCAACTCCCTGTTTGCCCTCGCTTGTGTAGGCACCACAGCCTGCGTTTTAGACTCTCCTTAACTTCGTTGATAGTATTGTTACCGCCAGTTACCCCACCGGCCTGAATTTTGGAACCCTCATACACTCGGGTACAAGTTCTTGGCCGAAGCAAGACGACTATGGGAGGTTGAAGAGGCTAGTTCCTCCAACAAATTGACCACTCTTCAGGCAGGTCTCTTCATAAATGTCGTGTACAACATGATGGGTGCCGACAGGATCGGCTGGACTTACACGCTCCGAGCAGTTGAAATTGCCCAAACCCTTCGTTTATTTGACTCTTCGGCAAAGGTTCGAAGTCGGCAATCTCAACACAATAGAGACTTTACTGCTTGGGCGTTATTTGCATGGCAGAGGTATGATCGTTCGTCTGTGGTTATTAAAGCTCAAGTACTGATTATTCAGTCACTCGTCATATCACTTTTGCAAACACCCCGCAATATCCTCCCCCCCTCCTATGCCGCTACCTGACCCTGACGAACACCCCAAGTGGTACGGAGAGATATGGATCAGATATCCTCAAGATCCGACCATATTTTCTTCAAATTTCAGTCGCTTCTTCAAAGCCAAGGCAGAATTCCTAGTTATTCTCAACGAAGTCGCTCTTCAGATTTTCGATGGTGTTGAGCGTCAGCCAGAGGCTACGGCACAAAACCTTTCAGAATTGCGGTCAAGGATGCACAGCTGGTATAACAAGTTACCTAAATGTCTTACGCCAACAACCATTGCTCTTCCAGCTCATCTCAAACTCCAGTACGTCGCATTATCATGATCATTTACTTTTCAATCTTCTCTGAGTATGTCTAAGGCTGCTGCTACTACGACAATCTATTGAGTGACCACTTTACTGATAAGAAATTCAGTATGCACTACTATCACGTTCTCATCAATCTCCACAAGCCTGTTGCTGGGATGCCGCCCCCTAAGCCCCCCGAAGTCTCCGAGCGGGAGGTTGCCAGCGCCAACCCAATCGAGGATGAGTTCGTTGACGCCTACATCCGCCTTGAGACACTTCTACGCATATACTATCTCCGCCACGGCTTCGATCACTTAGACATGTTCTTGCTCGCCTATCTGGTATTTTTTGCCTTCACAAACCTACACCACCTAAAAAGAGTACCGACCCAGTACAGCTTAAATCGCTTCGATCTACTCTCTTGCTTGCTGCAAAGGGCCTTCGTGAACAAGGTAGCATATACTTCTTAGCCATGATTATGTTTCAGCTCATTTACCGAGATATGAGGCCTGAGGAGGTGGACCTATTTGGCAGGTTCGTGACTATGGGCCAAGAAGATCCGCAGAAGATACCCACAGATTTTATACACTCTCAATGGCCGATAAAGGTAACGGGCTTAGAAGGACAGTCTGAGAACAGGATTCTGGATGATCTTGTTAAGGAGCATGAGGATCTGTCTTTAGGGTCTACTGAGGGATTAACAGATGCTTCGACAGACGAGGAGATGTAGTAATGGCGTCGCGTTCTTGCCCATAAAGATTAGTTTTAACGCTCATGGGGCTTTTTATGCAACTTTTCAGGAAACTCGGTGAAGATAACGCTTACTCGGGAAGATCATTGAATTAATCAAGCGACAACAACGTTGTCACCCTTGACTCAAGTAACTGGAGTCAACGAAGACTATAATTTCCTAGCGCTAAAACGGAAAGCATATATATACACTGTTGGTGCACTTCCTTGAGAGATTCTACCAGCTCAGCCATAATTATAGCAGAAGCCCAATATATACATCGCGCAGCCTTAGATCTATATTATAAGTAACTACTTTGTGAACAAGAATGTCTTTAAGCATTTCATCAGTATTGACGATCCCGTTAAAGACGCCACAGACTTATCCGCAAGCACCACCTGATAGCTTGGTGCACGACGGTTGGTGGTTCAAAATTCCTGATTGGGCGATTGCCAAACTCAGAAGCACTCGAGTTCCATTATCCCATCCAAATACCCCTGACGTGTTACCTTGGCGCACAAAATACGTATCAGACCGCCAGGTTAAGCTTAAGTCCTTGGTGTGATTTAACAATGCCTTTTCAACAGGAACTCTCAAGGAATCAAATCAAATGCTGCGTATCCTGGAAGATGCCGTAGGAGGCAATCATGGCGTGTTGGCAGCAATCTGGTCAGTCGTCGCTCTTCCGATAGGACCCAAAGAAATGAACCGAGGCCTACCTATTATCATTCGAAGCCGCAGTATTCGCCTCCTTCTCAAGAAGCATCTCCATTACGTCGATATGACCATTCTTCAAAACCCTTACTAAGTCGGCCTTACTGATTTGCGTACCTCTCTGTGAAAAAAAAAAAAAAAAAACTTGGCAACGGTTAGATGGCCTCCTTCGCATGCCCAAGCAAAAGGGGTGTGGTTCATCTGTACCGAGCCTATGCTGCACCTGAGGACGTAATATCAGTTCCATCATAGACGCTTGTCAATAGGCCCTGAGGAAAGTGGCACGTTTTATATAGACAGTACGCAGCTTAATAGGCATCATATGCCTCATGGTCATCATGGCATTTAACCCAACTATTAACCTAATGCCGCCATATTTATCCAACCTGTGAGCTCTAAAGTAGTTATTTATAGCCAGAAATAAGTTCTGGGATGGCTAGTTGCGTCCTTTTCAGTCACACGAGTTGAGTTCTTGTCGGTCTAGCTATACCAGGAGGCAACTGTTTCTATTTGAGATCACGTAGCTGGAGTGTCTTGGCCCTGATAAGCCATTCCTTACTTATCTGGCGTACTAATGGCAACAAGTGTCAATGGTACTTTTCTCCCGTAGCTAAGACATATTGCCAACCCGTGGGACGACTTAGTATTTAAGGGGCCGGCACCCACCCTCCAGTTCCATATCTCAACTTCTTCTTTCACCACTTGAACCATCTTTGACAAAACATCTACCGGGAATTAGCTGATTCGGTCTGCCTGATTTGGATATATAAGCTCCAGCTAACCCCAAAATTTCTTCTTTCTTTCCTTTCCTTCCATCAACAGTCAACCTAACCCTACAGACGTTAACACGATACCTATCCTGTACCCTTATGCCAACTCCAGATTCTAGTCCAGTCTTGACTTTGATTAAGCCCTTATGAAACGCCTCTTTGTGTTTGTCTTAGAGAGTGAGTTATGGAAAGTTCCCGGAAACATGTTTCCCCTAACGCTTTCTCAATCTCTCACGTAGCTTACCATTCTACCTCCTCCGATATGACACTCGGGTGATACTCTCGCCTTTGGAAATAGCCGCTACTCAATAGCAGGATTTGATTACCTCCGTACTTGTTAGCGTCTTTAAGTAGGAAAAGCAGCTTCAGGATGATCTTGATGGTGCTGTGTTCCTGGTTCTCTTTTTTGGCCCATTTACGCTCCAGTGGCTGGCCAGCGTAACGGCAATTCACTTTTATCTAATGATGATGCCTGGCAAACTATATTGACTATTCTCACTAAAATCGAAAATACGCTATTGAGGAAGGGGGTAGACATCATTGACATTTTCAGGGCTAAAATGAAAAAGATTTACTGTAAAATAAATCCTAAGAGCGTATATTCAATTTTAATTCGATTTCCTCCGTCAATAGTAAAATAATTAAACTGCTGTATTATGTGATTGGGGGGTTGCTGGATATGATGTATGGAAATTGGTTGCTGCTAACCGTTGCTATCGAATTGCTGGGTTGGCTGGACTGACCGGAAAGCAGCTAAATTGGGTGAGAATCGCTTTTTATTCCAAAATTAGATGAATACTCTGGATAAGGCGAGCAGTATAATAGCACTAACACCGGCTGCGATACTGGCAATCGCTTCTGTGTTAAGTCCACTGTAAAGAGTGCTTGGGTTTGGAGAGCTTGTACCACCTATTCTATCCTTACTGGTGACTGCATAATGACCATCATATCTGAAGTAGCGAAGCCGAAAAAGCTGCAGGAAGGATACTATGATGCGAAAACTACCTGACTAGAACCGTACTGGCATAAGATAGAGTAGACCGGTTAGGGACCCTTATCAGATGCAAGCTGACTAACCTGGACGTTTCTATGCATCCTAGAGAACTATTACATCCAGCTTCATCCCTAGCGATATTTGCGTCACTATTCACATGCAAACTTGTATGGCAATATAGATGTTTCGTTCTCCAGAATTCTATCTTATTCTTTGTCTGTCAAGTGATCCCTAACATCGTAGCTATAACAAGCTACCGCGGGTGCAAATCTAGGCTGCTGCATCAAGATCCCTTCGGCGAAACCGGTTCTGCAACTGGCTATAAGCTTCTCCTGTATTCCATCCGTGCCATGTAACTTCTTGAGCCTACGATCCACCTGCTAAGTCTCGGGCTTTTGGGCCCATGCGCTTCCCCTTCCCGGTGTTAGCGTCTTAAATTCAACCCTTTTGTGCCTAAAGAAGAGACGCTTACCAGGTAGAATGACTATGGTAACTCTTATTCTTTAACGCTTCTCGAACTCTTGTCAACCATACCTGCACCTTGTTGTACTCCCAATCCATGACATTGGTAAGCATATGAAGGCCGAACCCTTCCAAGCCGGTCTCAATAGATACCCTGTTGAACTGCCCGACTTCCTTCCATTTTTTGTCCGCCGGCCACCCGCCTATAGGCGTCTTGATCATTTTCTTCCTAATGTTACTAAAGCTAGCTTCATTCATCCACCTAATCCAATTGTCGTCATCAATCACCTCAAATGTCTGTCCCATCTTCTCGCCGATGCGGGAGAATATCTCCCTCCACTCCGCCCAAACACTATCTGCCGGCAGGGACCCGTCATCTGACTGCACATGAGTGCTGCAGTCCAGATGCTCCAGCCAGCCGCCCGGCTTGAGGCACCGGAAACACCCACGATACAATTTGGACCAATCCTGGAAGCACCCTATCATATAGCGGATATGGATATAGTCGAAGGTATTGTCTGGGAACGTCTAGTCCTGCGAGGCATCGCCCAGTTTAAACTTGTAGTTCGGCGGCACCCAGGTTGACTGGGTTGGCGAAAGATCAATGCCTGTCACCTCGGCTTCGGGGAACTCGTCTGCAAAGTCGCTAGGACAAGAGTTAGATGTATGTGCACAAAAGACACCCACACAGCCGCGAATCAAAGCTGGTTGGCTCACATAGCCCAGATACCTGTGCCCGTGCCTACATCGAGCACGGTTTGCGCGTTCTTCAGCGGGGCCAGGCACAGTTTGTTGTCAAGTGCTAGATTCAGCATGTGATGGCTGGCCAAGTGTTACTTCGCCGGTTCCATTGAAAGGTGTTCTTGACGGGATGCAGTGCATACTTTATATCGAGCCCCTCGTTCTGCTGTTCGTCATTGGGCCCCCTGGCGCTGTTCGTCAGCCACTATGGCGTAATCACCGCTCCAGGGAAGCGACGGTGTTGATATCAGTACTCGGCGGGTTTGAAGTTATGGTATGTCCTTCCATGCAGCTTGCGATATTGCAGAATTGTTGAGCTTATTGAAGCTATAGAGACGGCCCTATTGAGGATTAGTATCCTTAAGATAGGAAAGCACCAGGAGGCATCGAGGTTCAATTCCTTTACTCCAATAGCCGTCAATTGGTACTTCGATATCCGCGAAAGAGAGTATGGATGGATCAAGCCCGAGAACACAGTTGCTGTCGACGAAGGCGGTATCCTGGCGGGATTTGGCAAGGACTCGCCTTTTTTTACTATTGACTTACTATAAATTTACCGACAAACTGTGAATATAGGCTTGGACTCCTTGGTTATCGGTAGTAGCGATCCGAACAAGAAGGCCTTTCTCAAAGGCTCTCAGTCCCACATTTGGACTAGCTTTATCGAAGCCGTGACTGCAGATGGCCGTCTTTTGCATACTTGGGCATTATAAGGAGAGCTTTACCCACTCCCGATTGGTCAATTAGATCTTATCATCTGATAAGATTAAGATTGTGGATGCTGAATTCCTCGACAAGTCGTCTAATTTCATTCATTCTGCTCAATATATTATGACCTCTCACGTGAGTTCATATGCTACCAAACATGCTGCTTGCTACTGCCTACTACTGCCTGCCTGCAGCCTACTTGGCACTGCATTGAATAGGTAGTTCGCTTCTTTTTGTATATATGTACCTAGAAACCTTTGCAAGGAATTAGCTTACTCCTCATCTCCTTCCCTGCCTGTTACTACCGGCATCATCCACAGCAAGATATTGTTTTGCAGTCCACCTTTATTATATATACCTCTAACCATGTCTTTCTCACAGCATTCATTATCTCCTACCCTCCCTACAACGCGTTCCATGTTGAACCTCTCCTTGCCGGCGCCCAGTGTTGCTTCTAGTGCTCTTCCAAGAACTGCCTCGATCCCCTCCGAGAAACCTTCATTCTGGACCTTTTTTTCCATATGCAAGAGGTTCGGAGCCTGAATTCAGACCAAAGGAGAGATCTGATCGAAGTGGGAAGCCCTCAAATAAAAGCCTGCATTACTGTATCGCCTGTTGGGAACTTAAGCGTACGGAGAGGTTTCTCTCTGTATTTGCTAGTGGTACACTATGGGTTGAAGGCAGTGAGGCTTCATTATCCTAATGCCTTACGCTGATGGATGCTATCCTCACCTATTTTGAGGATCAGAAGGTTTATCCTACTTTGTCAAGATAATGCTTGAAGCTAATGTTTTATAGGTGCTATATAAATCAGGCCCAGAGAAGGATCTCCGCATGGTTCATTCTATTGAGATGGGCTGGTTTATCCTTGATAAATACTACGCTCTCGTTGAGTCAACGCCAGTATACGCCGCCGCGATGCTTCTCGATCCCTCGAAGCGGAAGCATTACCTTCTTCAGAACTGGCCTGAAGAGTGGCGTCAGAGACTATCGATGCTGTTTATTCGATCTGGCAGAAGGAATACGCGTATCTCCCTCATGAATCACTCCCTGCCCCTGCTGCTGTTGCTGATATCGATACGTGCCATCCATCCTCGAGGAAGAGGGTAGAGAATGAATTAGACCAGCTAAAACGTCGTCTAAGAGTTTAACCTACTTTGCAAGAGGATGAAGATATGTTTATGGCGTTTATTGAAGATAAAACTATCGATATTGATGCTCTGAAGATAACTCCTCTTCAGTGGTGGTTAACTCTAGAGCAACGCCGGCGCTATCCTCGTCTCCACCGTATGGCCATCAATATCCTCTCAATCGCACCCTCCTCTGCTGAACCAGAACAACAATCCTCGGGAGCACGCCGTACGCAGAGCTAGGATAGGCTTAGGTTATCGCCAGAGAACCTCCAGAGGTTAGAGTGCATGGGCAACTGGTTTGCGAGGAAGTTCGTCTCTTCGGAGGAGCAGCTAGCGATGATAGTAGAGGCTGTGGAGATGGATGATGAAATGAATATTGTTTTTGATAAGGAGGGTTGGGATGCATAATATAAAGTGGCTTATTACAAAGAAATGAGCATATATGCGGCATCTGCCTTCCCTACCTACCTTATAGTCTATCCACCAATCTACCCACTACTCTCTACCCACTCTACCCGGGTAGGGTAGAGGAGACCACTTCTCTACCTGGGTAGGTTAAAGAAGTGGGTAGAACTCCCTCTACTCTACAATGCCCAAGTATGATTGAGCATGTGCCCATAGCATCGCATCCGGCGAACCCTTATATTAACAGGCCTCATCGATGGATCGAGCTGCTGGTACATGTGGTATAGACAAGTATCATTTGCCGCCATGTTATCAGAGATGGCACAGCCAACTCGCCCTTCAATCTCCCATTCATAGACGATATCGATTAGAGAACCGGCGAGGTTCTTGCCACTATGAGCACCAAATTGACAACGCAGAGCCAGCAGACGGGATTGCTAATGACCCAGTTAATTGATAAAGTGCGCAAATATAGCCATGATTGCAAAGCGATTCGGTGGTGTCTAGAGGTCGAAGTTAATGTGTATTGCTGTTAAAGCGTTACGGAGCTCTGCTTTAATGGTATCCCGCTTCGCTTCAAAGAGTCGATGTACCTCTCTAGTGACAGAACTACCACTCCACGCCATCTAGACCACTAAATCGCTGTTGAAATGGTTGAAGATCTTCCGAAGGAAACTGTGCTCGAAGATGGTGAATGGCAATCGCTATTAATGATGAAGCCGACGCTTAGTTCTTAGATGGCTTTTATTTTCGCCCTTAGTATGGCGCTCTGTTCAAGCCGACGTCTTTTAGGCGTTGCACCAGAATAAATATCAATAGCACTTTCCTTACCAGGACTTGGCTCACTAGACTGGCTGGCTAGGTGATTCGGTGAGCTCTATGCAGGTCGGTCAGCTGCTGGGTATCTTGTGAACAATATTGAACGGGACATATACATGGTTTCGGAGATGATCTGCTGCAGAAGACTTAGCTTTCACCGAGAAGAACTCCGCTACGCCTTTCATATCACATCAATTACAGCACCAGACATGACCTATCAGTAGATCCTGATAGTTCAGTTCAACAAGGAAGGTCCCATACGACCTAATCCAGCTCTTCCTGCCCTTTACACCTTTTCAAGCCAGCGAATCCTCTTAGACAAAGCGACGGTTGTTTCAGGTAATCTTAGGCAGATCTTCAATAGTCGGGTTAGGAGGTAAAGCTGCAACAACTGCCTTTTCCAACTATTTGGCAACCGTCTTCAGCGGAGACAATCGTAAGAAGACAGAAGAGGGAGGTATGTGGCAAGCCGTCAACGTTACTGGCGGAAAGCCAGCTGGCGATAGGGAGAGCGGCGAATTCAACATTTTGCTGATAGAAAAAAAAAAAAAAAAAAGGCATATATAGAAGGGGCTGTTTTAGTGGCGCGACATGGTTAGGAAATGCGTTCCAGATTGCATACCCGTGGTAGGGCCACACGTTAGAACACGATAGTAAATACTTGATTTTAGGGCTGACCCACAGCTATTAGAAAGTAGACCTCCATCTGTGATTATCTGGTTTAGGGTAGTGGTCCGGGAAGATCTGAATTTTCGCCTCGATAGACGATTGCATGATGCATTTGTCATATATCAATTATTTTAACTTACGAAATGCATGAATTGATTTGATTGAAAGGAAGAATTCGGCAATTTGATTGATTTGATTGGGGTGAGTTGACATATGATGGAATACTATCAATATCCACATCCTAGCCACCAGCAGATCGCAGTGATGTTATTGGATTGGATTGGAGCTGGATCCGAGCCTCGATCCAATCCAGTCCAGACATGTGGACAGGCAGCCTCCAGGAGATCCAGAACCGATCCAGTTCACATTTTTACCCTTTTGGGACAGTCAATGAGCCGCTGAATAAGCAGACTTGGAGTGGAACTGTTCTTGTCCTTGGGCTATGACACCGCCTAACTACAGAGCTCATGTTCTACAGTAACTTGCGTCTCTAGTATGTTCGACTTCTCGCTTCCATCATCTTCGCCGCCTTACTCTCCCTCACCCGGCCCATCCGCCCCAACTGTACTCCCTGCCTCGCCTTCCATCAAACCGATGGCAGAGTCCTCAAATGCCTTCTGCTCCGGGCGACCATACCAAGCTCGTAAGCACTCGCTGGCTTCAATGACGTCCATCCGGAGCCGTGAGCGATGATCTGTAAGGAGGAGCTTGGCGCTGCTAAAAAGGCGCTCACACTTATCCGACATGGGAGGCAGGGCTAAAACGTCCAGCGCCATACGAGCTAGGTCTGTCTGTGAGTGGTAACGTTCATTCCAGTACTGGATGGGGTCGAATTCCTCGTCATCATTAAGGCCGATAACGTCAGTGGTGATAAACCCATTGTAGTGATCCGTTGAGGGCAGTTCGGGGCTTGAATGAGGGTCGATGTGGTGTAGTTTGAGACGCTTGTGGTTTCTCACCGAAGTAAACGATTTCTCTTTTGGTTCTGGGCTCTTAAAGACGTGAGTAGGAACTGGCGCGCCGTGGGCGAACTTGCCTTTGTATTCGTCAACCCAGAGCTCCTTAACTGCTCCAACGGCAGCTTGGATCCAGGCACGCTTGTTATCACTGCCATTCCAAACCTGATAGTACTATTGGTTCTTAAGGCTTGGATTTAACGATATGGCGGTGTAGCAAGCGGGCGATTTATCGGCCTTGTTGTAGTACTTCTCGCATTTCTGCCAAGCAACTTCTGCAGCCGCAGCAAGCCAGTTATAGTCGTCGAATTCGTCATGCTTCTCCTGTCTATTCGGGCCACGCTTCCGCAGGGCGTCTTCAGCGAGCTGTTCAAACTTTCGCCGAGCAAGGTGGATTTCGTCCATAAGCCAGTCCAGCAATTGAAAATGATCTGCAAGAGTCCACTGTCTGCCTTCGTTCATTACTGTGGCCTCGTAAAATGTCTCAAGTTGGTCATGGAGGTGTCCGAGTTCGTCCCATTGCCGTGGACTGAGGCGTTGGTCCAGGACGTCTCTGTCGCTTTGTGGAGGCTCATATTGATCGCAGAAGAGCTGGATACGTTCTTTGACATTAAGAGCGCGTCCAATTGATAAGAAATAAGAATTCCAGCGCGTGGACTGACTTTAGACAAGCTGCAGCAAACTCCAACGTCAGTACTGAAACCGGAAGTGTAGGACGCCGCGACTACCTTGCGACGCGCACTAGGGGAGCTTACCTCCAATCCGTCAAATGCAGCCAGATCGCTGCCAATTTGTATTGATCTGAAGAATTGGCGCCGTTGAGGGCTAGCTCTAATGTATCGTACGATATTATGGAGCCTCCCAATTGCACCGCGCTTCTTCCACAGCTCACGAATCCGCGTGTAGTCCCGTTCTCGATACGCAGAGTCCAGATCCTTGCAGGTCTTCGAAGCATCCTTTCCCATAATAAACGCCTGGGCGCAGAGATTGATGATATGGCCAAAACACCGAAGGCGTCGTCGTACGCGATGTTTCCTGCTCATGTTCGGGTAAAGAGCCTTCAGGACCAGGTCGATGTAGGCATTATTAGAACTTGCATTATCTGCTATGAAATAACCGATCCGGCCACTGATCCCGTAGTTATCAAATATATGTAGGAGGACATCTGCCATATTCTCACCTGAATGTTCGCCAACTAGTTCGCGAAGAGCCAGGATAACCGTTCTTCTCTTGCCGCTTCTGTTGATAAAGTGAGCGACATATCCAAGGATAGCCTAATAGTTTAGTGACGTCTATATATCGAACGATATCGATATATTGCAGTGGGCCGTTTGCATTTCTTGACGCAGGCTGTCCTTTCGTGCCTTAAAGGCCTCTATTATCCATCTGCGAACCACTAGTCTCGCCTTTGGAAGGAGTGTTGTCAGGCCAGGGAAAATATAGAAGAGGAGTTCGCGAAAGTAGAGGTTCTTGATTTGAAAGAAGGCGATGTGACAATAGACGATCCATCGAATAAGAAGTTCCTTGAACTCGTCAAATCGGCGTTTGAATACAAGGGTGGATATGTTGTTGAAGTCGACGATTGATGGCTGCGATGGGTGACGCTTCGCATGTCTGCGCTCACCAGTCTCCCTATCGATTTGGTGTTTCGATTCTAGATGGTCTAAGGCAGTACAGTTGCCCTTGCCGGAAATAGGAAGTCCCTGTTGGCGCTGCTGTTGTTCGCACAGATAACAGTACCAGAACCTCTTCGTCAGGTCCTGCTTGCGTTGTATGTCTTCACCATACTGCCAGACGACTGATGTCCTTTTCTTGGTGTGCTTTTGGGACTTTGCCATAATAACATAGCGTACATATTGCTTCCCATTTAGCTTGAATTCGTCGGGCTCAATCAGAATTCCGTCGAGGTCGTTTGGGCGAGGACTAATATACGTTGGAGCAAGAATAACTCTATCAGAATCAGGACGGCGACCGCTGGCAGCACCGAAATAGCTGGAGAGAGTGGCCATGGTGTAGCTGGTGAGTGGACTGTTCAGACACGTTTGCCACACTAGAAGGACTGCTGAAGTCGCGAACGACGCGTTTACCTCCATGCTTTTAATAGCGCAGCAATCTGCGCGCATTGGATGTTAACCCAATAGCGGAACGATGGTTCGCGCGTCGTGTCGACGGGAGCTGCGACGGGAGACTCTCATGACCACTCAATTAGGCTTAGCTCTTACCTTATCAGGTTAGACCATTGGGGCTCCAGGAGCTGGTTGCCAATCAATCCAATCCAGTCCAAATCTTCGAGAAACCCAAATCCAGTCCAATCCAAATTGCCTCCAATCCAATAACATCACTGTTCGGGACTATGACGCGGAGTATACATAACAGAATAAAGCACGAAGCCACAAGGCTACTTTTGCACTGATCCTCCCGAGCCGCGTTTCCCCACCACCCGCAGCTAACCCTAGTCCGTCCCCGCTCGATTGCCACCATGCCGTTCCTGCCTGCGACTTGGTTCCACCGTCTCCCGCTTGACCTCTATCCCTGACTCTATTGCCACCCTGAGCACAAGCCCTTGCCGCTGGGACTCCGGGCTCAACTAGAACTTCCAAAGCTTAAGAGCCACAAGGCAGCTGGAGAGCCTCAGGGCTCCTAATAATCCGGACCTTTTGGCCTATTAGTCCAAACTGCAATCCAAGATCAATAATCAATCCACAACTGGCGTTCATGGATTGATGACGAGGATGATGCATCCCTTGAAACGAGCCTTGTTGATCTGGATCGCACCAGTAAATTGATCAGAAATACCCAAGAACAAACGGTTGACACAGCAACAATCATGGGTACCCTGGCTTTGTAACGCCATGCCAACAACCTAACGTACTTAGCGTCCACACCGGTCGTCCGTATTCCCTGCCCTGATCTGCAGCCTGGACTAATAGTCTAAATGGTCTGCACTATTAGGAGTCCTGGATTAAGGGGATCCAAGGCTGGGTAATGAACCCAAGTTGACGTCAAGCATGCCATCTGTCTCTCCTGATCCACTTACGCTAAGTAGAGTGGCGCATTTAACATTCACCATCCCCGTCAGCATCACTCTTCAAATGTACGGTCGTCAACACTCTGTAATTTCTCAACGAAGATGGCTTCAATTAAATAATGAAACTAGCCACTCCCATTCGTTCCCTCGCAGCACTTGTTCAGCCACCTGAAGAGGATTGTTATTGGCCAAATAGAATGTCAGTCTCCTCGTTGGACAACTCACGTCTGTGGATTGGTGCGGCAGCCGACACGCAAGATTACTCATAACGCCGGCCCGTTTTTTTCCAGCCTGAAACTTCAGATTCGATCGTTCGTTCGTTACATCCGTACATTCTTCAGCTATACACCTTTCTACTCTTCAAAATTTTCTTTGTTCGCTCGTCCATTTCTTCAGCTATATACTCCTCTACATTGAAACCCGTCAAGAATTAGCCATGATTGCGATCCCGCCGGCCTCACGATACGTCACTGTCACTGAATGCACTCTCATTCTGCTGGTATTCTACCAGCTCTCCTCCCTTTCGACCACATTCAACTACCGAAACCCTGGCTCGCCCTTGACTAACAAGGAGGTTAAGGTGTCGGTGATAGAGAGCAAGGGCTGCCATGACGAAGTATCGGCGAGCTACCTGAGCGCGCTGGGGCAGCTGTCTGAGTGCAACTGCAACGTCTTCCTGGCTGACCAACGATTCGGGATTGATGCCATCTACGGACTGATCCCCGGCGCCGACAAGCGTAAGCTGGTCACCGATAATGAGTTTCGGCCCCAGTACTTCGACAGCGAGACCGCCGCCGAGCCGGATATTGTGCTGTCAGTCACCAGCGAGTACGATCTCATCGACGTCAAGCTCAAATCAACCTTCGCCCATCTCCTCCACAATACTAGCAGCATCCTATTTGCCACGGTCCACCACGGCAACGAGTGGAAGGAGGACCGTCGCTTCCAAGCCGTCAAACCGTGGATCGAGGCAAAACGGCTGCGCTTCATCACGCTCAGCGACCATGTTACCAACTACATGACGGATATCGTCAAGCACTGGGCGACAAAGATGGAAGTGCACAACCTCCCCATTAGCACTTTCCCGCCCGTTTTTTCAATCCCCACCGCACCCACAAAGAACAAGGCGACACTCCGTTTTGCCATGCAGGGCGACCTGGTCGTCAATCGTCGCCCAAACCGTGACTACGAGGGCACCTTCAAGCGCTTCGTCAAGCTCAATAGCGACCGCCAGGCCATTGAGTTGCATGTTGTCGGCAACGGCGGCCTGCCCAAACTACCAGATGAGGCCAAAGACCGGATCAAGTTCCACCGCAGGCTCCCCTACCCGGAGTTCTACGATGTGCTGCACTCGGCCACTGCGATGCTACCTGCCTTCGCCTCCCACGAGTATGTGGAGAGTAAAGCCTCCTCGACTATCGCGGCCTCGCTGATCGTGGGCTCGCCGCTCATCGCCGGCGACGACCTGCTTAATGCCTACCGCTTCCTAAGCCGCGACGACGTCTACTATCGTGAGAAGGGCGAAGATGAGATTGACGTTGTCGAGCGTATTGCCAAGCTGCCGGAGCAAGATCGCCTGGCCAAGGCCGAGGGCCTCCGGAAAAAGAACGAGCTACTGACAAAGCAAGGAGGGGATCTCTTCCGGCAGTGGATCTCAGAGTCGCGTGGGCGTCTGGAGGGATATTAGTCGTACGGGCGTCTGTTGGGATCTAGTCGTGCGTGCTTCGGTTTTAGACAAGAAGATTTTAACTCTTGCGCTGGCTATGTCATTGTCATGCTCGATCCTATATCATCCAATTCATTTTCATATTCATACTTCATGGCTTCAGGCTTTCTCTCTACGCGATTCTTCGCTAGAAGTTTACGACTGTTTTTCTATTATAGTTTTTGCGTATACCGGTACCATTAGTGGTTTGGAGGACTATCCAGTCGTGAAAACATGCCGTTAAGGCTTCGCCCAAGAATTTATGGATCTATAAAGAGATTCTCGGGACTCACATATGCGTTCTGGAGGGAGAACGTCACTGGCAAACAAAGCGTGAGCCATGGCCGTTCCAATCCGTTGGTTAATCCTTGACTTGCTCAGCAACCGCCAGCGTCTGACAATTGTGATGAGGGGACGCCATTTTGGGGGCTTAGTCGGGAAATGCACCCTGGCGCCAGTGTATCAGCCACCGGGGTTTGTGACATGCTGGAGGCTTGTGGCACTAAAAAAACACGAACCGAACATTCCGACATAGATTAAAGGGCAGACCGGGCCAGGAACTGATGATTCTGAACAGGTACTCAACATTTGATGCATGACGAAGTACTTACATCGTGCTAGTGGCTGCATCCCCCAAAAAAGACCGTGACTAACGAGGTGTGATTGGCAGCGCATTTCCGCTTACAGGGGTCAAAAGGCTTTGGCCTGCCGAGGAGCTCAGATTTTGCTGTATTGGGCTAAGACCTTTCTCAATGCCAACCTGGCGAGATAGTGAGATGCAAACTCTTGAAACCTGGTGCGCAGACTTTATGCACACGGTTGCTCGTAGTTGAATTTGGTTGCCCAAGCGTTGACGCCTCAACTGATGGCTCAATGTCACTTGCAGCCGCTCTGCAAGTCCTGGGTCCCATGACTACATTACACTATCTGTGCACGTTTCAGCCGTTCAGAACTTTTTACTTTGCCATGTTCGGTAACGCCCAGTCAAAGAAGGGTGTGAGCGCGGCATTGAGCTACATGTGCATAGTACAGTCTAATATATGCATTTATTTAGGTGTGTGGTAAAAAATAAATAAATATTCATTTGCCTGCTTTGACTCCCTTCAGCTTGTAGTACGGTCGTTCTCCTTCGCTATCGATTTTTCCTGCTTCACTTAGCCTCTTTTTGCCAAGCTGCTACTCTTGGTTAGATAATTAGACCTGTGACTGTCTTTTCTCATCATTAAGATGAAATCTTTTTTCACGTTGGCCCTGTGCCTTGGTGCTCTCTTTGAATCAGCCACTGCCGTTGATCCTCCACCAGCTGAGTCCCAAGGTCAACAGCCTGGAAAGTTCGCTGCTGCTCCTCCTGTAGGGTCCAACCCCATTAATCGCAAGGGATGGACAGTCAAGTGTTCCAGCCAGGCTTCAAATTACCCTTGCGGTAGAGCCATTGATGACAGCAAGGATACCATCTGGCAGACTCCATATGGCACAACCAATACGCCGCCTCCTCACACTATCACCATTGACATGAAGCAGACTCAATATATCAGTGGTCTTCAAATTACTCCTCGCCAGGACGGCAACGTCCGCAACTGGATTGGTCGCCATGAAGTCTACCTCAGCTCTGATGGAACCAACTGGGGAAAGCCCGTCGCCTTTGGAACGTACTGGGGCGACAAGTACCCCTGGATCACCAACTTTGAGACAAAGCCTGCTCGCTATCTTAGATTTGTCGCTCTTTCTAACGTGAATCCCGACTTTCCCTGGATTGCCATTGCAGACTTCCAAGTCTACAACGCTCTCAAGTACAACCCTCCCAAGAACGGCCTTGGAAAATGGGGTCCTACTCTCGACTTCCCAGTCATTCCTGTCGCTGGTGCCGTTGAGCCTCTTTCCGGAAAGGTTGTTATCTGGTCTGCTTACCGCTACGACGCTTTCCAGGGCACTACTCCCCGTGGTGGCTTCACTCTCACTTCTATCTGGGATCCCAAGACTAACGTCATCTCCAACCGTAATGTCACCAACAACCATCACGACATGTTCTGCCCTGGTATTTCCATGGACGGAGAGGGTCAGATTGTTGTCACTGGCGGCAATGACGCTAAGAAGACTACTATCCTTAACCCTGATGGCAACTGGGTGCCTGGCTCTGACATGCAGATTGCTCGCGGCTATCAATCGTCCGCTACGACATCTGACGGTCGTGTCTTCACCATTGGTGGTTCATGGAGTGGTCCCCATGGAGGCAAGAATGGTGAAATCTACGACCTAGGGCCAAGACATGGACTTATCTGCCAAAGGCCCTCGTCGCACCCATGCTCACCAAGGATAAGGCGGGTGTGTAAAAGGCCGACAACCACGGGTGGCTGTTCGGCTGGAAGAAAGGCAGTGTCTTCCAAGCCGGCCCAAGCACAGCCATGAACTGGTATTACACGACCAGAGGAACCCAGGGAGATACCAAAGCCGCTGGTACACGACGAAAGAATGGCAGAATTGACCCTGACTCGATGTGCGGTAACGCGGTCATGTTTGATGCCGTTAAGGGTAAGATTCTTACCTATGGTGGTGCTACCAGCTACGGCGATGCCCCTGGCACAGCTCATGCTCACGTCCTCACCATTGATGAGCCTGGAGCCATTGCTCAGACCGCTCTGGTTGGAACAAATGGTGATGGTATTCATCCCCGCATCTTCCATACCTCTGTTGTGCTCCCTGACGGAAACGTCTTCATCACCGGTGGCCAGCAATACTCCAACCCTTTCACTGACACGACCGCTCAACTCGAGCCTGAGATGTTTGTCTCTGCCTCCAGCACCTTCATTAAGCAACAACCCAACACCATCCCTCGAACTTACCACAGTATGTCACTGCTGCTGCCAGATGCAACTGTGTTCAACGAACGGTGGTGGTGGCCTTTGCGGTAGTTGCAAGAGCAACCACTTTGATGCTCAGATTTTCACACCAAACTACCTCTACGATAGCGACGGCAACCTTGCCACGCGCCCCAAGATCTCGGCTGTTTCAGCCACGACCGCCAAGGTGGGCAGCACTATCACTGTCACTACCAACGGTGCTATCAAGAGCGCCTCGCTCATTCGATATGGCACCGCAACACACACGGTCAACACTGATCAACGACGCATTCCTTTGACCTTGACTGGAGCTGGTACAAATAAGTACTCTTTCAAGATCCCTGGCGACTCTGGAATTGCCTTGCCAGGCTACTGGATGCTTTTTGTCCTCAGCTCGGCTGGAGTGCCCAGCGTCGCCAGCACTATCAAGGTGACAATTTGATTTAGGTTTTATTAAGCCTGTTTGGCTAGACAATGTTTTGTGCATATATAGCACGAGCACCAAGTGCGGGAAAGGTACAAGCATACGACGGCTTTATGTAAATACTCAAATACCAATTCCAGTATTTGGATACACCAAGGTAGCTATCAACGCTTCCACCTAACAGAACTCGTGTTAGTCACTTTCTAAGCCTTCATCAAATGGCTCTTTTGATACGCTCGGTCCTGGTGACTTTCACAAACCTCACTAGAGAAAGGGTGGATACGAGTCAATGCCAATAAAGTTTGTTTTCAGCTACTGGTAGACTTTAGAATATGGATCAAATTTGAATTTTCAGGAGATCATATCAGACGAGGAACTAATTAGTATCAACGCTAACCTGTGCGGCCGCAGCTTCACCTTCCCAATAATCAGGTACTCGGATATTCCCAGGATGGTGTTGGGCACAAGACCGCTACAGTAACATGCTTGCCTTCTCGGGATTGACATTATTAACTTTGCACAAGGACCCAGATACCGGGTACGGTAAACCACCTAGTCCTACATACCAAAATCAATTCTACTAGAATTGATTTATTTTGCCCCATTTTACAAGGGGTAGACTTGATTTTTGACCGGGGGTAGACTTGAATTTACGTAAGGAGCTGTAATACTATGTCAAGCGTGGCTGCTGCTGATTCAAGCTCGATGCTCGAATATTAGAATAGTATCACTGAGGTCAAGACTACTGCTAAGCTCAAGGTTAATGGGAAGACCTACCGCGATACTTTCACTAGCGAGGCTATAATTAACTGGTTAATGAACTATTCTACCATTATAAAAGAGCGTGAAGCCGTTACGGTTGCCACTCTTTTTATGGCCTATAACCTAATAGAGTGTATAACTAAGGATAGGGAATTTACTTTATAGAATCCAGATGCTAGGAATAATATCTTCTATTTTAATAAGCATGCTATCTATCAATTAATACAATAAGCTAAGGACCTTATTAATAGCTTAAGTTCACTATGACGGTCTCTAGAGAGGGAGTATTATACTAGCTACTAGTGGAACGGTATCTTTAAGGATTCTAATACGTAATGACTTGATAAAATCCTGAGAGCTCCGTTAGTGTGGCTTCTCTTCTGTGAGTAATCCTGAGATATATATTGCGAGGAGAACCTAATATTCTACTAAGACGTGGATGAGTTTATATAGAATAGTAATATAGCTACGCATGCTATATGTAGGGAGCTTAATATAACTATAAAGGCTAGTATTAATGATAGTATAGCTTAGTTATATAGAATCTATTATGCTTTCCTTACTACTAGCTCGCCTTACGAGATTAATATTAACTACTAGCTACAGAACAGTCTTATAATACAGATAAATAAGGCTGTAAGTTAGGATATTACCATGATCGATACTCTTAAAGAAGTAATATTTTTATTTAAGGAAGCTTAAGATATTGTATTTAAATTAATGGCTAGTGTAAGTTGATTTAATACCTACCTTGTTATCCAAACCC
>LBNR01000090.1:0-11265 GCA_001262555.1 Fusarium nygamai | reverse complement strand
CCCCCTCAAGATCTTCGACCTGGTGCTAACAGAAACAGGACTTAGTGCTAAAATTTCTAAGTAACCCTAAGTACTGGCAGCAATTGAGAAGCTATGACTTTAGCCTAGTTAGAAAGGGTCCCGAGCGGGGATAGAGTTAACTACATTTGTGTACTTTATACGCTTATAAAGATGATTTATTATAAGTCTCCTAGAGCAATATGGTCTGACCTTATAGGTTAAAATTAAAAGTTTATATTTGAAAGAAAATGTAATATAGGCCACTGGGTTGTGATGTCTATATATATACTTAATTTATTTCCTACTGTAAACAGACCAAAGTCAGGCATTGTTAAGTTCGGATGCGGATGCTAAGAGTTTTAAATCTTATAAGAGTGTTATAGATACTACAGCATGTTTATGACCTTGAGGCTCCTATAAAGGAATAAATATCAGGGAGCCAAATTATAACAGTTCTATCATTATAATTAGATATAAGAATTTTACAGTTATGAATAAAAGTTAAATACGTTACCTAGTTACCATGCCCTTCTGAGACCTTAAGTATATGGCATTTTATAAACTATCTTAAAATATAATACTTTTAGGTAAAAGCCAGGGCTATATAGTATACTTAAAAAGGATAAGAGCAGCTAATTAGAAATTAAGAAAGGTCAGCCGCATAACATCCTGTAGGAGCTATGCTAGGTTTCTGTTTTCGTCTCTCTTAGTTCTAGTCAGCATAATGTCGGATAAGTGTATATCCTTAATCCCCTAGGCTCTTAGGTGGTGTTGCTTGATCTATGCAGGGTTCTCTCTCTATAGACGGATCCTAATAGAGTTCAGCGATATGTCGAGGATGATGCTTGGTGACAGTGGCATTGGCGCAAGTTAACCCCTGTGGCTTGTGGATTCTCTGATAGGATGAACTCCTAGGACGAGGAATAGACGCCCGCTTTGGGAAGGGGGAGTAGTTTGCTATAGCTTCTTGTGCAGTGTTTGGGGAGCTTCGATCAGGAGGTCGAGAATTCTGTTCCTTTCGGCCAACCCTGTCCAATGTTTTATGGGGTCGAGTTTGTGTGGGGATTTCAGGAAGTGGTTTTTCTGGTGGCGTTGACGGGGGTTCCAGTAAGTGAGGCTTGGAAGGAAACTGAAAGGCATGGTGTAGCTTGTTTGAGAGATGAGAGTTGTTACTATTGTTGGTTTCTTTGGGCTGAGGTATAGGGTTAACCCAGATCTTATCGGAGGGTTAGTGGTACTGGTAAGCCTCCTCGTGGGATGTCTCTGGTTCGGCTTGATTGTCAACAGTCCCAGGTGAGGATCTGTGAAATCTAATTAACCTGACGATCTTATGTCCGAAACATTGGCAGGGGCAGTTCTGCGAGTCAGCCTCCGTATGTGAGCGTGTAGTGCTGCCTTGATAAAAGTGCTTGCGAACCCACTTGAGTTGGAATAGCCCGTTTAGCTGTTTGGTGATGCGGGCTATTACAGTAAAATGAAGAATGCTTAAATGTAATCGAGTGGCAAACAAAAAGAGGACTAAACGAGGGCTTCTAAGGCACAACTAATCTGGTGGGACATTTACGCACGCACGGGTGTTATATGCGTTTCTCCTATATATTAAAACAAATCCCGTTTCAAGAGTGAGCCATGGATAGGGGTATTCACACTTGGAGGGACAGATACATAATCAACTCGGTAACGTAGTACAGCCTTTTTTTTTCTTCAGGGGTTAGGTCTGGGACCTGGAATTCTGCATGCTGACTTCGATGTCGAAGCCACCTACTCGGAATCCCTTGTATTGTCCTAGTTTGCACTTTTCAGTTGCATGGTTCAAACGGCATATACACCAGTCGCCAATCCTTGTTGAAGCAGGAGCCGGTTAAGAGTAAGCAATTAGTTACAGGGCCAAAGCGCTGTGGCGCCATGCTTTGTTGGGTAGTAAGAGTAAGGCTAGGGTATTGCGTGTGCGCTACGCTCAGGCTCAAGACGACACAGCACGTTACATTTTCGTATTCTGTTATTAACATTTTAAAGCCAGCATTGGCACTTGGATTTAGGCCACGGTCAAGTAGTTGGCTTCGGTTTTAGCAGAGCTCCATAAAGTTAATCTAACCCTATCATCGGCCAAACAGACTACCTCCACTTCGCTGGTGGACTGCTTACTGGGCTGAGGCTGAAATAATATCGACTGGCCTGTTACGGAATAGCTCGGTTTAGCTAGGATGCTGGAGCCATGGAGTTGTCTCGCTTTATTTACTAGCTGCATTATAGTTAGTCTGAGTGCTCTCGAACGGCCGTTTTATAATAATATTAGTTAACTCGACTTTAAGATGTATATTTATAGAAAACTAAAGATAATAATAATAATAAATGTTTCTAAGTCTATAAATTTTATATTTCTTAATATATATACCGGATAAGGCCCGGATATACATTGTACACGACTCCACTTCTTCTAATCATTTAAACACTTGAAACTCGGAATTTATCTATAAAGAAAGTAAAGTAGTTAGCCAATTAAAAAGCCTGAACCCCTCTTTTGACTTAAAATTCGATCAGGGGCACTTACACTAACTAGCGATTGGGCCTCCTTCGAATATTTAATAGTGGGTTTATTGGGTAATATGTCCTGTAAACTGTACGGATATAGCTAGCTACCTTAGCGTAATAGGGGTAATGGGTATTCGGCTGGTAGAGTGTGATAGCAAAGTATATCATCACATATGTAAGAAATCATATAATAATCAATAATTGCCTATTCTGTTACCTTACTGCTATCCTTGATTCTATTTGTTAAGCGTTTTTGAGTTACTAGCCTATACTTATTACTCTGTTATAAATACCACGGGACGCTTAATAACAGGAGTGTCCTTTTATAAATTCTTACATATAAACATAACCCCGCCGATAACCGCTTTATCGCTCTTTAAGACGCCTTTGCATCTTGTTAGGCATAAGCCGTAACTCTACGGTACAGGCAGTCTTAGTGTCCTTTTTCTATTCCTTTTTACTATCCGCTGTTTTCTTTACTGTGACTAAATGTGATTAGAACGGTGCTCCTCTGCTATTATAAGGACATATTGGCCTAAGGCGGAAACAATACCTAGAGTATAAACTAGTTCGCCTCCACTTCAGGCATCCCCGGTCACGCTCACCCTACTCCTATCGCTCTACAGAGAATAATCCCTTCGCAGCAAATATCGTGGGTAAATTGGGATCCAATTGGCTCTGCTCGTGGCATGAGTATGACTAGTATAGCCTCTAATAAGAGCGAATAAACCAGGCTTAATACTTAAGGCATGGGTAAGAGAAACCCCTCTCCTACTAACGGCTGACGAAAAGCGGATAAGTCCACGATCTAGGCTCCTACTAATAAGAAATCCAAGACTAATGCCGCTACTACTAACAGTGACATGGATTTATCAGATGAAGGGTCTACGATGAGACTGGAGGAGAGCGTGTCTATATTAAAGATGACAAATGAAGAGAAGCGAAAGAACTTTCTCGAGCGCAATCGGTATGTCTTACAATCCCTGATTGTTCTGTATTGTGGCAGTTTACTGACTCCTCAAACCAGCGTCGCTGCCCACAAGTGTCGTCTCAGGAGGAAACAATGGCTTACCTAGCTACAGACTAAGGTTGAGTTGTTCACTACGGAGAACAATACCTTAATAGCGCAAATTGCCCATCTCAGAGAAGAGACAGTCAACCTAAAGACACTCTTTCTTGCCCACAAGGACTGTCCAGTTACTTATCGGCCAGAACTATATAGTGCTTCTATATCGCAGGTTATTAAGCCCTATAATTTATGACTCAACTCTTGTAATATAGTTAGATATATGCTGAATTAGGTTGTAGTTAGTTAGGATGGTGGCGGTATTTCTTATAGTGTAAGACATACGGGAGGGTGCATATCGACTGGACTGCCTTCCATGTGGAAAGGTGTGAAGCTGTGCGCCCGGATTCAAACGGCTGGAATATCAGCCGGCCTCCTTGACCCCGGCCGATTTTGGCACTCAAAGCTCTTGTTATTATAGGCAGCAGATATCCTCTTATCAGCTGGAATTAATTGGGAATTTATTACTTTATTTGGGACAGATTTGTATCGTGACATAATTTCAAGTCACAGGGCATATGGACAACTGGAGTTTGCAGCAATTTGAAAAGCTTACCCTAGCTTGATACGCCCTAGTCTAGAATCCCCTTACCCCTACTCCCTCTGGACTTACTCTGCTGAATAATAGTTCAAGTATAAACTTTCATTACATTTTATGATGTATATATATTGAATAACGTGGTTGATAAGCGAGCCGACCAGACAAGCGAGCCGACCAAAACACTGTACAGCTAGAAATAGCTTACCCTATAGTAATTTAAACCTTAAATAAAATAGCTAAAAATCTAATAAAAATAGTTTATATAATAGTATAGTTAGCTTTATTAAAAAGTAATTTTTTAAGATTTTTAACTATTTTATTTAATATAAAAAACCTTAAAATACAGTGTATTTTACAGGGTAAATAGACTTTAAAGTTTATAGCTATATATAATTTTTTTTAAAATTCTAAAAAAATTAATATAGCTTAATTTAGGACTTATATATAAGCTATTAAAATTATAGCCATTTTAGGTTTAATTTAAAGCTTTTATAACCGTTTAAAATTCAGCTTTTAAGGTATAGGTTAAGTTGGTCGGCTCGCTTATTCAGTCGGCTCGCTTATCAACCACGTTACCATAGATGTAATATATATAAATACTTGGGCTTATGCCTTGCTACAATTAGATAAAGCAGGAACAGTTGTGATGACTCTCAAAATGAGCACGTATCCAATAATATTACGAAATTTAATATTATTTGAAATCCCCCTCACCAGAATTATATAGACTATGGAACACTGCCGAGAAGAATGCGCAAGAAGCGTCCGCGAACCCATTATTAAAGGTTTCAGTAATGCTCGAGAGCCTATTCGTCATGCCGTCAACGACGGGCTTCAGGATTGAATCCGGGAGGGCCAAGGAATTATGCGAGATACTATCAGAAACAGTATCCAGGCCGAAATTTGTTTAGCGCAAGAAAACATTATCGATACCGTAAACAATCGCAACAAGAACGGCATCGATAATACTGATAATACTGGGCTGGCCTTGAGGTGATGGGATGAATTTCCCCGACACACAATTACAATATCCGTTTTCGGAGGATCAATCACCCTTACAGTCATTGTCCAAGCGATTCAGGATCCTGCCAAGCTGAATAAGAACTCAAAATTTCATCACGACACCGTCCGCATATTTCTCACAGTAGCCTGGCTTCTCTTTGTCAGCGCACTGGCTCTTGCACTCGTCAGCAGTCTTCCACTGCCATTTGATCATGAGGCAGTTAATAGAGCCTTTAGAGGGGGCTTGCCCTCCATTATGGGTGTCTTGTTCCATATACTATCTTTTCTACTCTGTACTGTTTTGCTGGGAGCTTTCATTATGCTCTCACTGAGTGAGAGCATCGAGGTAAATTACCAGGAGGTAAATTACCAAAACCCCTAGGTAAATGACGGTCATAAACCCGAGGTTTATAACGCGTCATTTATCACGTGCTTCCAAGTACTATTTAATGACTACGAAACGGCGTCGGTGGAATGATATACGCACATACAGTCTGGTGTGCATTGGTATTCGTCGGGGATGAGGTACCGATCACACCAAAATTGCCTGTGCGGGTACAAGAGGTCCATACCCCCGTGCAACGGCTCCGTGTTCGTTTCTTTGCCAAAACTCCCAGACTTGCTACTTCAATATGGTAGTATTATATATCTCTAAAGCCAACCTATTTACATTTCAACGTTAATAAACAGAGTCTGTCTCTGCGTCCGTGCCTGCATGCACAAAAATGCAGTCCTGGAAGTCGTCCTCGAGCTCTAAGAGCAACTTCACGTCAGCCGTCTCCCAGGATTGGCCGCTCGGTATCCTCCAAGGCGTTTCTTGGGCTGTCTCAAGTCTTCTTAACACCCGACTATTCATATATATGAATGTCAATTTATTGGTGCTAGTGACAGTAGGATGATTGCGAATCTTGTTGTGGAGGAAATTGATTGAGGAAAAAGATCTCTCAGAAGGTACGGAATTAGCCAAAGCGCCCAGGACTCGTTTGGCCAACGCAGCGAGTGATACATTCATAGAATGAAGATACCGCCAACTGTCAAGGACGTGTTGGTGGTGCGGAGTGCCCTCGGATGCTGCTCTGTAAATGCGACTTCCTGGGCCAAAGAGGTTGCCCTCCCGAGCCCTAAACTGACAAAACTCCCGGAAGATATTACCGTATTCCTCAGCGTTGGTGTTGTCCTTAAGAAAGTTATGTGCTGTTCTGACAATGTCTGTGGTCAACAAATGGTGCTTCGGGTCGGTAGTGGCAGGGTCCAAAGCAAAGGCCATGTAGTGTATGTCGTCCGTTTGCACGTCAAACGGTTGCTTTCGTAATGCTTTCAGTTCTTGGTAGTTTATTAGCGGGTCTTGACCGGCCTCTTCCAATGCGTCCCATGAAGCCTGAATGGATAGCCAACGTGGAATGACCTCCCCAAGACCCGCGCGGTCGCGTTCTGAGTTGGCTTGGGCATGGCCAATCGGCTGAAGAACTTTGAATAACATTTCCAGATTGGCCCAAAATTCGAGATCGTTGATATATGCTATCACCTGAGGTAGGCTTGGCTGTGTCACTTGCTCCTCCTCTTTAACAATTACCTACTTCATTCCATTAAGAATAACTGAATCGCATGCAAAAGCTCAAAGGGCGTCTTTATTATCAAAAACAGATTTAACAGCAGCAAGCTGGGTTCCCCAGCATGTGATTGCAGCAGTAATGAACGCCTTGCGCTGCCCGTAGTATTCCTGCTAATAAATGCGAAGCCTTGATAACTGCAATTTGGCTTTGTTAAAGAAGGCAATGAGAAAAGTAACCTTCCCAAAGATCGGCATCCACCGCTTCGACTCCACAATGTCTTTGATAAGCAATTGAAGTCCGTGAGAATCGCACAAGATATAAAGGCAGTGGCTGAACTCTGGCAGCGCCTTCATTTCTCGATGAAGCTTTCTCATCGTGCTACATGTATCTGTACAGATAGCATTTAGCCGCGAGAAGTCGTGTCCGAATATTTCAAGAAGAGATGGCTTGATAAGGCTCAAGGTCGTCAATGCCGTGTGATCATGATCTTTGGTATCGATTGTCGTCCAGTAAAGCGCAACTGAACTAGGAATCTCAATAGATATATTGATAATTCGGTTGCTTGAGATATCATCGGAAGCATCGAATATGACGTTGAGATGCGGGGCCTCGTCCAGAAGAGCCTTGATACGTTGCTGATAGTCCAGGTAGACAGGGTCGAGGAATGAGGCAACTCGATTGCGATCTGGAGGTTTATATGCCGAATTTAGCATTTGGAATAGTTTCAGTGTCTCAGGCTCTTCATAGAGGGAATAAGGTTTGCCGGAGGTAAAGACTGCGACGGCGGCTTGACGGTCCAATGCATCCTTAGATGCTTTGCTAACACTATCCAACTTAGTGTTGATGAGCGGTTGTCGGCTGGGAATGACTCCATGAAGCTGTCGATATGCGGTGCATTGCGTATGAAGGTGTCGAAGTTGTTTGGAGGTGTGCTTCGCCATAGTCTTTGAGCAGAGCTTGCAGACTACACGGTTCAGCGTAAAGCCCTCTTCCGAAGCCGGCCGGAAATATTCATCAATGCCATGAAGTTTAGGACGACTCCCCCGATTGGTCATATTGACTTAGTAATGACCATAAATAGTTGTTGTCGGTGAAGAAATCTCAACAGCAACATTGGGGGGGTGATGAAGCCTCCTCAGGGGTCGCAACAACTCATGGTCATCCTCCACCCCAACCCCTTTTGGGATAGTCACTAAACCCAGTTAGGAAGGAGGTTTATGGCGGTAAATTACCCGTCAGTTGGGGTTTATGACGTCAAAAACGCATCCCTAGCCGTTAAAGCCCTTCTTTTTGGCCATAATTCCGAGGCCTTCGAGGACGATATCCAAGGGAACGAAACCCTTAAGGCGAAGGCCTACGAGCTATAGAGACGGAAAGGACCAGTTAGGAAACTTCATAACCTCATCTTCTGGATCCACCGTTTAGACTCGCTTACCAATCTCCTCCGGTCTCTTCAGCTTACTGCGTACAGCAAGTCTGACGATCTGGTAGTTTAAGCGAAGAAACCTCTAGATATTATTATTAATGTAATTACCTGTTAGCTTTCTACCCTTTATATGATTTAGCGTGCCCTTCTCCTGAAGGACTTCCTTGAGGACCTTTAGTATAAGTAGAAGAGCGAGTGGGAGGGGTTGGTATTAAGGCGAAAGAAGTTAAGCAGTGAGATGCCGCTTTGCCTTAAGGATAAGAATAAACTTAAGGAGAAGGACTGGGCTATTATTTCCTTATTTAATAAGGTCCTTTAACACTTCGAGCATATCTTGATTACTCTTGAAGGCAACGGTCAGCAGTGTAAGCGGAAGGAAGGATATATTAGGGCATATAGGTGTCTGTAGGATACCCTGCTTAGCTATAAATACCTCCTTGGCAAAATGGAGGTATATAAGGCTACTGCCCATCGATATCCCAATCCTAAGCACTTTAAGGTTAATATTAACCTCTATTGGAAAAAGCTTAACAAGTACTACTCGCGGCTTGACAAGACGCTAGTTTATTATGCCGCTATTGCACTTTACCTAGCGTATCGTTGGGGATATTTCGAGGATGTGTGGGCAGACTGCCTAGACTGGATCTAAACTGTAAAGTCCCTTGTAGAAGAACTATACCGGTCTTACTATAAGCCGCGAATTATCTCTTAAGATCTAGAACGCGGCGAGCCGGTTATGAAGAAGCGGCGTATATATTGGAATCCCTTTAACGAGTATCGTAAAGAATCTCGTCAGGCCCTGACTCTATTATAACTAGCTTTATCGATGACTACCTTATTATAAGCCGAGGATGCGGCTAGCAGTTCTACATATGCTGTTAGCGACGAATATAGCGATTAGTTCTATGACGTCTATAAGTCTGACCAGAATATCCTAGATCCTATTAGCTATTGGTATAAGAGACGAGAAGAGTATCCACGTCTATTACAAATGGCTCTTGATATGCTCTCTATCCTTCCTATGTCTGCTAATGTTAAGAGGCTCTTCTCAACATGCGGTCGAATGGTTCAAGACGATCGTGCCAGGCTGGACGCTAGTACGATCGGGATGACACAGATAGTGAGGTCATGGCATTGCGGAGGCTATATTAAGAGCATAGAGAAGCTCCTTAAGGATATAAAGGTGCTAGGGACTGATCTGTTAGCTGAAATGAGCTTTGCGGAGGCCCGGGAGGCAACGGGTGGGAGGATCATGTATACTGTACCTTTATAGCGTCCACGTATTTCTATTTCCACGTCTATCCATTCCACAGGCCTACTCTTAGCGTCCATTTCTATCCATTCCATCTCAGGTGGGCCTAAATGGACGTCCATCCATCCTACAAGAGGCTGCGTGGATGGAAATGGAATGGACCGCCAGCCTGGGTGGAGCGTAGAAGGCGTTGTTATTGTCTGATCTCAACGCCACTGTTATTTTTCTTTGTCCGTGATTCTGCTGCATGTGATCTTGTATTTGCTCTCGCCTACACAGTATAAACAGCTGGCTGTATGAGATAGATGTGACCTGTATGTCAATAACTACTATTTTGGAGAAACTCGTCACCTTTATGCGTGAAAGGAGAAGTAACCTAACAAATCCTAGTTAGCGCCCTCCGCCTTGTTTACCTTAATTAAGTAGCGCCATAACGGTGTGGACGGTTTCATAGCGCAGCCACTTCAGCCTCCGTAAGCCGGGAGAGAAAGCTCGAGCTGCTCCCCTCACTCTCGGATACACGAAGCAGATGGTAATTCGCGCTATTTTACCATACTTCTTGTACGGTTTACCCTCTAGTTTTTATCTTCAGGCGTTTGTTTTAAAGTACGCATTAGTTCTAACCCAATAAGACCTTAAGCGACAGATGTATAACGTGCTTTTACTATTTAGATCCCTGGAGGGACGTCAAGAAGTTGGTCAGTTAAGAGATGGTAAAGGGCACTTCATATAAATTGACTTCTAGCGTTAAGCCCAGGCAAGGTATATAATCCCTCACCGAACTATTGGAGTGTGGCTTGCTACAGGGCGGGTAATATTGGAGGCAATGGAGATAAATTGTGCCAATGATGATGTTTTTCTCTGGCGGCCTGAGCGAGCGCCATGGCGCTTTTGGTGTTTTGAATTGAGGCCCGACACCTGACAATCACGTCCGTAAGGAATGACACAGAACAGCATCAGCACCGTTACAAGGAGTGTTTACTGGGCATTCAGTGATAGCGACATGTTGAAGAGTGGTTGTGATCTCGCTTTCTTGATACTGCAGTAATTGTCGTTTACTATGTCTTAGACTGAAGCCTATCCCTTCGATTGTGAAAATCCTCTTAGGCGGTCACTACAGGCCGGGGGGGGGTTAACCAATAGAAATATGCCAAATGTCAGGTCCTTGTCTTCCCACCTGTCGTATCTTCCAATGGAAGTCCTCACAGCCTACTACTGCAGACAGTGTCGGCTGTATTATGTTGAAATACCACTTTTCTAGCCCGTGCACGCACTGCGGCTCCGCAAAAGGGTTTCAGGAGATGACAAATTTTCCAACGCAACTTACCCCCAAATTGTACAACTGTGATATTCACATTCCCACAGATAATTAGATGGCACCATGAAGCTTCCATATCTCCTCAACTCTAATTGTAGCGAGTCTACAAATATCTAATCGGCTATCCTGATGTTCGGTTTGATAGCAGTCTTACTCCTGATCCACCCGATCGATACGAATCGAACAGCCCTCAGGGATCGACCGATTTTCGATCGATCGGGGTTCGAACGAGCCACACAAGCCACGCGACTCGCCCTAAACGTATTAAGGACCATTCATGGCGCCGTTTTATTGACGCATTTAGCCGCTAGCCCCTTTTCGCATCGTGTTAGGAAGTGCAGTCAGGCCCTTAGGGCAAGCTCACGGCGGAACAGGTATCTTAAAATTACAGCCATCATATCAGTAATAGCTCACATTTAGCTGGAAATTTAATAGTAACCTTCTTTGTGGCTTTTAGATGAAACATCTTGCACGTTTCCTTGCAGATGATATGATACGTTGGAGAAGTCCAAGTACAAGTCATCCTGGCTGGGAAATGCCGGGTGGTTATCTTTTTTTTTTCTTTTTTTTTTTTT
>LBNR01000089.1:22612-32769 GCA_001262555.1 Fusarium nygamai | reverse complement strand
GGCTTCGCTCGTTAGGCACAGTATATCCAACATCCTCTTCTCGATGCCCTTCTTGTTCCCATTTCGTTCGGTGGAAAACAGAGTGGGCTCACGATCGAAGGCAGAGACGAGCTGTAGCCAGATCTGAACATGGGTATCGGGTAGGGTTAGATCGCGACTGTTGACGCGGAGCTTGATGTCAAGTTCGACGGGAAGAGTATCTATACACAAAGAACAAAGATGAGTATGGCCCTTTATACAGAAATATGGTGTGGCGGCATGACGGTTCGGGGATAGTAATTGACTAGGGGATCGCACTTTTGTCGTAGAATTCGCAAACCCACCACAAATCGTTTGGGTCAGAAGCCGTCTGTTTCACGTACTCTTTCAAGGCCTCTATGCGATGCTAGCCAGCCATAAGCTCGGGTCTCTCGTCGTCGTTGATGTCAGCCCAATTTCTGAACTATAGCACAGGTTGATGTAGGTCTTGGGTAGTGGTCCGATCAGCTTCTGGAATGGCGTTGATCATCTTATCGACGGCAGCAGCACTGCAAGAGACCTGGATGTAGTGCTCCGAGGCTCGACGTGTGAGTCCGCCATTTTGGAAAGAGCGAGAAAGATGGGCGACATGATTGCGGTCGAGGGGCCTGTTGTTGCCATGAGACCAGGACTAGTCGAGGAGTTGAATGGGCAGCTCGGCGACAGCGCGGCGTTAGGGCTCTGCTTGTTTCCTTGGGAATCGACCTCGGTGAAGGAGGGTGGGGAAGGCTTTGGCGACTTCATGGGCTTGGAAGGCGATGGTGACGATGGGGATTCTCTAAGTCGGGCTGGAGTAATAACGACGGCTTGAGCAGAAGAGGGAGAGGTGGATGGACGAGGGGAAGGCGAAGGGTGAGTAATTCTCGGTCACTTGGAGGGCCGAGCATGGATGTTAGAATTTCGGGCTAGAGGGCGTTTGATCACGATGATGATGACGGGGATGGGATATGGATGATGATGATCTATATTTTAAGTGGCATTGCAAAAATTGCAAAAAAAGGGCAAAAAGCAAGAGTTGAGAGGGGGATGATGGTTTGGTATTGGCGAATTGGATGACAATTATTATTATGTCGAATGGAAGAAGATGCAGGGGTGTGAAGTATAACCAATCATGAAAGGAAAGGAAGAAATTAGAGGCGAGAGAAGCAGATATGTACGCTCCTGGACTTGGATTGGATATTGTCAAGAATTGGCCGAATAAAGTATTCATGGAGGTTATGAGATGGCGAATCAGAAGGCTGGACAAGCAATGGAGGACAAGATCTTAGAGAGCAGCGTGCGCACGGACACCTAAACCTGGGTTTAGGTGGTCTGGTGTACAAGAATGGCAAGTTTTATAGCAGGCTTATAGAAATTTAGACGATTATAGTACGGGAGGCTCCAGAGAAGTACAACTTTTAACCCTAACCCTACCGGATACGGTGTTTTTCGACTGCGATTTCCTCTTTTACTGAAAATGGAACGGACAATAGGGATGTAGCGCTATGAGAAACGCTGCTGCACACCCTGGCCAGCCATGACCTGGTTTGGCATCAGTGCAGTTATACCATAGGGGTCTATCTGCGGATTGAAGGGCCCAACGACCTGCGATATAAAGGCACCGTGGAGTCGTTGTTGCTGAGTAACTGGACAGTCCTGATGGGCAAAAAGAAGCGTCTTTAAGTTGACTGCCTCCTCTCTGAGCCGGGTGACTTGTACCGCCAAGGCATCGTTCTCCGTATCAAATATCTCAACCTTGGTCTGTAGGTAGGTAAGCCATTGTTTCTTCCTCCGACGACACTTGAGGGCAGCGATGCTGGTATAAAGAATCAGTAAACATATTTTAATATAGAACAAATCAAGTATTAAAGAACATACCGATTGCGCTCGAGGAAGTTCTTTCGCTTCTCCTCGTCCGCCATGTGTAATTTGTATGCGCTGTCCTCCAGTTTCGTTTTAGACTCATCAGTGAAATTCATGCCACTATTGATAGCAGCGACATTGGTCTTGGATTTCTTATTAGGGGGAGCTCTGGTTGGGGGTTCATCCGCCCTTCTTTGGCCGTTGGCGGGGGAGGGGTTTCTCTTGCCCTTGACTCGCATATTGAGCCTGGCCTGTTCGCTCTCATCCAAAGCAATACTACCGTCACTCGGACCGCGAGCAGAGCCAATTGAGCCTCTATTACCACTCGACACCTGCAGCGAAGTGTTTCTATTCTGAGGAGCGACGGGAGCAAGATAAGCGTGGCCAGGGGCGCCTGGAGCGACGGCGAATTGGTTCATTCTCCGGGCACCGTCCCTACCTTGGGCTAACATGAATAGAGCATTCGCTGTGTCGTTATCGGGGGGGGTCAAAAGGGCCCGATGCGGGCTTCGACTCGGGTTTGGTAGTTCCCGCACCGTTGGGTATTTCTTGGGGTCGAGAGGTATTAGATGTTTGCTGTTGCTGAGGCGGGGCCTGTGGTTGCTGTCCTTGTGATCGCGGAGGAGCACTGCGGGAAACACGGGGACGCGGAACGTCAACGGAATTTGTGTGCGAATTGAAACTAATTAACACTGTGCGGGCACTGATGGTGCTAGCATTTTTGCCTTTTGCTCCACACCCAAGGGCAGAGAGGGATCCAGTAGAAGTCTATAAAAAGGTGGATTCCATGACCGATATCGCCGCTCCCTTAACCCAATTGGTCCACCTTACGCCGCGATGACGTAAGATGTTGTCAGACATTACGTGTATTCGGTTCATTGATGTGAATTGGTGTATTCATGTTCTGTTCTGTTGAAATCTGCCCCTTAGAGGTTTTGCCATTTCGGCTGTAATCTTAAAGTATCCCTGCTTGCACGTGAGGCCCCAGCACCTGTTCAACACACCCCCCCAGACTGGCCATCATGGCTCAGTCTGTGCAGTTCGTATTCCTATTGTCAGGTTGGCCATCCTTCCGATCCCTTATTCGGCTCTTCCTCCATCGAGATGTTCCTCTGTTCTGACAAAGTCCTCCGCAGTGAGTTCCTTGGTCCTTCTCTCTTGAATCCTGTCCTTGATATCCACTAGGCCAACCTGTGTGACGAACTTCTGGAACTGCTGAGCGGGCAATGCCTTCGTGAGGCCGTCCGCAATCATCTCGGTGGTGGGAGTATGCCGGACCGAGATCCGGTTAGCGAGTGCTTCCTGGCGTAGCCAGTGGTTATGGATGTCGACGTGTCGAAGTTTGGTCTGCAGGAGCGCCACGTCGGAATTAATAAGCCGAATGGTCTGCGCGTTATCGCACTGAATGATGATGCTTCTGTTGTCAAGGGTCACGCCGAGCTCGGTGATTAATCTGGAGATGAACATGGACTCCTTCGCAGCCTGCGCAAGTGCCAGCAACTCCGCCTCTGTTGTAGAGGTAGTCACGGTGTCCTGCTTGTTGGCGCGCCATCCAATAGTCCCTCCAAATAGCTTCATCACGTAGGCTTGCGAGCTCTTCCGATCGAGTGTGTTGTCGGCAAAGGAAGCGTCACTGTACACATCAAAAGTGTCTGTTCCGCCGAGTTGTAGTGCGAGTGCCCTGGTGTTTTGCAGATACCGCAATAGGTGGTCCAAGGCCTCATGGTGATCGTCGCTCGGGTTCATGTTGAATCGACAAAGTCGAGAAACAGCAAAGGCAATATCGGGTCGAGTGATTACTGCCAGGTAGAGCACTGATCCGGTCTTGCGTTGATACTGCTGTATTGACGCTGTTGATGCGCGCTCTTCGTTCGGAAGAAGTTCTTTCGTGGTCATTGGAGTGAGGGAAGGCTTTCCCCGTTGAATCCTAAAATGACTAGTGATCTTATCCACGAATGACGATTGCGACAGCCAAATCAGACGTTGGTTTCGGTCGCGAATAATCTCAATTCCAAGAAACCACTGTAGCATATCTCCTCCAGAGAGTTGGTACTTTTCTCGAAGCTTGCCTATCGTCCATTCGACCGATCTTTGATTGGTCTTCTCGTAGGCAACAATAAGGTCGTCCACATAGAAGAATATCAATATTCCTCCTTTCGAGAGACAGCATGGCTCGTGAGGTACAGACTTGAACCCAATGTTCGTAAGGGTGGTGGTTAGTTCCTTTTGCTAAAGTAATGGTGACTGGCGCAAGCCGTATAGTGCTTTCTGAAGCTTGAGAATCAGGCCAGGCTTTCGGTAGCCTCCGGGCATCCGCATGTAGACGTCCTGCTTCAGTTCAGCATTGACAAAGGTGTTGACGACATCATACTGGAGAAGTTCTAAATCAAAGCGAGCCGCTATAGCCATGAGTGTTCGGAAAGATCTGCCGGCAAGTGTGGATGCATAGGTATCCTTGTGTGTCGACTTGGCCTGTTGATCGCCTCGTACAACGAGCCGGGCCTTGCACTTGGTGAACCATCCGTGCTTGTCGAACTTGTATACATAAACCCACATGCAGTCCAGGAGTTCCTTGCCTGCGGCCTCTTCTCTTTGAACCTCACGCCAGGAGCGCATTTCTTTATGGCTTTCAAGATGAGTCTTTTCTGCCTCGCGGAATAGGTCACCTAGTGGATGGTTCTTGAGGTCTTTATGCCTTTTTGGCAATATTGGCATGTCTCGCCGGTGTATTCGGCGTTGGCCGTCACCTAAATCTGTCAGCTTTACAGATTGTGTTTTGCGATTGGGAGAATCCATCAGCTTAGTAGATTCCCCCCGACTTCCCGTAGACTGAGGTTCTCCGCTATCAGGGTGGCAGCTGGCCGAGCTCGCCTGCTTCTCGAGCTTCCGCTTACTCACCACCTTGCCATTCCAGGTCCCTTTCATAGATGCGAGTCGTCCGGCATTAAATGCGGCCACCCAGTAACTGCTCGGAGTTGAAATGACACGAGGGGCTCCATTTGCGCCGTCTCGTCCCGGGGAAGTGCCAGCGCTAGGTGGGACATGCACCATCTTCGCAGCTCGTAACCGAGGGGGGTTTTCCCCCTCCTTCCTCACGGGAGGTTCTCTGATAGTAGCGACCAGAAGGGCAGCAGGCCGTAGAGGGCAAGTCTCCGGGGTCAGGTAGGGAGTGAATCGAGCGGTCGTGTAGAGGTGATCAGTCCCGTCAGGCTCTTCTCGATTGCGATCTCCTACGACTAGTGTCCTGCCAGTCTCACCCTGCGTAATCGTGGGATCACGTTCAAACCCTCTATGTGGATAACTTGCAGCCTCCCGCTCAAACGCTAGTCCTTCAGGCAAGGCGCTTAATTCCTCGTCTTCTTCTTGGGTAGAAGCATCCAGATTGATGCTAGATCCCTGTGGGACCTCAGCATCAGTGAGATGCTGAATAAGTTCTTCCTCGTTTAGTTCTTTTAAATCATCCTTGAGGTGTTGGACATCCCCAGAGAACGTCTCCTTCTCGTTGAAGATCACGTCTCTAGTGGAGATGACCTTGTTGGTCAACGGATTCCAGACCCTGTAGATGTTTGTCGAGTTATACCCGACCAGGTATCCTATCCACCCTCGGGGATTGAGTCGTTGTCGCCGATTCTTCTTTTTCAAAGCATCGGTCATCATCGCGAAGGCTTTACAGCCATACACGCGTAGGTGTGTTTGATCGGGCTTACGCTCCGTGACAACAACGCCGTCCCTAAAGGCAAAGTAAGTGTAGAAACGCTCATATGGCGTCTTCCAATTGTAGATATACTTGGGTGTCCTATTGTATAGGTATACGGCAGCACGCCAGATCTCAACCCAAAGGAACGAAGGCAGCTTTGCTCCGATTCTCATCGCGCGAGCTTTCTCCTTGATCACACCCCCCGAGCGCTCTGCGCCGCCATTTTGACTTTGGGCATATGGCGCGGAGGGCTCTAGGCGCATCCCGTTTTTGATACTGAGGAAGTCACTTACCTGGTGACTATCCGGGATCTCGTTATCACACTCGATGACTTCGGGCCTACACTGGAGTTGTCGCTCTAGTGTTCTGAGTAGATGCTCAAGTGCACCGATAAGCGTTGGTGCAGTTCGATCAGGAAGATAATAGTCCCAGATATAGCCAGAGTAACGGTCGGTGACCAGCATAGCTGAAGTGTAGCCTGGATCCCCACTCATGTCGTGGAAATCAATAGCGAGTCGGATTCCAGCCTTCTCGGGTGGAACTCGTCTTTGTCGACGGATTTGGCGCTTCACCTTCGCCATTCCACAAGCATCACACTCAACAGTGGAGATCCCTCTGATCTTCACCCCCCGAGATCAGGGTGGGGAATCTATCTACATCTATCTACTGACACCCAAGGTAGATAGATGTAGATGCTTAGTCATAAAACTGAATGTAGATACTGTGCTTGGGTCATGAGCATATAGATCTATGGCTAGGCAGTTTTGATGTGAAGGCATCTTTACCCCATAAGCATATGAGAAGTGGAGCAAGAACCTAATAGGACTGCTTAATTATCGATATCGTAAGTATTTTAAGTATGCTTATTGTCAAGCTATACTGCAGTAAGACTTCCACGGTTCGACGAGGGATAATACGGTCGGGAGACCTCTAGCAACAATTAAGTGTCCTGTAGAGCAGTTAGGCGGGGTTAACAAGAGCAACAAAAAAAGCCAGTCATGAATGAAATCAGATGAGTACAAGAATCTAGCTGTCGTAAAGGAAACGCAAAGAGTATTATTAGTTAGGTAGTGGCTGGTCGTTAATCGGTTAACTAAGACCGTTAATGGTGTATAAGGAAAGGGAACCGCTGCAGTATGCTATGCTAGCTTTGGAGGAAAGCGCAGGCAGTTTATGAGATGCTCACCAAAACGTATTGGAGCTACAACCAGCAACAGCGAGTTGCAGAGTTTCCAGATATGCAAATTCGCTTCATAAAAGGGATTGTTAATGTCGAGTCTTCGGTGGTTCGTTAGGCTGATGAAGTTTTCGGAAATATACGGCCAGAAGATCGCAGGGCACATCTGCTCTTCTTGATTGAGGCTCGGTTACTGGAAAAAAAAGTGATGCTCTTTCGGTGTAGTCGTTCAAGCTTGGCTTCCTAGTAACAGAAATGGAGAGCTTGAGTCACCGCGAGGTGATGCAGCAAGAGATGTGTTTGATTGCGATGCGTTCTCAAGAACTCGACTAATCTAGCACTCGACGATTTCAAAGAGAAATAGGAGAATAGAGCCGCGTAGAATGCGTCTTTGCAATTTGCCCAGTCAATGGTCCCACTCGGAGGTCGCCCAAGCTGCTGCGATAGACAGCTGAAACGTTCATGTACCACTTGGGCATTCAACTCAGATAGTGAGTGGTATGGCGGCGATCCACGTTGATATTCTCCATCTTGATAATATCATTATTATATATAGCGCAGATGCTTGAGGAGCTGGTGTTATTGCAGGGAAGGACCGGGGTGGGCATGCTGGTTGGGATATAGCCAACGCCATAGTCGCCTAATGATGATGGGGTCGATATGTTGGAGGGGATCGGGTAGGAGATGGTGCTCGCTAAGGATTCGCAGTTATTAGACAAGGGGGTATATTGTTGGCTGTAATAGTGGAGGCAGCTGTAGTCGCCAGAGAATGGTGCTCCGCGAGGGCTAGGAATGGCATCGCTACCAGTGCTGGCGTTGCTATTGCAAACTGTTGATGTTGAGAGCCGGTTAGAAAATGAGAGTTGTCGTGGAGTTAGACCTGGTGCAGGGGAAGATAACGAGGTTATTGGCGACCCCATAATCTCCTTGAGTCGAATCAGCTCTTTCTCGATTGCCTTATTGCGGCGTAATAGCTCTTGAATGGTCTGGTCACGACCTTGGTTGCTCTTGAGCTCCGCTAGCTCGCGCTCTAGCCGCTCGATGTGCTCTTTGTTGCGGGCGCGTATCGCCCTTTGGGCCTCTCGATCGTTGGCTCTCTTGCGGGCGAGCTGTGCGGGAGTAAGGGTAGAAACCCTCCTGGTGCCTGAATAATGCTATATTAGCATGGTAAGAATAGGTTGCCCTGTCTTACTTTGCTTTATTTCTATTAAATATACTATGACAGAGGTCCATAGCATCAGAGCGATAAAATAAGGCCAATAAACAAATAAAGGGAAAAGGCAACTTACCCTTTCGCTTGGGCTTCGCAGGCTCTGTTGATAATGATCGGATCATGTTAGTTTTGTATGAAGAGGCAGAAGGTCGACTAAAGGTTGGCGGCAGGCGGGACCAGCGGTGTTGAATATAGCAATTTTTTGTTCTGTCTTTGTGCGTGCGTCTCTCTCCTCCCCAAGTTGCGAAGTTACTTACCTGGCGATGGTAGACTAGTAGTATCCTCCACGTCTCAAATCTCCAAGAAAGATATGCAAGGGAGGGTGCATGAATTCGACGCACCTCAAAAACCTTTCCTTTAACCCTTAGGGAGACTTCCAAAGGCCTCTACTCCTCCCGATGTCTACACCATCATTTTAGTTATTGTGTTCGTGGCTGATCTATCGCAATGTGAGATGACTGGGGTTAAGACTAGCTTCAGCGAGAATCTGCAATCCAAGAAACCGACGTCTCATTAGGCTTTAGGACAGTCGGAATGTCTCAAATCGAGAACCGAGAATTCACACTAGACCCGCAGAAACGGTGATGGGCATGTCAAATCTTGTCTGACTAACATCTCCTCCAACAAACCGCAATAACTGTGCATAAGGAATGAGACAGATGGAAATCAATTTTTGCAATCACGGCCTAACTCAGTGATAACCAATCAGATTACTCCCATGACAGGCTCCCGGTAAGAGGCACAGACCAGGCCCATTTAAAAACAAGAAAGTACAGGTTGCAGGGGTTGGAAATGTATAAATGTGATTCCGTACTGTACAAGCCATGGTTCCATGCAACCCAGGGGTCCAATCCTTGTACGCCGGAATTTTCCGCTAGCTCGCATTGGATGTGGTAGATGAACGATCGTTCTTGGCCATCCATGCCCCAGGCTTCCCACCTTTACTCCACACCTCCACCAACTGACTGGTACGCTACGCAGGCAAATGACCTACCCCGTTCCTGCTTCTGGAGACGATCGGCATGCCCCCTGGTTCTCACTTCTTTCCCATACTCATACCTGTTCGTTCTTCGAGGCACCGCGCACGATACTCGGACCGAATCGTCACGGCCGCTTTTATCATCCACCACCACGGTGCAATACCCCAAGCGCTTCGTCAGCCCGACATAAAGTATGGCGAGGAGGTCAGTCACATTAAATATCTAGACGCCAGGTTCTGCGTCACTAATCCTCCGATTCATCCCGGCACTCCCTATCCTCACCCCTACGCGCTGCATCACCAGCAGCAGCAGTCCGCACTGGAACATGTCAACAATACTACTCTCAACTACATTCGTTAGTTCGTTAAATTACCTCAGCAGTTGAGACTGATACGTACCCACACTGATGTCATTGACGTGCCGCCTCGATGATCTTCTAGTTAGCTTCGTCCAGAACTGTCGCCGGCAGACCCAGGCCACGACGATCTGTCAGATTCTGGGATGCTTATAACCCCGCTCCCTATACCCTAATTCTGTACCTTCATATGACCGGCTGCAAGCCACGAAGTGTGTTACTATAAACTACTTCTAAGCTTGGAGTTATATTAGCAAGAAACTCCCGGTTAGCCTCCAGGGACAGTCAGCACTGCCCACAAATCAAATCAAATCAATCAAACTGCCAAACAAATCAATCAAATGTGCCAAAACCTTATTTCAAATCAAACAAATGCAAAATACCGGATTTGAAATAACATTTGATGTATTTGATACAAGATACAAGATTGGGGATCTAACCTTCTTCGCTGATGAGTGCGGTGAATGCCTGGGGATGGGTCTGGCCAATCAGAGTCTTCGTGATACTACCCATTAGTGAGCTACCCCCATCCATCATTCCCAGACCCGCCAAAGAGAAAGTAGCTTCCTAATATTTCCCCGAAAAAGAAAATTACACGATACAGGACAATCTTTACAATCTTTAGAATCTTCTTAATAATATTTTAGCGGAGCGTAGGAGCCGGCGCAGCCGTGAGCGTCTTTGATGCAAAATGGACGCGACTGGTGACGTGATCCTGGTGCAAGGTGGAGGCTCTGTCGCAGCGACGCGTCAGACCTCGAGAACCATGAAGCGGTCCGCGAACCTGCAGGAACGGCTACAGGAAAAGTCGCAGGCGGTCGGGGAAAGGGCTGATGCAGTTGTAGCACCGCTTCACGGCGGAGCCGGGGGTGAGA
>LBNR01000089.1:0-17831 GCA_001262555.1 Fusarium nygamai | reverse complement strand
ACGGATAGATCGGGCCCTACCAGGCAAACATACGCAAGCACTATACGACATTTGCAAGAGACGAGAAGCCGGAGTGCTCTCGCAGCTCCGCACGGGAATAGCGAAGATCAACAGCTACCTCAACAAGATCGGGGCCGCAGAGTCGGACATGTGTGAATGTGGATGTGGACCAGAGACAATGGAGCATTTTCTGTTCCGATGCACAAGATGGGGAGCAGAGCGTGATGCCATGCGTCGAGTAGGACAAAACATGATGGGCAACCTTTCCTTCTTTCTAGGTGGAAAGTCGGCGTCAGACGGAGCAAAGTGGAGACCTAACCTGGAGGCTGTGCGAGCGACAGTTAAATTTGCGATGGCGACAGGAAGATTGAGCCAGGAAGGAGTTTGAGAAGGAGAAAACAAATGACTACTAATATTAACATCACAGCTGATTACTAACAACAAACAGCCTCAAGTTGACAGACCATGCTTCAGCTGCTGAAGATAGGATGCTGAACACTTGGAGATGGTATTGGTTGGCCTTCAAGCAGGTCTGTCAAGCAGAGTCAAGCAAACGGGGCTAGAAAAGTAAGAACAGGAAGAGCAGTAGGGCTTTCGTTTGTGTAGAATGGACGAAAAGCGGGGAATACGTGAATAGCTTAGCGTAGCCACAGGCCCTATGAGGTCCGTTCTCCCGGGCGTAATAAATACTACTACTACTACTAATGTGAGCTTGTGGCTGACTGTGGCGCACTTCTCCTGTCAACGCGTGCGGGTGAACGCGTTCACACGCAACTTGCGATCAGTATCTGCAGTAACGCAATAGTGAAACCACTTTAACAAAGCTCAACTTGCTGAATCACCAGAACATCAATTGCGACTATCAGGGTTTTTGTTTCATTGTCTCTGTTTTGCGCGATAACGAATTTTTGACCTTATCGGGACTCGTCGCATACACCGACTGACCAGATCCTACGACTTTCTAGCTTTACATTTGAGAACTCGAGACAGTATGGCTACATCTACACGTTCCAAGGATCATGGCGCGGCTCGTCTTCAAGAGCCAGTTGATACTCAGGCTTCTCCAAGCGCCGACAAAGTGCAGTCGCCGCCTAAGGGAAACGCGACTGAGAAGATCGATCCCGACTTTGAAAAAGACGTTGCGATTGGCGAATTCATTGGCCATCGTGTTGACACCGAAAACTCCACCGTAGATATCAGAGTCGAGTGGCAAGACGGGGAAACCACCTGGGAGTCAGAATGGAGTCCACAAGAAAGGGTACCCGCGCTTGTCTTCAAGTAGTGGGAAACGCTGGACGGTCGCGACGCTGCCACCAACCTTGATACCTATCACGTCTTCAAGATCCTAAAGCGAGCCCCACCTTCCGACAAGCTCGGGAACTCTCAACACATGTATCAGGTACAGTGGGTTGGCTACCGTCCAGCCGAAACGACTTGGGAGCACGAGTACAAACTGCGCACGATTACACCCGATAAGCTGGAAAGATTTGAGACTAAGCAGTTGGCTAGTGGTGCTTCAGAGAAGCGCAAGAGCACGCGTGGGCCTGGACGACCTCGAAAGAAGCCACGAGTGGAGGATTAGAGGGTGATAGATGGCGTGCATATATGTAGATAATGCAAGTGTAAGACATAAGCAACCATCAATAATGATCTTTCCTGTATTTCATTTGATACCATAATATGTTTATTGAATTAGTTTTCACGTGTTCCTCTTTTGTCTAGGTCAATAGCCAATGTTCTTTTCTGTATACATTGGCGGAAAACTTCGCAATGACGAATACCAAGTACAAGTTGTAGGCGATGATGGATCCATACGTAACAGAACTATTCTTACCAGCCATACCATTCAAGATAGTCCAGCCTCTTCCACCCTTGAGTTGAGGATTGCAGCACTGAATTGTCAGCGAGATCTTACAGGGCGTCAGTAGAGCTCTTCCTAAATTATTACGACGCGGTCACGAAACATGCGCGGTTAAGGTATTAATTTACATGTAGGCGCTCAGGAGGTAGTATCGCTTTGAGCCACCAAAGTAAAGCTAGCAGCTGTTGCGACGAAGGAACGAACTAGCCAATGAGAAGGTTTATCACGCACTTTTAATCAAAAATTCCACAGGAACCTCTAAAACACTGTCCCTTTTCCAGTGAAAGAGGATTTTACATGGGTATGAGCCAATGAGAGGTGGTCAATTTCCTCTTTTACTGAAAATGGGACGGACAATAGGGATGTAGGTTGCCAAACGACGCGGGGGATGCCGTTAGGTCCTGTATCCCCAAGGATCGTGTCGACGTTGTTGGTGAAAGGCACGTTCATGTTTCCGCCTTGAAGATGAGGACGCGCAAATTTCTAGACACAATCACAGGAGGATATATCGGTAATGCGTGGAAGGATAGGTGGTGGGTTTAGGCTAAACCTGGTATCTAGTCTGCAGAATCACTGGATGTTCAAGTCGCGTAGCTACTCGAGATAAGTTATTTCCAAATGCATATGCGAGATACATATAAATTATATATATTCCTATGCATTAATTTATATTTAAGATTTATCTTTTTTTACTGTAATAAGGGCTTATTGTAATATGCGATACTGATATAGCTGACAACGAGCAAACCATCCTCAGCCTTACAGAAGCGCCTCATAGAAGCCCTCAATTAATTGCCTTTCTCGTCACTGACACCTTGGCATATCTGCTGGAGGTGCAGCAACGCAACTGCATATCTAATCATAGTGTAAAGCCAGAACAGACTGCGTGCTTGGGCCCTCTCCAAATCCCCCGCAGTTAATCCCGAAACACATATCACAAACTCCACATGACCATCGCTCTGGGCACTCTCTGAGTCCCTTACCATCGCGCTTATGGTTCTCTACGAGTATTGGACTGTTTTCATTTTGGGCCCAAAGTCTGCCCCTAATAATACGTCCTTCTGTTCTCTCAAGTTTTACGCGACCTAAGCGTGAATAAAGGCTTGAACGGAGGCGCGTGGCTTCACTAGCGTTATTCGGCGAGTCTAGACTAAGAGGACCCCTGGCTCTTCCCCCTGTGTTGTCAGACACTATTGATTTTCAACTCTCAGCTGAAAGTCAATGCTAGCCTGATACGGAAATGATTAGCACTACTTCAGATGCCCACCAATTATGGAACACTATTTTAGTAATCGCCTGTTAGGTGGCATTAAGATATCCATTACACCGAGGGAATTACCAGCTTGTATAAGGATATCGCGAAGATATTACTGCAACTAAGCGGCGAAGTAGCGGAAAGGACGGAATTATAGTGTGCAGGGCAGGTTGAGCCAAGAAGTCATTCCCCTCGTTCACTTTCTTCCTGTTTCCAGTTCGTAAACTCGGTTCAGTTAAGCATAAGCCTTAGCCTTCCAAGCCTCTCCCGCAAGATGATCGAATCAACTTCATCGTTCATCAAATCGTCGATACCCTTGTACCATAATGCGGTCAAATCAATTATCTTCAAATGCGCCGAGTTTCTTATGGGCATTTTTATTTTCAAGCTCTTCTCCTTAATTGCTGCCCGATCAAATCAATTCACATCATACCTTATGTTCACTGAAGATTACATTCAACGAACTCTCTACATTACATCTCGAGGTTTATCGCGTGCAGGATTGGTCGTACTTGCCTTTAGTCTTCTCAACATCGTCTTGGGACTTTATGGTACACTCCTCTGGGCGCTGGATTCCCCGGGTTATATCTTCCGTGCATCGAATGTGACAATCGCCGATTACCAAGACCAGCGAAACGAGAATCCTAGCTATATTGTCCAGCTCTCTCTCGACTCCGGCCAACTGCAAGATGTGGAAAAGAAGATTCCACAAATTATTGGCGCTGACCTGTTCGTCCCAGGCCTCAACTACACACTCACTGGCCAAGTGACCAATAACGGCCTGCCAGAGGTCGTGGCGCCTGCAAGAGAGAGAGGGGTTGGTGCGCGCATCTGGCTTGATAGTGATGGCTTGTCTGTGTCTCCCGATACTGGCTCCATGGTACCTCCTAACTCCGCCCTTGACGGCAAAACTTTCGAGCCATGCTGGCTCTTTGATAACGGATCTGCCGTCTGGAATTGCACATTCAATAATGTCTTCTCCACCAGCCTCATCGCAATTGCAGCCGGTAAACCCGAGATTCACTGGAACAATGCAACGGATACAGTTGTCGACTCGAGATACATGTTGCCCAACAGAGAGGATAACATCTGGTTCTCTCTGGGTGGAGGTGGTGGCTCAGCTCTCATGAACCAAGTCTTTACCATTACCAAAGAGAAGAGCCGCCATACTTTCAGCCAGTCTACTTTCAAAGCCACCATGTTGACAACTGTTGGGACACCTTTTGCCAGGGAAGAAGTTACCGATCTTGTTCAACGAACCTGGAGTGCCAATGAGACTGAAAGAAAGAACCCGCTTGCCGGTCGGATTGTGGACAGTATGATGAATGCACAGGACGGAAAGGTAAGCTATCAATTCGGCGCCAATACAGCCGACAATGGCAATAAGTCTGCATTGCAAAGTAACTGGGGATTTTATACTGCGGAGTCTAATGGGACGACTATGTACTCTCTCATCAGTATCACCACCACGAATATCACCCTCATCAGATCCGAGACCCTTTCTGACGCACCAAAGCCTTTTGAGAAATGTGAGAGATCGAACTTCCAGAATGAGGCTTTTGGTGGAAAGGTCACTCGCACTGATTGCGCTGGATCCAGAACTGCCAGGGGTAAACCTGGATTCTTTGGTCAAGTTGACACAGCAGCTGTTATGGTTGCTTACGGCCTTGGCAACGGACGGTCCAATATCAGTGCGCAATCGCTTAACAACGATGTTTTGACATGGATTAGGAATAATTCCGAGACTCTCGAATCTCTTCTCGTCGCAAGAGCATATACTGTCAGCATCGATCCGTCTCTTGTGCAGATCACCGTTGACAAGCTTACGGTGGCTATGTCTCGCCTCCAAGTTGTTCTGAGCTGTCTGGCCCTACTACTCGCCATCGTTCTCTGGCTGGGCCTCATGATCTTTGCAGATGCGCACTGGGCCAGCTCTCTCATGGCAAACCTGATCAACACAACATCAGAGCCAAGGAAGACCAAGCCTGGATATATACTACGCACGCCTGATGTAGCACTACAGTCTGGAGGCCAGAAGAAGTTTCTGGCAGTGGATGGCAAGATGGTCACTTTACACAATCCGACTTCCATTCCAATGCAGCAACCTACGGCGAGTCCAGCACCATACATGGGAGACGCTAAGAACTAAATGGAGGCGGGGGCTTGTCCAGCTGGTTACGATGGGCCAATTACTGCAAGAGAGGGTTTGCTGTCAGGCCATAAACAGAGCTATGCGAATGCACTATAAGTTTTGGGGGGTTATGGTTATCGGATATCCAGCATGAGGGAAAGGAATTTGCATTCTTAGTTTGAAGGCAAGTTATACAGCATTCCTCGTTTTTCCAATTCACCTTTTGCTATTCTCTGTACTATGACGATGTGTTCAGTATACGCTTCGAAAGCCTTTGCAGGTTTGGTGCCAGCTAAAACTCTTATAATAATGGGAGGTATATGCCCCATGGTTGTTCGCGTCCCAGGCTAGGTGAAGACATTTCAAATCTGCAGCGTCGGAAATACCATAGAACTAATAAATGATGTATGTTTCCGGTTAAGCCATCGGAAGAATAGTGACCCAAGATCTTTAGACAAGACCCCAATGCTGTTTTGTGAGGCTTCCTAGACCGCAGCTTTGTAAAGGTCCTTAACAACACCTCGAAGTAGTTCATCAGACTTGTCAGGGTCGTTGAAGCTTGCCCACGGCACAACTCCGTTGTTAGCACGAAGCTCCTTGTCAAGATGATACAAGCCGTGACCAGCCTGCTTGCTGATACGGACACACTGCTGCAGCAAGTCGCCCATGCCCTTTACATGGCGCGTCTCCTTGCGCAAGAAGCGACTCTCAATAACATCTTCCAGTGCGTTGTCACCGGCCTTCTCTGCGGCGGCACATAGACGGTGAAGATCTTCGAGAATTTCCTTCTCAGTCTGTAGGGCCGCATAGACGGGCTGGACGGGATCGACAGGGTCATCAGGCCACTCTATATCGGGCGCAGGGATGTCACTTGGCTTGGATCGGCCACCACGCTGGACGAGGTACGACTCTAGCCAGGTTGCATCAGCAAAGGCCTCTTGGGCGGATCGCTTCCAAAGCCTGTAATTGACATTAGTCACGACTATGTAAAACTACCAGCGGCATGTATACACTTACGCTGCAAAACCGTGCAGTGACACATTGGATCGCAAGCAGTCAGCTCCAAGCTTGCGGAAGAAGAACCAGGCCTTGTACTCGGTTTGGATATGTTGACGAACAGCCTGCAAGTATTAACAAATTTCTAGGTATTAGGGTCTTGAAAGAATAATATTACATTTTGGATGTCATCAGTAAACGTAGATGCCTGGATGTAAGCATCGATGTTCTCCGCGGAAAACTTCTTGAGATTCTCCTGTACCTTGTCGGTATTTGAGCCTGACATTGCAGCAGCACAGTTAAGGCTCTTTCGATATTAGGGGCAATTTGGAATAATGTATGAGTGGTTAGGTCGGACGTTCGGTGTTATTACTCCCCGCTGAAACGAGGTGCACTGGTTCATACATATAGCCCTCAAGTGTTTCAATTACACCTTCATTCAAACATAGCTACCCGGATTGTTCGCTCCGTGCGGGTGTGTAATGGTAATCGTTGCGCAATTGTACGTCTAATCAATTAGAGGTGTGGGCGGGGAAGGTGATGCGATCCTGCACCAAAGGCTTCCAACCTTGCGGACTCCCTTCCCCGCACTAGACTACAAGCATGTCGATGATGACGATAATTCCAATAATGAGCTTATGAAACACTGAGACTTGCAGCAGCTTCACCCAATCTACTGTTTCCGTTACAGCCACGCCTGCACGAAGTGGAAAAGCGTATGCTGTCAATACCAATGAGCAGGGTTTGTGCATCGTTGATTGTTACAAAATCTTCTGGCGTTGCTGACATTCCGGCCCGTTTGCATATGATACAGTCTCTTTATGGCAATGTTTGTCAACACCCTCGCTGCAAATCAATTGGGCGATTATGACGACATTTCCCTACATGTGTTGCACATCTCATTCCTATTTACAAGCGAGTAAACACTGTGAAGAGGCATGCAATCACTGGCTCCACCCTGAGGTCAGCGACGAATTTACATACTGCCTCGTAGAAACCACCATACAGATCAAAGGCGCTGCACCCCCATTGCGAAACCAGTTTTGACAAACGAATTCGGAGAACATACGCCTGGCTACAATGTAACGGACGAACTAAGAGAGTTGTATGCCATGGTGAACGGATTCCCGGTTTGTCACAAGCTTGGATCGAGATCTGCAATTGGCCCTACTGCCTCCTTGTACAAGCGGCACTTGGGAAGTATAAGAGACATATACCAGAGAGATATCTATAGAATCTTTAGATTTCTTGGGGTATCGCAAGATCTAGAACTAGAATATAAGAGAGAATGAAAATACCCCATCGGCTATGCCAATTTAGACTAGACAGGAGATCTGGAGGATTGATCAACGTTAGGATATATGTTTAATCTAAGATTTGCAAGTATATAAAACGCAGAAGTTTTCTCTCTGGCATAACGTACACGATAAGCGAGTGGCGCAGACAAGCGAGCGGCACAACATACTGTGCAGCTAAAAGTAGCTTACCCTATAGTATTCTATTGCTTAAATAAAATAGCTAAAGTTCTAATAAAATTATTCTCTAAGCTAGTATAGTTAATAATATAAGAATAATTTTTTTAAAAGTTTTTTAATTATTTAATTTTATATAGAAAACCTTAGAATACAGTGCACTATATAGTATAAATATATATTAAGGTTTATAGCTATATAAAGAATTTTCTAAAAATCCAGTAAAAGAAATACAGCATATTTAAAGACTTATATAGATGATATTAAAATCTTAATCAATTTAGGCTTAAAATGAGCTTTTTATAAGCTTTTAAAAACCTACCTTTAAGGTGAAAAGTGGGGCGTGCCGCTCGCTTGTCTGTGCCACTCGCTTATCGTGTGCGTTAGTCATCAAATACATATCATTAACCCCACCGGTTAAGCAACATACTATCTTACTAATATAGTAAGTAATTTTTTAAGCTTAACCTTGGATTAACGTTATACATTACGGCTATCTTATGTAAGTATTGGTACTGCCGGCTGCAGTGAGAGGATATATATAACTATTACCCTATCCGGTCTCATTGAGCTTTGAGTTGGGGAACTCAAAGTACATCATAAGGAGTACGGGGGATCAGCTCCGGAGACTCCAGAAGCAGGCACAAACTATGTAAGAGGCTCAAGCCACAGAAGTCGACATGGCAATCCAATCTTGTTTTATTAAGTTAAAAATAGCGTGTAACGGGCTTGAACAAGCTTCGCGGAGTGTTTGCTCAAGAATGGCGAAGACGTTATGACCGCTGGCTGATGTCACAAGCCATGCCGTCATGATCTCCTCCGCAGACGTGAACATGACGCATTCCATTTAGTCGATATTCCAAAGCATGTGAATATAACTCTTCCTCTTCAAGACCAAATGATATATGCCAGTTCAAACCATTGTATGGGTTTACTGGTCAACCCAAGAAACCAATTCTAGCCAAGTCTTTCAGACCGGTATTCGTCCGTAATAATACCATCATGAGTGCACCAGCCGTTGTCATCATGCCTGTCCAGGCCAACGGTGCTCAGCAATCCGAGCAAGATCTTTCCAAGTGTAAGGCCTGACAGATCAATAAAAAGTACCATCTGTTAAGCTGATTGCCCATACTGACTATCTCTAGTGGCTTCCACAATTCAGCAAACCCTCGAAGAAAATATTTCCTCAAACGATCGGAACCTAGAAGGAGAGAAAGGACCGTTAAAGGAGCTCATAGGTAAGATACCGATGAAAAACAACCTCAAGAAGGCAGGAGAATATCGCACTAATAAATTCGGTTCAACAGCTCACCAAGACAGCCTCTACAAGTACATCAATGTATGTTTTTGGTATGCACTCACTAACTACGAACATGATTGCTTATATGTGTCTGTAGTGGGAGGATCCAGTTCGGACCCTCGGGTCATACCTCGTTGCTCTGAGCATGCTGATTGGAACGCACTACCTACCTCTTACCCAATTAACGGTAAAGGTTGGAGCCGTTGTTTGTGGAAGTACGTAATATTTTGACTGCATATGACTCTGAAGATAAACACACATTGACTCTGTCCCATCAGTAATCTCTCTCGCTGAATTCGTCAGCCGGACATTCGGCCCCAACACCTTTCTCTCTCGTCTTCGACCCAAGGAGTACAAAACGGTCCCAGAGCCGGTCCTTAATGCCACACTGAGAGACATTCATGACTTTATCCAGTATGCTGTCGTCCAAGTACAGAAGGTTATCTTTGGACAAGACCTGGGCAAGACCTTTGCCGTATGTTATAACGCAAGATGCTGCTCACCGGTGTAGACAAAACTCCCAAACTAACATTTGGGCAGGCTTCCCTCGGTTTCACCGCTGTGTTCTGGCTAATGAAAGTTGCATCTCCGTTTTCTCTAGCCGTGCTGGGCTTGAGCTCGCTCTACATCGCTCCCCTCATTAACTCGCCCCAGGGACGTACTATAGCCCAGGATGCAACGGCGCGTGGTAAAGAGCTGGCCAGCGTAGCTACTGAGAAAGGAAACACACTTCCTGGAGATAGCAAAGCCAAGGCAACGGAGCTAACTTCCAAGGCGCGTGAGACCGCTGGAGGTGTGCAGCAGCGCGTTAAGAACTTGGCTCACAACGGAATGCAAACCGCCAACGAGCTTTCTACTCCGGCCAATGATCGTGCCACAGATGTATCTAGTGGCACCAATGAAAATGATTAAAGTCTGAAGGACATGGGCATCGACGCGATCAGCAAGGCTCCAAGCATCGCGAAGCGGAACTCGGGTGACGTAGAGCAGTACGCCCTTGACAGGGGCTATGGTGACTACAGATACGATACCCGTGGGGAAGAAAACAATGCCTCACAATTCTCGACTGGCATTGATGACACCCCGAGGCAAATGGCGCCTCACAGTACCACCGCCGACAGAGCCCATTACCCCAACACTGTCTTGGAAAATCAGGATAATATGGCATCTTCCATGTCAAACTAGACTGCAGGCAGGCAGATTAGATCTGTTCCTAATACGCACCCAGGTATTAGGTAATAGGCGACGCAGCTGCAGAGCATTTTGAACTGGTCTTGAGTACTATTACTGCCACAAACCCTGGATCAGGGCACAGTGATTAGTGAATGGGACGATTCTATAGGCTTATTAGCATAGAAATTCAACTATGTATAGATATCTGGTTCTCTTCTATCTATGAATCGCTTAAAAGTTTGAAAGCGATATCGTCTGCCCGCTTGTCTAGCTTCATCGCCGCAATAGCTGTTAATAATACCATTTCTACATAATATACATCGCAAGGTATAAACAGAAGGAGTTGCTTCTCACGATAGTTCAAAATGCTACCGAACTTGATTGTAGCAACTTTTTCACCGGACGCCTAGTCCTACAGACAGACAGATCTATTACGCCCGGTAGGCCACCGCCCATAGGACTCTAAAAACTAAAAATACATACATTTCGCCAATTGATGTCCTGATCTCGCAGAGCCCCTATGTTTCCCCCCTTGTTCTTCTCTGTCTCTTCATTGTTCTCCTTCTAGATCCCCGTATTGGTTAGTGGTAGCAAATCACTTGAAGCCCAATTCCTCCAAGTGTTCAGTTTCCTATCTTCGGCGGCTGAAGCAGTGTCTGTTATTGGTTGTACGAGGGGTAGCTGTTGTTAGTAGATGTGTTTCAGCAATTGGTAGGTGAGTGGTGTTGTCATGTCTGCTCTAGGCGACCTGTAGCGATCGCGAATCTGATCGTGGCTCGCACCGCTTCCATATTCGGTGCCCATTTCTGTCCATCCGACGCTGCCTTACCTCCCAGGTGAAAGGATAGGTTGCCACGCTTTTCTTCTACACATTGAGACATCATCTCTTTGCGTTGTGCTGTCCATTTTACGCATCGAAAGAGAAAGTGCTCTACCGTTTCCTTTGCCTGCCCGCATGGACATTCATCTGTTGGTGCTGCTCTAATCTGATAGAGATACCCGTTTAGTCGCGCCATTCCGGTTCTGAGCTGTGCTAATACGCTGGCTTCTTTCCACGATAGCTGATCGTAGAGTAGATGAGTGTGTTTTCCGGGTAGAGCTAGGTCGACCTTCTTTGAATGCCTGCCAACTCCATCTGGTAGCTTTCTCTCATTCCGCAGGCCTGCACTTGTTCCACTGAGAATTGTAGTCTTTGCTTTGATCGCCCCTTTTCGCGGCGTGGCGTATGGCTCGGTCGCATGACGGGCTGACGTCTTGGCTATCTTCTGGATTTTGAGCTCATCACCAGATGGTAGCCAGATGAGATTGACTCTGTTTCCGTCTTCTCGGAGCTTCCCTATGGCATCATATATCCTCCGAATATGGCCTTGACCTGATTGTTGGCGAGGATTTCCTATAGCTTGGGCCGCCGATCTGTTACTCGTCAAGATCACAACGACTCGATACTTCACCTCCGGCAGACAGTTAAGCCCGTGGGCGATAGCTGCCAATTCGGCTGCATAGGGGTTGTGTTCTTCTCTCGTGCCCAGCGTGACCGAAAAGTTCTCAATGATCTTGCCGGCCCTCGCCACAGATACGGGAGTCCGAACGGTTCCTCCCATGCCAACAAGATCGTTCCTTGCGGAGCTGCTTGTCGCTATTCTGACCACCCATTCTGCTTTGGCTAGTTCTTTGATCTGGTCCTCGTTTTCCCCTTCACGTCCGCTCAGCACGGCTTGCATACGTGCCTCCCATGGTGCGAGGGCGAACGGCTGAATGACTTCCATGGTGTTTCTTGGTAGCTCTCTGCATACGTCTGCAATGCGTCTAAGAGGAGATATGAAGCGCCGAAAAGCTTTGATCCCTCGTAAGAGGTTTCGGACTGGGTTAGTCCGCGGCAGCGTATGAATGTCTACCCAAAGCTTGCTTGCTCTTCTCCAGAACCGTTCATGAATGGTCGCTATGTGAGCTTCCGCTTCAGCTACCCCTGTAGCCACGCTTGTAAATGATCCTATGACTGCCTGTGCTCCTACTCTTTGTACTCGATGAATGGCATATGCCGACGCCGTTTTGCACGCATGCATCCAGACGTTGGAGGCATAGTCTACCATGGGAGCTACCATGGCTGTAAAGAGCTGTCTCGTTATCGAGGGAGCCATCCCCTTCAGGCGTTTCAGTTCCATTGCAGCTTCTAGTCCCCTAGTCGCTGCCCTGGCCATGTGCTGTTTGTAGTGCAGGCACGAGTCCATGACGACCCCAAGAGCCTTGACTTGGTCTTTGGGAGAGACTTTCTCGCCCTTGATGGTGAACGGTTCCGAGTCTACCCTGCCTGTGTATCTAGTAAAGTGTATGATCGCCGTCTTTTCCGCTTCAAAAGTTGCGCCGCTGCGCTTCTCCCAGTCCAGAGCCTTGTCGATTATTGCTTGTATTCCTCTCCGGTTGCTCTGGGCTGTAGGCCCAGACACCCACCCGAATAAAGTTGACTTTGTCAACCGGCGCAGAATCGGACAAACTAGCCAACTTTTGGAGTTCTTTCCGATACGCACCTTTGATTACATTAAAAGTTCCATTATCTAACGGTTGCAAACCATGGGAACAATGTGTGGGTAGATAGCAGCAGTAGATGTTGTTCAGAAAGCACGTAGCCATCCACTCATCCTAACTGCTTGTTAGCGACCCTATAGCGGGCGACTCCGCGGCGAAAACACCAAAATTCTCACCTGCGCATGGCTCCCGTGGCCGTCAAGGATAATAAGCCTCGCATCCGATGCATCACGAGGCTCCATTTGAGGTAGATAGACGTCTTTCAACCATTCGAGAGCTATACGGTTGTCGGTCCAGCCGTTCGGGGATGTGATGCAGTGCCAGTTCGCTATTAATTCGAACTCGTTAAGGAACCACTGTTTCTGCACCTCTTTTCCTTTAAAGATAATTCCCGGTTTCAAAGCACGGCTAGTTGCGGTGACAGCCTCGATAAACGAAGTCCAGGTGCGCGACTGGACGCCTTTTAATAACGCCTTCTTCTTCGGGTCGGAACCCCCAACTACGAGGTTGTCCAAGCCTTATGGACAACCAATTAGTTATGGCGTACAAAAACCCATAGGGAACTTATGCACGACTTACCGAAACCGCCATTATGTCGCCCTCGTCCACGTTAACCGTATTCTCAGGCTTGATCCAGCCATACTCGTTCTCCCGGATATCGAAATACCAATTGACCGCCTTCGGGGTAACCCCGTCAAATCTGGCGGCTTCCTGGCGTTTTCCAAGCTTGGTAGATAATTTGAATGACGCTTGATGAACCTGGCAGTCCTGCTTTTACCCAGTGGCTTGTTATCTCCCTGTTGACGGAGGAGGGCTTCGACGCAGCTTCGAAGTTGGCTATGTGTGAGAGCGTAGCCCAAGCATTTTTACCGCAGAAGCCAACGAAAGATGCGGTCCTCCTGACTCGTAGAAACACGTTGGTGATGGTGGGTAGACTCTTTCCTGCTCTTCTGGCCAGAACGTCTTTTCGAGAGGACAGGTTGAGGCACCCCGTACTTATCGGAGGCCTGGTATTGTGATAGAGAACCTTCAGTAATATCGAATATAGCATCAATAACGACCTTTTCGGTATAAACATAGCGACCCATTTTGTAGACATTTTACGCGCATAAACTACGTAGAGAGTCTTCTTAACTTTACAAGGGTTGAAGGATGAGAAAGCGAGAAATGCAAATTTTTCAATATCTTGAAACCCCCATGATACACACAAAGTCAGAAGAAAAATGGCCCAGCATAAGACACCACGTAAAAAACAATACACAACAGGTTTTCTGTCTCTCGCGAATGGCTTTATTACGCCAAAATGTGGTGCAAATAAAATGGTAGGGTTTGTATGGAGCGGTGATTTTTTGTGCTATGCTTTAAGTGGTGTGATTCTTTAAGTGGTGGGGGATGGTATGGATGACCGATCTGCTTGAGTTAGGTACCAAGATACAATCACCCCGCTCTCTCCTCTCCAGTGCGGTCTCGGAGATGGCCTGGTATTGGCGTTACTGAGTGTCCGTTTAGCGTTTTGACAGCCAGCTTCTCCACGTCCAGTAGTCTTTCATTGTCTTCACTCGTATCAGCCAAAGGGGATCGACTAGAAGAGCCCAATCGTCGCGAACGGTCATCTCATATCGTCTAGCTGCGTCATGGTCGCGTCGGCGTGGGCTCTTGTCTAGCCACTCCAATTCGAGTACTTGATGAGGCCGCATTATCGTCATGGTCGTCGAAGGCCTCTCTGATATTCCATCGAGAAACTAGAAACAGACACACAACAGGAAGAGTTCAAAGAAGCTCTTGCTTCAGAAAAGTCTCCATCTAGTATGACTCAAGTTTACAACTCAACCTAAGCTTGCCAAAGACATGCCATGCTCAGTGATAATGTCCTCGTTGCTTGTTGTGTCCATGATAATGTACTACAAATAGTGGTCTTTGCTAGCGGGATGTTCTTCCGTTGATGTCTCCTTGGACGGTCGGGGCGGATTCGGAAATGCTGCTGTCATACAAGGTGACGGTAGTCTCCTCAGCCCGACATTCAACCTCATGCCAAGACATGCGGCCAGTGCATGCTTATTATATAATGCTGAATTTCGCCAACTAGGCTATGACAGGATCAACTGTAGAACAGCAGGTCGTTCAAGCCTCTCAGAATCCAACGTTACTTATCAAACTCTACTTTCATATCACCAAATCCACGAGTGGACCTTCGTCCAAACAAAGCTTTTGGAGACAATTGCCGGCTTTTCCCTAGGCTTTTCCTCTAAGCTGCTGTTTACAACTTTAGGAAGAACTTCTCACCTTCGCTTCTCGCCACTCTGTTCCCCAGGGTCTTTCTCCCACGTTTATATTTCGTCTGGTTTGAAAGCTCCGACAACGTCTTGACCCAACGCCTCGGTAAGTCTTCTCGCAGAGCTAGAATTGGCCAAATAGGAACTCTTATGTATTCGATCTTGAGGCCAGAAATAGCAGCATCGTCATTGTCGAGGGGAGCTTTGAAGGGGATCGTGAACTTCTCTAAAAATTCCTTTGTTATATATCTAGTGTAGACGATGAACTCGGATGTGTCTATTCCGTGGGTAAGGATCAAGACCCAGGCTTTCCAAAGTCTCGCGACTGCCAAGTCGATGTACTCTGCCCCTGAAACTAACATCACTCAGCCTCTTATTGACCGTAAATGGAGCACGATATCATCTTGGGCAAACTTCTTGCTGGCAACACCATCTACGCCGAAAATTACCAGGCCCTCCCCGAGGAGCGCAAACGCTGGCGTGTCAAACGCTATAGACTTGGGTTCGGTCTCCTTACTCCTCTCCTACGCTCAGTTAAGCCATCGCATTGCGACCACTTGAAGCTAAAGCGTCGACATATACGATTTCCATTAAGCACACAGATTCCTGTACTGATATATGCGGATTGATATGCTTGATCGATAGAAAGAAGAAAATAGTAGAACTGTAAGAAATCGCATTATGATTAAACATAGGCATACAGAACAGGGCCATCTTTACCCCTCGAAGAACGTCGCTCGTGGTCAACGAACTCATTCCACCAACTGTTGATTAGAATCGCCTCGACCAGGCAATTGTTCAGAAATCATGGAATCCCACAGGTTATTAAGTTCCTCACTATCGTCCAGGTTAGTTCTCTACTTGCCACAGTTCCATCACTGGGGCTACACTTACGGCTCCTTCTTAGCCATTTTCATACCCCTTTCTCTGCAAAAGAACAGGAAGCGACGCATTGTACGTGCTCGTGGGAAAGATGCCATGACATCGCCTCGAGGCATGCCATCTGGAGCAAGCTCTCCGACACCCTTTTTCATAATGATGTGAACGCGAAGTGCTTCGATATTCCACTCCATCTCCTCAATCTCTGCGATGTGGACATGGAAATCGATCTCGTCCCTAAACAAGCCCCACTTCGCAGGTTTCACGTCTTTGAGTACCTGATGTTGAAAGCATTGTATCTGACCTACCCAGGTCCAATACTGTGTAACATTGATGTGGCTGGTATATAATCGAGTCTTGACTATAGCAAGACGCCAATCATATTTAGTAATGCTGCCACCACTGCATGAATCTGTATCGGACCAAGCCTCAAAATGAAATTCGTCGTGATCGGGGCGATAATGTGCAGGTGGCATGTATTTGGGCTTCTTGTTGAGGTGGGTGCTGAAGACTGGCTGAGGGGCCGGGGCCGGGGCCGGGACCGAGGCTGGAGTTCTGTAGCCTGAGGATATTTGACCAGGCAGAGGAGAGTGGTTGACGAAGGAATCTTCACGAGGCGTAGTAGTAACCGAGTGCATAGACTTGCGCTTTTGGGGAGGTTTGGGTATAGTGCTAGGGCTGCCATGGCTCAAGCGACCCTTCATGGCTCCAGAAGGGCGTCCTATGTTTTTGAAGCCATACTTATAACGAAGACTTGTGAGTTTTGAGTCATGATAGAAGTCGTGAATTGTTCGTGGCAGGTTGAAATTGCGACCCTGAGTTTGAATCAGTTCGTGGAGACGCTGTCGCATCCAGTCAACCGGCGATATGTAAAGATTGAATTTTTCGAGCTCCGATATTGTCTCTGACAGGCGAAATAGGGTGTCATATGAGGTTATACCACCCTTGCCAGCCTGAATATATCTTTTACCTAATAACTGATAAGGGCTGATGGGGCCCTTCTCATGGAATTCGAGAATTTTTATACCACGATTGACCTGTCTGCCAATTTGATACTTTGAAGAGCCTCCCTTGTCCTGCTTAGGACCTGCTTCAATAACAGCCTGATGCTTCTCACGCCATAGAGCAAGCTGTGGCTCAATAAGTGTTTTGACGTTTGGCCAGTTGGCTTCCCAATAGGGGTGTTCCTCGTTAATCTTGACCAATGGCACCCCCGCAACGCATTCAGGATAAGTGTAAACAACTCCATCATTCTTGAGGACCATGTTCTCTCGGGTGATCTCTTCCAATAGTACAGCAGGAGGAGACTCAGGAGGCTGTGATGAAGGATCAATGGGCAACGATGGTGGAGTTGGTCTTCCTCGTTCGCTGGATGGAGGTCGACTTCTAATATTGGCCGGCGTAAACCCAGAAGTTATACGATACTCTTGTGGAGCATTCATCCGTTCAGGTTCTCGTGGTATGTGGACCTGAACAGAACCGCGATGGTCTTTGGTAGAGCCATCGAGCTCTGTTGATGGGTGGAGAATGTCATGAGGGGAGTGGCGGGGGGCACTCGAAGGAAGCACAGAGCGTGGTGTCTCAAAGGGCCTGGGTTGAGGATAGATTGGTGTCTGTAAGGGCGAGTCCACGGGGTCAATCATACGTTCCGGAGCATAATCCGACCTGGGAGCCGTTGTCGGACGGCTTGGAGATCCGTGAGGTGAACCATAAATTGGTCTATGGGGCATTTCACGAGGACGTTCAGCGATTTGCACTGGTGCTACTTCGGCAGTTCGTTCTGGGGCCCTTGCAGCAATCACATCATGGAACCGGTCATTAGATCGGTCCAGAATTCGCTCGGTTTGGGGCTCAGGGCGCCGTTCTGGCTGTCGTGTTGTAGTCCATTCTGCCTGACACTCAGTCACTCGTACAGGGTGAGGCTCAATTGATCGTTCAGGCCGTCGCTCAGGTTGCTGTTCGTGTTGT
>LBNR01000088.1:11543-23808 GCA_001262555.1 Fusarium nygamai | reverse complement strand
CTTATAAATCTACTGCCGAATTCGATATATCACGTCTTTGTGGATAATCTCTTCTCGTCGCCAGACCTCTTTCTCTCTCTCCGTCAGCACGGCCACGGCGCTACAGGCACAGCCCGCCCTAACTGCGGCATCTTCAAGGAGCTCATTGATGCCAAGAAGAAGGATAAATCAGGGAAATCAGGGTTCAAATTCAACGAGATTAAAGTCATCCCTACCCCAGATAACCAGGTAGAAAGCCTTGACTCTATTAGCTACGATTTCCTTATTAACTTATCTATTCTTACTATAGGTAAATCAAATCGCGTGGAAGGATAATGCCCTTGTGTTATTCCTATCAACTGTGTTTAAGGGCGATGAGAGATGTGAGCGGTGGAGGAAGCGGCCGTCAACAACGACTTATACAGCACGGCCAATACAGCGATTTTTTGGTGACGAGCCAGTCAAGCTCATATCAATCCCTACCGTAGCTGCTGTATATAATGATGAGATGAATCATGTGGATCGAGGAGACCAGAGGAGGGCATATCAGGGCTACGATCATGCTATTCGCCGCGGCGCTTGGCAGGCTCTTGCTTGGGCCTTCCTGTTGGATGTGGTCCTTGTGAATAGCTTCCTTTTGCAACTCCACGGCCAGCCTCATTGGAAGCGATATACAAATCAGAAAGATTGGCGCCGGTGCATTTATAACGAGCTATTTAAAGCATTCTATAAGGAAAGTCAGCCAAGGCGGAGATTTCGGGCTGGGGATGAATTTACGCCTGTGGCACAGCATAAATATGTCCAAAGAGGAAAAAAAGGTAATTGCGTTGCTTGTCAGGGTTGTCAGCTTGGGAGGCCTAGGTCAAGGAGCTCAAGGAAGCCTTTGGGGCTGGTCAGCAGCAATAAAAGGAGGCATCAATCAAGGTGGGGATGTAAGCAGTGTGATGTCGCGATTTGTAACTCAAAATATTGTTGGGACTTCTATCACAGGTTAATTTAGGTGGGAAATAATGTACCATTTATATTGTGCAGTTTCATTGGTCAGACATCCCTGTAGTGACCCGACTGGAGCCTTAACACAGTCGAGGGGATAGAAATGAATGGAGGTAATTGTTTTGAATCTGTAAGGCTGTGCGGGGTATGCGATATATGCATGCTGTGCTATGGAAATGTTGTTAGTTAGATGACCAAATTCCTCACCGCTCTTTGCCTTGTTTTTTGGTCTTTGTCTTGGACAACGACAAACAAATGCCTATGTCGCGACTTCTATGGGAATATACAGAGGACGATATGGCTGAGGCTATATTGGACATTACTGATTATGGCTTTTCACCCTCTCAAGCGGCTCAGAGACGGGGAGTGCCCCGGAGGACTCTAATCGACAGACTTAACGGCCAGACAGCCGTGAAAGAGCAGATCCAGCCTCACAGACGTTTGTCCAAGAATGAAGAGGACAGATTGGCTTTCTGGATACTCCGTCAGGAATCCTTGGGCTATGCTCCGTCCCATAATCAGGTCCGCGCTTGTGTCATAGGATTGTTGAGACAGCAGGGCGAACATTCCGAGTTAGGACGCAATTGGGTGACTAGATTTATCAAGCGCCGCACAGACCTGAAGACCAAGATGGGTAGACGTCAAGAAGCCAATAGGTTCGACTCTTTCACACCTAGGGCAGTTCACTGGTACTTTGATATCAGGGAGGGCCAGTATGGCTGGATCAAGCCTGAAAACACCGTCAACGTTGACGAAGGGGGTATTATGACTGGTTTCGGCAAGCATCTATTTGTATACCTTATCAGTGCTTCAAATTGACTGACTAGTCCTTTTATTTAGGCTTAGATAGCCTGGTTGTTGGGAGCGCTGACCCAAAGCGGAAGGCATATCTCAAGGGGCCACAAACTCGAAATTGGACTTCATTTATCGAAGCTGTCACCGCCGACGGCCGCGCCTTAATACCCGGTATAATCTTCAAGGGGAAAGAACTCCAGAAACAGTGGTTCCTTGAGGAATTCAAGAAGATAGCAGACTGGTATTACATAACTTCGCCCAACGGGTGGACTGATGACCACATTGGCATTGAATGGCTTGAAAGAGTTTATCTGCCCCAGACTACGCCTGCCGATGACTCTGATGCGAGGCTGATCATTTTAGACGGCCATGGAAGCCATGCAACAGTATGTTCTCCATTTTCCTCACCTCAAGATCAGTGCTGAGTGATGGAAGGATGAATGGATGGCCACGTGCTTTTTGAACAACGTTTATTGCTGCTATCTACCAGCACACTGCTCTCATGGACTCCAGCCACTGGATAATGGAGTATTCAACGCGTCGAAGGCCGCATATCGACGAGAGTTGGAAAAGTTCGCCTCGTTGACTGATTCCGCTCCAATGGACAAGGTCAATTTCATCAGGGCCTACGCCAAGGCTCGTCGAGTTGGAATGACTAAGAAGAACATACTGTCTGGCTGGAGGGTCACTGGAAACTGGCCCATTTCACGAGCGAAAGCGCTACGGCACCCTGAAATCCAACAAGATAGGCCAAATGGCAGCCCAAGAGTGACTCCTGAACCCAGGCCTTATCTTGGCTCGGACGATACGCCACAGACGAGCCGTCAAATTCGTGACCTTGGGTTGAACAAAACACCAAAGACGCGGAGACGGTACAACGTGATAGCCAAGGGCTTCGAGGCTCAACAGCAGACAGTAGCGGCGCATACGGCGAGGATTGCTAGCCTAGAGGAGGAATTGGCTCGCCTGAAGAGAGGGAAGAAGAGGAAGGCGGTGCCGAATCCTAACAAACGTTTTATGACTCTTGCAGAGACTCTAGCTGGTGGAGAAGCCATAGCAGAAGAGGAGACTCAAAATATGCCTGTTGTGGTGGAAGGTGGCTGCTCAAGCGAGCCGGAGTCAGAATCGGAGGCTGTCTCGGTCATTGAGGTCAGAGAGGAAACCGTACCCCGTCAACTAACCACGCGATCAGGGCGGCTTATCAAAAGACCCAGGATTCAATAGATATGTGCAATTATTATTTATAAGACGAACAATTTTGCGCATATCTATCAATTTGGCCAAGTTCTGTGTAAGTAAAGTTGTTGATTTTTGGTGGTGCTCCTTTTTTTTTGCGTGGCGAAAGGGTGGGGTTGGCGAAAGGGTGGTTGTGCATGGTATTCAAAGCTCAGCCTTATTATTGCCGCTCATGTACAGCACCACGAAAAGCTTTCCAGGTTAATATTGCACCCCGGTGGTCTTCCGAACTCGAATAAGGGTGTAAATATCTTCTATAGGTCTGGTTCTCAGTCATGATGAAGTGTTTCGCCTTACTTGGAAGTTCATTCCCGCCCGGCCTGTACCTTGATGCCTGTCTCTTCGGGCAAAGTCCCTTGTAGCAATAGTTCTGAGGCCTTGACCATCTGCAAGACCTCAATGGGGTCACTATTCGTCCTTATACGGTTGAAGATCTTTTGTGCCTCCTCGATCGACCGTGAGTGTATCATACTGTATAGCTCACGTAGCTGTTCCAACTCGGTCATCAACTCGCTATTGCGCCCTTCCAGGGCTAGTATGCTCTTTTCCTCCTTATCGGTGCGGTAGATGCAATCTGTAGTGTTTTCAATACAGCGTTTGAACATAGGCCTGTCGCCATCGCACTGCACTTATCTTAAGCTGCATGATTCTTGCATAAAATCAATAACCGCGTTCAGGGAGGTCTTACTCGCATCTTCTTCTTTCGACAGGATTCGCAGGCCGTACGAGTTCCCGCTCGGGGGATCTTGATAAGGCCTGAAAGCGAAGACTAAGACTGGGAGCCGGAGGCCTCTTCTGTTGAACTCGATGTTGGTGTAGTGTTGGGAAGCAGTGGCCGGTATCTACTCGACATAAGAAGCCCTGGGACGGGATTGCAGGTGTGCTGAGGCTTTTCACATGACAAGAGAGATATCATAAGTAATCCTGACTTGATCTTGCCTCGCAGGGTGAAGTAGCGTTGCCCCCTGAGGCGAGATCGTGTTGTTCAAGAGAGAGGCCTGATCCAGCGGGGCAATATCTAATAAAGGCTACGTGGCTGGAACGCCGGAGGTTACCCTCCGGATTTGATGACAGTCCTCGGGCTTTACGTCATATAAACATTAGTCAAGCCTAGACCTCTTTAATGAGAAGACAAACTCGTGACTCCTGGGGAGCGCTCAATCCAAATAAGATCACCCGCCAACAATGTTCCGAGTGCACCATATCCCGTAACACGGCAATGTTGTGTGTGTTTCTCAATTTCATCTAAATTCACCGTCGGCAACTGGGCTTGGCGATGCTCCGACAAGATTTCCTCTGCATCTATCGTACCTGTTGGGTTTATGTGGGGCTAGAACACCGATAATCTTGGAGGTTTTAGGGGCGAAAACATCAACCATAGCCGGGAATAGCATGATCCCATCGATTATTACCGCACAGACATGAATTTTTTTACTATGCCCTATGTATCATTGGCATCACGTTCATACCGAAGATGAAGCGGTGACTAGAATAGTAGATACATAGGGTATTAATTAATCTTGAGAGCAAATTTGTCGGAATATTTATGCTGCGATTATATCTCCTTCTGGAAAGATCATGAGTTGTTCAGGAACTGTCCTGGCAACTGCTATTATATTCGTTCTCTACTACTCCAGGAGTAGGCAACAGGGCTATCATCGTCTGACTGGGAAATGCCTGTAGTGGGTTTCTCGTTCGGTGTAGCGGCGGCCTCCCGAATACGGTTAGGCAAGGTCTTCGTTGCAGTTTTTCGATTAATAGAGCACATGTTCTATGTCTCAAGACGATTCGTCTGGAACTTCATCAGCATCGACGCCGGTGCTAACATCGACGCTATTGCGGTAGCTACTGGAATGGCATGAAATCGTCCGTCGGCCCATATGCTCCTCTGATAATCCAGCGTTATCTGCATCTCTAGATGGATCGTCATCTTCGTCGGACGTGGAATTATCAGTGCTAAACGGCGGAAAGATATTGGCAGGGCATGGCAGTGGAACTGGTATCAGTCTCTCCATGCGCCATGACAGATACTCAATCTCGACAGGCGGCGGTGCTTCGATTGCTTTTGCTTCTGAACCGCTGGGAACGGGACAAGAAGTTAACATCGCCGCCCGACGACAAATGGTCCTTTCTATGCTTTCATTCGACCTCCCAGTCTGAAGTTCGGAAGCCCATGGGAGAACATCTTGCTTCGGCCGCTTCGTATCGACAACTACCGTAAAGTGATCATCGGGGAGAACACCACCAAGTCCGCAGGGTACCAAGGGCTGCTGACCCATGTCTTGCTGAGCGTCGTTCCAAATCAAGTCCAGTTCGATATCGCTGCTTTGTTCCCTGTCATCGTTTATCAGGCCCTGAACTTCATTGTTATCCTCGCCCATGGCTGAAATCTGCTGACGCAGGTCTTGGCATCTATTCGTCAACGGCCTGTAGTTGATGAAGGACCCAGATGTTGTTCGTCGAGGAGACCGAGCGAAATTTGGTAGTTGCTGAGAATCCTTTCTGTTTTGGGCGCTCGAGGGCGTGCGAGTGGTTGGTGATAGATCAGCTGGATCACCCGACAAATCAGTGCAAAAAGGTGCGCCGCTGTAGTATGTGATAACACCTTCGTGGCGTTGCCATTTGCCAGCCGACCCTCTGGAGTAATTCAAGCCGAAGCCCGACCCGCCAGGATTATTGTCGTCCACGGCTATAGACGAGCAAACCGACGCACCCGGTGAAGTGTGCCCACCTGACGAATCCTGCTGAGCAAACAGTGGCTTGTAGTGGAAACTTTCAACTTGAGCGCAAAGCCGTGAATTAAAGTTAAGCGGATCCTTACTTAAGCCGCCGAATTGGGATTCAGTACTAGTGAAAGGGCTAGTCTTTGGACGCTCTCGTTTCTTTTCCGAACCATCGATATCATGGGCAGAAGGAATTTCTTCAGAGTTGTAGCCAGAGCTGTGGCTACTGAACTTGGTATCTTTGGATCCGCCTCGCCATCGAATTTTATGGCCGTCAGGAGATAACTGCAATTTGGTGCTGATTTCTAAGACGGCCGAGCGAACGAGGTCTGGTGTCACATTGATCAAGTGGAGTTGGGCCAAGTTGTACAGCAGGTTCAATGACACCCAGCCTTCAGCGTCTAGGTGGACGTCCTGGATACTCTGCTGTTCAGGCAATAAGTCAGGCGGCAGTAGGTCCAAATGCTGGATGTAGTTCATGTTCTCAGACGGATTCTGAGCACGATCAGGGTCCAAATCACAAGGTCGCGTTGGTCGCTGTTTTGGCAGAAACGGGAGTGGGGGAAACGGCTTGGTACCAGAGACCAAGCCTTTATCATTGCCTCCTGTCTCCATGTTATCCTTATTAGGATCAGAAGCCGACCCAGCGTCACTTGAATAACACTGATTTCCCCAAGGGCGAGATTGTTGTTCTAGAGGGAGGATTATTGCTTCCCGGATAGGCTCAGTTCCATGAGTGGGTAGTTCGTGGGCGGATGATGGGTCCACCCCCTGTGCATCCGATACAACCCGCGCCATGGTGAAGCTACCACCCGGCCGCATAGGCGGCATCTTCGAGATATTGGCACCGTTACTTCTGCCTGTGAAGAGCTGTTCGAGGCGACGAACAACGAGGCTCTTCCGCTCCTTGTCTGTCATGATTACGTGTCGTGGGTACAGGCCGTCGGGAACATCTCTTAGATAACCCTCAACCTTATCCTTTGATGATTTGGTTGAAGTCAAGATGGGGAGGTTAGAAGGCGTGCTTGAAGACTCAGCATCGGCCGATACGGAGGCGTAAGCAGAGTCAGCTGGCTGGAGGTTGGAACCTAGAGAGGAAGGGGCATGTTTGCGCTGAATTCCAGATTTGGAGTATGTGTAATTGCGATTGAGGGAGGATATCTTTCTCCTTTTCTGCGATGATGACACCTCTGCATGGCCATTGAGATCAGTGGCAAAGTCTCTCAGTGTGGCCTCGAGTTCTCTCTTTTTGTTTTGGGGCAGCCTATGAACCTTGATCTCAAATAGCTTGTCTTTATGGAGCATAGCCGGGCCCGGTTGCTTGGAGCGCTTAAGTTCCTTCCTAAGCTGTTGAATCTCAAGCGTTAGGTCGTCAATGACGCTCCGATAGTCATCAACGCTACTGCTATGCGCCGTGATAGGCATAGGAGGGGCGACCTGGCATTGAGTATACAAGTATGGCTTCTCCGTATTCCAAAAATCAGATTCTTTCCGGAAGAAGGGGACATTAACTATAGCTTTGCATCAGTTTCTTCTAAACTACCAGGAGTCCGCTAGAGGTAGTGCATACCATCTATGGCATTGTTGTTGGCGGTCGCGGTCAGGCTTAAGTCGTTATGCCTCTCTGGTGGGTCACTTGGCCCCGTCTTATGGCTGCCGCTGAGGGAATTGAGATGGAGAGAATGATCGGTTGGTGGTGGCGGGGTTCTATGTAAACTGCTTTGATTTGAAGGCATCTTAGCCCCATAAGCATATGGGAAGTAGAGCAGGACCCTAATAGGACTGCTTAATTGTCGATATCGTAAGAATTCCGAGTATGCCCATCGTCAGGCTATATTATAGTAGGATTTCTACAGTTCGACGATCGTGTATACGATCGAGAGACGTCTAGCAACAGTCAAGTGTCCTGTGCACCAATAAGGCGGGGTTAGCAATACCAAAGAAACCCTAGTCATAAAGGAAACCACTTGAGGGCAAGAATCGAGCTGTCGCAAAAGTATCGCAGTGTCGCTAGTTACGTAGTGGCTGGTCATTATGAGGAGAGCGACTGCTGCAGTATGCTATGCTAGCTTTAGAGGAAAGCCCCAGCAGTTTTTAACATGCTCACCAAAACGAAAGGAAGCTACAACCAGCAATAGCGAGTTGCAGATAATCCCCAGATTATGCAAATTTGTTCATAAGGAATTTGTTAAAAGTCGAGTCTTCTTCGGTTCGTTGGGCTGACAAAATGTCGGGAACTATCAGGCCAGGGGATCGCAGGGTAAATCTGCTCTTCTCGATTGAGGCTCGGTTGCTGAAAAGGTGATGCACTTTCGGTGTAGTCGTCCGAGCCTGGCTTCCCAGTAATGGAAACGGAGAGCTCGAGTTGCCGCGAGGTGATCCAGCAAGAGAATGTGTTTGACTGCGATGCGTTCTCAAGAACTTGACTAATTTAGCAGTCGATGAATTCGAATAGAAATGGGAAAATAGCGTCGCGTAGAATGCTTTTTTGCAATTTGCCACGTCAATGGTCCGGCCCAGAGGTCGAAGCTTCTACAGTCGGCAGCTGAAGGGTTCATGTACCTGGGCGTTGAACTCAGATAGTCGTATGGCGGCGATTAATGATACAAACGGCCGTGCCGCTCCGATCGGAATATCGTGCGCGGTGCCTTAAGAACGTACAACGAGTGCGGGAAGGATGCGAGATCGAGGGGCATGCCGAACGTCGCCAGAAGTAGAGACGGGGTAGGTCAGTTGCCAGTGTGGACGTACTGGTTGGTGGGGGTATGGAATAAAGGTGGAGGACCTTGGGGATCCAAGAGCCCGGGTCCGCGAAAGAAAGTTCCGAGACAGGACAGGGCGCGCTAGAGATGTTCTTTGCAAAATGTTCACAGGGAATATCGTAGCGCTCCGCGAGCCTAACTCGGTTAACCGGGTGACTTATATATTAATGCCTCAGGTCTGATGTCAGCAGAATATGGAAAGCATCCCGGAACAGGATCTCCGGCTGAGGGTCCGATTCGCTTTTATCGCTTACCGCGGTTTGGGGTATCACATTTGCGGTCTACTTGCACACAGCAGACCTACCAGAACGCAAACTCAACAATAAGGCGCAGTCTTAATGGTGCACTTTGGTGGCTGCCTAGGCTGGAGAGGGCCCAGATATATATACTTACATCATGTCCCATTCTCATGGCTCCCCGAGAGCAATGCGATATCTTGAATGATATCTTAAGCCAACTCCACTTAAGATCATAACAGATATAAGGCATTATCGCGGAAATAAAAAGAGGACTCTTGCTAGTGCCGCAACGCTGAGTCAAGCTACAATTGCGAGGCCCACGTATTCTGGGCCCCGCCATCATTTCAAAATCAGACCACTTTTCCGCCATGATTCAATCATTTCGGCCACAAGCCATTCTTGAGAGGGTGGGGTTCTCGCCAGCTTGGGCCCAATTAGGCCCAAATTGGCTTTAGTTCTAGTTTATAATGGCCTCGAGGAGTCAGACGCCCTTGCTAGCCAGCGGGTTAACATCGTGGCGTACCCCACTCACCGTTCATCTCATCGACAGGATGGAGTACAGCTGGTCGCCAATTTCATAAACTCCCGCAAAACTAGTCGATCCTAACAGCCCGAACCTCCGCACTCTCTCCCGGTTGTCGTTGTCTATCTCATAAAATTGTAAGAGTCTACGAGTTTAGCAAAAAGGGAGAAAAGCGATGCACTGCAGATTACGGGACGTCTCGCGTCTCAGTCTACAAAATTTTGTGTCTTTGAAGAGGGTCGGGGAGTCGGTGGTCGCTATCGTCGCCGTCGACGATGTCGATGTCGATGTCCTTCACGCGGGCGGGGATGGGGGGAGGAGAGAGCTTGACTTGTCGGACGGAGTAGTACTGAGTATGGCCATGGTTGATGTTGATGTTAATATCGATATCGAGTCTTTATCTTGGTTCATAGCTGATCTGGTCGCGACATTATTGGATTACCCCCATGAATGTTATTGTTGATTGTTGGATATTTGGCTTGCGCCGGAGCAGATTATTGATTTGGCGAGAAGTCCAGACTTATTTTTGCCAGCAATCAACGAGCGAGCGCCATTTGTCTGGTTCTCGAGGCCCCCGCCCTCACCTCCTTCGCGAGTCCCCTGCTCATGAATTCTTCAAACGAAATTCTCTGCAGCTCGGTGGTTCGAATCCCACTCCACGTTATTCAAGATATGCACGAGTCCTAGGGCCAACTTCCCAGCGGCATTAACAGGTATAAAAAACACATCTAGTATATTTTCCCAATCGTTAGACTAGAATATCTCTATAATTGCCCCCATCCATGGAGTACCATGCATATCCGCGTTTTGAGCATCTACGATGGCATGCACCGTTAAGTAGGAAGCAAGAAACAGGAATTAGAAGGCTGCCAGATTCGCTGGTAAGCGCTGAGGCTAGAAACTGAAAACCACCTTCAGAATTCCCTCTCAAAAAAACAGACATCAGAGGACGTTCTAAAGTGGTTTTCACCACTCCTGCCTTACACATTGGCCCATATAAGCCCGTCACATATCCTCCATAATATCCGTCCTCATCCAGGCTTCACAAGTTAGACTCAGCTTGTTTCCTAACTAATTTCAGGCCCCGCACTTATCATCACCCTACATTCATTTTAACATGGGTGCGACCGCATATGCGGATAAAGAGGCAATCAAAGCCATCATCAATGCCTTAGAGGACGTTATATATCTGATGATAGAAGAGAGCATCAATGGAATGGAAGTGGCAGGGAAAGGAGGACCATCCGACGCTGCTTACCGTCTGCTGATTAGGGAGAGGAGACCATGATGGACTCTATGGAGCTGTCTGATATGTAGTTATTAAACTGTGACGTGGAAATCCTGACCTACCCGTGAATGCCATTGTAGTAAATCCAGCTCGCTGCGAACCTCGGTAAGCTGCTCTCGGACTTGCATTAACTCTTTTGTCACCTGGGCTGTAGTCCTCATAACTTCCTTAGCCATGCGATCGCTAAGCTTGGTAAACTCAGGCTGAAACTCTGCCTTCATTACCTCTATCTTCTTGGTCTTTTTTTTAGAACTTGTTTCAGGCCCTGGGCTGCTTCGATCGTGCTGCCAGCTACCTTCGGCGTCACTCTTTTTCTGAATTTGTGTATAACTCAGCACTCCATCACTGCCCTCCTCCTCGTCCTCCTCCTGCCATTCCATATCGCCTTTTTGCTGCTCAGATTCCAATGCCTTTGCCGTCCTGGTTATTTTATGCAGGGGACGATGATATCCCCGCCCCGAGCCTCCAGGTCGCGTCCCATGACGATGGACGACATCTGAAGCGGGGTTTGCAACGCCAGACATCCGCCAAGCGGCTAATAGGTCTTCTAACAGTTATAAAGAAGATAAATAGAAAGATTTAAAAGGTTTCCAAAGATTCTTCACCCTCTGATGCCTTGTTATTAACTGTCGTCTGCGCTAGCACCTAGGGGGCAGGTCTATGTTAACAACAGCTGGGGCAGACATGACGTCGCCGATGCATCATTTCCACCGTCATCGATTTAGATTCCTTCCGCATAAAAAGAAGTGTTTTCCCTCGCTTGCAGTTGGGTCATCGCGTATTGTCAGCTGCTGATTTCAACGCCTTGTCGCATCATTCTCATCAATCCTCGTTTCGTCCCTTTTTCAAACATCAGGCTCCACGTTAATCGCCTTTGACATGTCTGAAGGACATGCGAGCCGATACCGCCCATTGCTCCCTGGATTGAAGCGCGGAGGTCCCCCTGAGGCCCCATCACCAAGACTCGCAATTCGTAAGCGTTCAGTTGTCAAGAGAGCCTGCGAAGGTTGCAGGCAACGCAAGGCTAAGGTTCTATTCGCAGTCGATTTTATGGAGTCAAAGAGCGACGAACTAAAAAGACTTTATAGTGCGATGGAAAGCGCCCCAGATGTTATACGTGCTTCGTGGCCGGACGGGAATGTCGATATGCTGCTTCTCCAGATGAACTTCAGGCGGCTGCCATGCAGCGAAAAAAATGATCTGCTTGAGGAGCGAATAGTTGACCACGAAAATCTGTACGACTCGCTTAAGACGCGGCAACCGGAGGAAGCGCAAGAGATACTTCGCCGGTTCCGGGCTGGCAAGGACATTAAATCTGTGACTGAGAACTTCCAAGAAGGGGGCCTACTCCTGCAGCTGACTTCTCCTACGGCATTCCACGCTCCACTGTCGACAAGTTCAGGCGCTACGTCTTCGAATCCTCTGGCTGGGAATACTGAGACTGACAGTCCTGGCTTTGTTAGTTCGCAAGCAGACTATCTAGGGAGTGGGCAGCGATATATCCATTGTGACCCTCCACGCGCTAGGCTTACTTCACGGTCAGTTCGATACTCGTCTGTCGCCGGACTTTACTGAGGTATATGACTCGATGCGGTGTTCTAGATACGAACATCCCGAGTATATTTTCTAAAAGTCTTGGCGAAACACGCAACATAGATACGCTGAGAATAGCGTATTTGTCGACTTGCCAGGATATACCCTTCCAATTTCAAAGTGGACAACAGTCT
>LBNR01000088.1:0-11493 GCA_001262555.1 Fusarium nygamai | reverse complement strand
CTCAAATGACGATACACTCTTGAGTCACCTATTGCTGCTATTCTGGACATGGGACACGATTGGTAACCGGGTTATTGACCGGATTATGTTCGAAGAGGATCTGAAAACCCTGAATCCTAACACGCCAAGCCAGCCTAATGAGTTGCGTTTCTGCTCTCCATTTCTTGTCAACGCACTTTTAGCCGTCAGCTGTGTCAGTGTCCCAATATGGCCACCCGTGAAGTGCTGGCTGACGAGAATTTAGGTGTACACGACAAATCAGGCGACCTTTCTCCTGTCGAACGATCCAGACACCCGAGGCCAGGCTTTTGCCAGAGAGGCGGCAAGGCTATTGCCTTTAGAGGATACCAGCCCATCTTTGGCGGTAGCACAGGGTCTGGCATTAATGAACACCTACGAGGCAGCCCTGGGCAATGGGGAGACAGCATTGAGTTATCATAGTCGCATGCAAGCGAGATACCTGGCGCTTCGACTGGACAATGTGCGGCGTTCCACTGACGCCGCTATCGCTGGAGCACGCCAGCACAGAGAGGCACATGCCTTGTCATGGATTTCATGGGGATTCTATGTTTGGGATTGGTATGCTTCAATTTCCGGTTAGGTTTAGACAACGGGTAACCTATATCATAGGAAGCAAATGCACGGCCTTTGTCGCCGTCTCGTCATCAAGAAACCAAACAGATCAAAGACGTGGCATGACGAAGCCACGTCACCATTATGCAAAAAAGACAGCCCTGATTACTGGTGGTTTCCCTACCCCGTTTCAGTAATGCCTCAGAAGTCGTTGAAGAGGGAGATCTTTGCCGCGGAATGCAACCTTGCAGAGATCACGGAACAAATTCTCGAGTTCCTCATACCGTTAGAGGACAGTGTTGCGCCTCGTCGCAACATAGAGAGAGCCCTGGAACTCTACACAAAGATTGTTAAATGGAAGTTTTCTTTTCCGGAGCGACTCAAAGTGGAGAATGTGGTGCTGCCAGCCGCTATCGTACTTCAGTAAGTTGGTGATATGGTAGAGTCTATTGCAAGTATTCACTAAATCCTATCAGCCTCACCGCCGAACTCATAATCATCAGTATGCTCCGGCCATTCGCGGGTTTATCCAAGGAAGATTTTGGGCCATTTGATCCAGTCACAACGTCTTACGCACACGCAAGCAATGCCATATCGGCGATATGGCATTTCCGAGCCCTGTACACCCTTCGCAATGAGTACTGGATGATTCAAGCCAGTTCAGTCTGCGCTTTTCGTGTAGTATTAGCCATAGAGTCTAACCCGATCCAACTTGAGACGTTCGTCAAGGCGTGCCAAGCGTTGGCCGAGCTGGGGGAGTCGTTTCCGGTCGCTAAGGACGTTATGCTATCGATAAAATCTGTTGTGAAGAATCAAAGACTTAGGGTCCCGTCTTGCGCGCAAAAGCATTTATCTAACCATGTTAAAGATAAAGAAAATAGCGTGATAGAGCCTACAGTTGTCAAGATTTTAGATCATAGTGTTATCGTCAAGAAGGCGGATCTAGAGGATTATACAGGCCATCTGACATTGTCAGGTTTGCTTTCGTCAATGGCACCCAATAGATATACCATGCAGTACCCACCCGCCGTACGTACCCACCTCTCGTACACCCAAAAAAAATCTTCCTCATACAAAATGCCCGATTTCACTTACACGGTACTTGGGCTAAACTGAAGTTATGAGGGTAAAAAATGGCTGTCTTGTCCAAAATCTCATGGCGTTTGATATCGGCACATTGCTTGTTTCATCACGTAAGCAGAATGGTCGCATGGCACTTTTGTAAAATTTCTCAAAATGCCGTCATCGTCAGCAGCCTTCCCGGATGCGTCATCGAGATTTAATCTACACCCATCTTTCGAAATCGTTCTAAAAATGTCTTCAACATCTTATACAGTGAATGATGTTATAGATGCCATACTAGACGTCACGGATAATGGCCTTTCGCAGTACAGGGCCGCCCAGAAGCATGGCGTCCCTCCTGCCACCCTCTCTGACCGATTAAGAGGCCTGCCGTCAAAATCAGAGGTCGGTGGGTTAGACGGTCACGGTCAGTGCGAGGCGAAGCAGCGGCTACGCTGCTGTAGGTAGGCTTGGGGATGGTAGGTCCGGCACTGGAGAGCTCTCGTTTTCAGGAGTCGAGGAAGCTGTCGGCAAACTGTTGAGCGAAACGTCGTTGCGGTCCGGTGGTGAATTGTTGTGCGGCTTCTTCGAACTTGGCGCAGAAGGCCTGGAATACCATAAGTTTGGCATTGTACTCCTCTATGCGTTCGCGCGCGAGATTATTGGCTGATTCGATAATAGAGACTGGTTGCGGTTCAAAAGTCGATGAGGGATTGCCACGTGCAGCTCCTTCCGTAGCTGCAGCGATGGTGGCGGCACTGAGTGGTGAGGATGGTGTCTGAGCCATCCGCCTGGGAACGGGTAAAACACCAATGGTGCCATTCACGGTCGCAGGGCTGTTCTGCAAAAGGGCTGCACGGGCTCCTCGGTTCAGATTGGCGGGGGTGTGGATCCCCAAATCGAAGGGGTCCGGAGCAGCGGGCGGGTTCGTCATAGACGAAGCCATCGCCGCAGCTCGCGGCTGCGCAAAGCGCAAATTGAGGCGTCTGTTGTGCACTTGTTAAGGATTTAGGTATAGACAAGGCCACTTTCTTAACACTTGTATGCCAAGAAAGTGTGATGACAAAGGAAGGTGAGGCCCACTCGGCAGCTTCTAGCATTCATCTCATCCGTAACTGATCATATCTCCAACCTCATATCTTGTATCAAATATATCAAATGTCATTTCAAATCCAAGTTTTCCTATTTGTTTGATTTGAAATAAGATTTTGGGATATTTGATTGATTTGTTTGGCAATTTGTTTGATTGCATTTGATTTGTGGGCAGCGCTGCTGGCAGTGCTGTATGCGTTGTCAGCTCGAATCGGCTCGCCAAATTTCTCGGTGATTGGAGAAAAGAAAAGGCAGAGGGTGAAGGCGAAAGAAGCATAATGTTGTTGGATTTCATCGGGTTAGGCGTCGATCTGTGGGGAATGGTACGCGTTGAGGTAAACAACTGGCACTGACCCGGTTTGATGTCGCTAGGATGGGACGTAAAAGTTAAGAAGCTACTTTCTCTTTAGCCAGTCTGACCATGTTACTGGGGAGTAGCTCACTAATGGAAGTCTTAATGGATGACTTTGATTGGCTGGGGTCGCTAACCAGCCAGGTTCCGGGTAAGCTGTAAAAGCGCGGTTCATAGTCTGGCAGCATGGACCTTGGATCTCATATCACGTATCAAATATATCAAATGTTATTTCAAATCCAGGATTTTAAATTTGTTTGATTGAAATAAGATTTTGTCATACTTGATTGATTTGTTTGGCAATTTGTTTGATTGGATTTGATCTGTGGGCTTCGCTGGGCCAAGCACCAAATGGTGTTCGGCGAAGTGGGGCGCTGCGGATTAATATCCAGGCGCTTCGGCTGTCGGCCAAACCCCGGCATGACTGCTGTTGGATAGCGGCTAAAACTGAGTAGGGGTAGAACCTGAACCTGAACCTGAAGCCAATGATTCACCACCGGGCCATGACCTTCGAGGCCAAATGCCGACGATACGGTTCATCTAAGCTCCACAATCGGCTAATGCCCAAAATGCACAATTAACAGTTAATCATGATACTATCTCTCGAAATTTAGTGGAAATCTACCTCGGCTCTCCATCGCGATACCGCCAAACATCCTTTCTTTGATCCATAAACTAAGCCGCACAATGGCCAGAAAGAGAACGGGAAGGGGCCAGTCGCGCTTCGACCAGCTCTCACGCATTTTCAAGGCAAAGGCGATTACAGATAGTGCCTTAACCCCAAAGCAATCGAATTTCAGGGGCAAACGTAGCTTTCCTACCGATGTCAGCCCCCTTCTGGTGTTAGCGTCCTTAAATGCAACCGAGTCTGCCATTTCCCATTCTATGATACAGAGGATAGACGAGAGGACTGAGGCTGCGCGCGATGTGTCAATGCGAGGCGAGTCGACAGAGGTTGCCCGGCCCTCAAGATTCGGCCCTGACGTCACTTGCTTTGCGCTGAGGCACCATAACCTCAACGGTGGAGTTCAGTCGATGTTGAAGGGCGAGATAGAGGGCGGAATGGACCGCAAGCATTTAGAAAGCAAGAAACAACAAACGAATTTAGTTAAGCGAAAGGACCCAACCAAGCCAGAGGGTCCAGGGGAGCCAGTTGACGCAGGCAATACAGCTGAACTGGCTGAGTCCGAGGAGCAACGAGATGATGCAGAAGAGCCGAGATACGAAGTCGAAGAAATCATCAGTCACCGCATCAAAAACAAAACCGAGATCGAGCTCGAGGCCAGATGGAATGGCTGCTCCAAGCCCACATTTGTCGATGAGCGTACAATTCAAGAAGACTACCCACTTGTGCTCTACACTTACTGGGAACTCAGGGGCGGCCGCGAGGAAGCAACAGGAATAAATTTGTTTCACGTTTTTCAAATCCGCCGGTGGAAGGTCAAGGACGAGAAATTGCAATTACTGGTGCAGTGGGTTGGATATCCACCTAAGGATTCAACATGGGAGCTTGCTTGGAGGGTGGAGAAATTTGCGACAGAGATGCATGGGGCATATTTAAAGACCCACAGGGCTGCGAGATCTGCCTGGGAGAAGGAGGAAAGTAAGACGCAGATTTGAGGTATCTGCTGTTTGGTAGCCATGAGCCTTGCGTAGATATCATACTTACGTTATAGGAAGTTAGTGGCATTGTACAATACCAAACAGTAGGACAGCAAATATCGCCTGAGAATTGCAACTAGGCAAGCCCCCATCGATAAAAGTTAAGCCAGTTTGCTGGCTACGTCACACTTCACTTAAAAGGGCCTCAAGATCATTAGCATTGGATGGGTTACAGCTTGCTAGGTCGTTCCCACGAGAGGAGTTTGGCCATCTATATCAGCGGCATTGACGGCAGGCCCCTTCGAGGAGAAGTTCGACAATTTCAGGGAATCTTTCGCAGGCAGCCAAGTGCAAAACGGTTGTACCCGAAGGACGAGGAAATAAGGTTGCACCCGTTTGTTCCCCATACCCCCAAGAAAGATTGTAGGATTGAACCCCGTTCAAAAAGAGACCTCGTAATTGAGTACCAGTATTGTTGTCAAGGAATCGGCGAACAATTTCGAAGTGGTCCTGCACCATGAAGCTGACAGTGAAGGCGATTTCTAGGGCTTAGTCTCCTCCCAAATCTACCCACCGCGGCTTAGCATCAATGGCTTCTTGGAACCTCACTCTTAATGCATCGATCACTTCATGCGTGTTAAAGCAAAAACGGGTTGATTGTATTGTTGTTTTTTTCTAAGTTCCATGTGTCTGAGTGGAGCAGGGCTGCCGTCAGATCAGACTAACAATCTGTTCAATCAGTTCAAATCAGATATAGAATTTTATCAGATCAATCAACTCAGATCCAGGCGTCTATCCTGTTGGAACAGTTTGGCTAAGGTGGTCCGACCTACTGGTGGCTGGGATGTGGATACTATGTAAGGAGCTGTGCTCCTCTCAGACATATCGAACTTAGAACTAACAACAACACAATGAACCTATTCGTTTTATCACATCCATCTGATATATCTGATATTTCTTACACAGCGAGCGGCTACCCTAGAACTGTCGGATCATCTATTTGTTCCGGCTCCGCAGAGGGAAGCTCTTTCTAAGAAGTAACGGAGTCACAGGGGTCAGCCGAGCTGATTGGCCCTGGACCCTTGCTCGCCTGGGTCTTGGCTAGAGGCAAATCTAAAGGCAGATTACCCCCTTTTCCTACTTTTCGCTCTAGTTCAGCATAGCCTTAGCCAGACAAACAAATCCACCCCTGGATCGTCAGAAACGTATCTTGGCTGTTCAATTTCAAGCCATCCACCTCTGCTGCTGATCATGGCCTATGGCATATAATGTCCGAGGCCGCTTTGAAAGGCAGCCTTGCCAGCAGCCCGTCGCCATCGCCGCCACCCACGTTTCCTCGTCTTGGGTCCCGACCCAAGAGCATTGCCAAGCGGTATGATGCAGCTTTAGCTTTGGCCTCGACTGCCGATTCTTCTGTTGACGACCTTTACAAAATTACCTGGGGCCAACGGCGTTTCGTCATTGCAAGCCTCTTAGATAGGAGGAAGTTGGATAGGAAGCCATGGCTGGTTCCTGACAGAATTGAAGAGAGACAACACATCTAGCGGAGATATCTGGTGTTGCCGGCTCTGTGGTGATAAAGGCGCGCCGCGGTTTTTTAATGCTCAGTCGACATCCTCAGCACAAGCTCACCTTTACAAGTTAGCGTTCCTTCCCATTTCCAGGCTATCACTTACGGTTTCAGAGCTCACAGGATCACCGAGACCTTTGAACCGGGCTCACCTGGCGATTCATCGGTTCTCGATCTTCAAAAAAGCGCATCCAAGAAACGGCCAGCCCCTTCTTCCCTAGTTCTTCCCCGAGCGAAGATGGCACGGATCAGAGAACTCTCTGTTGGCTATATTGTTGATTCCAATCTCCCCTTTACTACTTTCGAAAGTACCTACCTACAGGAGCTGTTCCGCCAGTTGGACTCTGATCTTCATATCCAGGTACCCTGGGGTCGAACTACAGCAAAGAAAGACCTAGAGGACATACTCTCATTGAAGAAAGCGGCCGTCAAGGACGAATTTGACGAGGCTGTTACACAGATACATATCAGCTTCGACCTCTGGGCCTCTCCGAACAGAGTAGCTTTCATTTCGATCTTTGGTCACTTCATTGATCGGAGCAACTTATACCAAAGCCGGCTACATGCTTTCAGGAGGCAGATCGGGTCTCACGGTGGCGAGAATATCGCATACACTGTAAGAAATGACGTCCGTAAGCTTGGAGTCTCGATCTGTGATAATGCAGCCAGCAACGACGTTTGCTTGCGAAGCCTCTACAAAACCCTCGATGCCTCGGTAACTCGGGCGGATACGGAGGCACGAAGGATGCGATGTTTCGGGAATATCTTAAACCTTGTTGCCCAAGCTTTTCTCTATGGCGACGATGCAGCTTCTTTTGAACTTCAATCCGAGGCTTATGGCTTGCTGGAGCGGGTCGAAGAAGACCTCGAACACTGGCGAGCTAAGGGCCCAGTCGGCAAGCTTCATAATATCGTCAAGTTCATCCGGGCCTCTCCGCAGCGCACTGAAGCATCCAAAGCACATGCTAGGGAGCAGGAAGAGGCAGACATTTATAAGCTTGCGGAAGAGTCAACAGATGAGCTGGAAGTGATACAAAACAACGCTACGAGATGGAACTCGACCTACATGATGATCGAGCGCGCCTTGATCAAGCAGTCTGAGCTTAATAGCTTTATCCAAGAGCTAGGACTAGAAGCAGATGCCTCAAGAAGGGTTCCTACGGCCGACATTCTGACCTCCGATGACTGGAAGGTCCTCAGGGAAGTTAGCCATATCTTGGAGCCGATCTACAATATGACAATGAGAACACAAAGGATGGGGTACAAGCGGGGGCCACGGTCGGCTCTGGGAAGTCATGACAGGGATGGAATTTATCCTGGAACATCTTGAAGACTGGAAAATTCTCTACGAGGATGAAACTGCTAATTCAGCTACGGAAGAAAGGCGCATGATCCAGGGGGAGGAGCCCGAACCGGCTACGGGTGTGAAATCAGCACCGGCACGGTCATCGACAGTCGGACAAATCCGAAAGCGACCCTCACGCCAGTCACGACTACCATCACAACTTCAAGGCTACAAGATCACGACGTTACATCGCCGTCGCGAAACAGCTCTTCAGGCTCGTCCACTTACCAGCCCACCGTTTAATGAGAATGCCCTTCCTGTACATTCTCGAGAGGACTACCTACAGGACGATGCTCGTTCCATGAGCAACATTGCCAGTATGGAGGGCCAAGATCGTGCGAGTATCAGGGCAAGCATAAATACTGCTTGGATTAAGCTGAACGAGTACTATACTCTCCTCGGGCGGTCGCCTCTATTTGCGGCCACTGTTGTTCTGAATCCGGACCTTGGCCTCCGGTGGCTCGAGACTAATTGAACTTCCCCAGAGCAGCTGCAATGGCTTCGGGATGCAAAGGATGGCATCAAATCCTACTTTGAGCGTTGGTACTCGAAAAACGACGATGATGCTTTTGAGACGATTTTGGCCCCGTCCTCGTTAACGCCCCGATCTGAGCAAAGTAGGTTTGAGCAGTGGGTGAAAAGTCGGCATCCTAAGCTCTCAGCAACAGGAAGTGAGCTTGAACGGTACTACAGGCTCGAGCTGGAGCAGGTGAATGGCCCTGTCCGTTGGTGGATTGATCATAGCAATGCTTTCCCACGTTTGAGTAGATTTGCATTGGATGTCCTTGCTATTCCGGCCATGGCCACCGACTGTGAGAGAGCATTCAGTTTTGCAAAGCTTACAGTCAGCTCACAGCGACATTCTCTGCTTGGATCGAGCATTGAGTCGGTCCAACTACTGAAGAACTGGATTAGGGAGGGTGTGTTAATCTAGGGGGTCTTTGTTTCGGCAACAAGGCCAGCCAGAACCCAAAGGTAGGATCCTGAGGCTGGGGATAGCTTCACATAACCTGTTACATATCAGATATCTATCTATCAATCAATCAGATCAGATAAAGAGAGCAAGTTATCAGTTCAGCTCAGATTTACGCCCTAATCTGATTTGATTGATTTGACGGCAACCCTGAGTACCTCTGCTGTATGGCGAACCATAGTCACGACCTTGCACAAGAATCGCGGTCTGTAATCGGATGAGTCTCCGATTCCGACCCATCTGCGCCAAGATTCTACCCTTTTGCGAGATTCGGGTAAGTCTGAAGTCACAATGATATATTCAAGCTCCCCCAACCTTTTTCTCCAGCGTGCGAATGCGGCTATTATGACGATCACCCGACAACGACCAATTATGTATGGCGGAGCAGCCCTCCGAAAACGATTCTTAATTGGCTGCCTTGTGAGCCCCGTTAATATGTCAACGTCCATGTGCCCCTTGGCTAGAAGATTAGGCATCTACGGCCGCGTGGCTTGCCGACGTTGCTATGATGGGCCACGAGGTAAGGTTAGAAGATTTGTGATTCAACCCAACAGGCGTATGGTACGGGGGTTCGCTAGAAAACGACAGGGGTCGAGCACCTCAGAAAGACCTGATCTGTATCCCATGTAGAGCCAAATCTCTTGGTTTCTGCATCAAATACCTATTAGAGTAGAGCACTGCAGAAACAGTTCCCTTGTCTTCTCACACTCGTCGGGCTTGCATCAGACACTCGAAAAATATGATTCCCATATCTAGGATATCTAGATAATGTCTCGCTCCAGCCAAGACTTCCAGCGTCCCCTTCTGCCTGCTGCGGCACCACCAGGGCCTGAGACGCATCCAGCAGCTTCACGCCATCTTCTCCCTCGACATCCACGAATCGGCGTATCGGTCGCCTGCGAGAACTGTCGAAAACGAAAGGTTCGGGTATGTTCCCGCAATCAACCCATACATATCTATGGTATCTAACTGCCACATAGTGCAACGGGAGTCGACCACGATGTGCAGCTTGTGTCAGGACGGGACACGAATGTGTTTACATACCCATATCCAAGGACCGCGAGCTCAAGCGAAAATACGAAGACCTTGAGACCGAGAAGACAGCATACCAGAAAGTAATTGATCTGCTACGTTCAAGGGAACATGGCGAAGCAAATCTGATTCTCGATTTGATCCGACAGAATACAAGCGTGCACGACGTTCTACGTCAGGTAGAACATGGAGACATGTTGTGCGAGCTGTCTCTCGTGCCCGACACCAGGTACCGCTATGTTTTTCCCTATTGTCAAACGCTGCCAGGCTTCCTCAAGTCAAGAGACAACCCTTACCTTCATTCCCCGATATACGAGTGGGCAATGGATCAAGAAAACCACGATCCGTCATCGGGAACCGAGGGTCCGGCTCAGCCGGCAGCGCTCTTTGTCAAGCCCTATCATGCTGCAGAAGTAATCATCCCCTGGCTCGACTCAGTTGAGCCGTCAAGATGGACTTCTGTCTGCTCGAATAACGTCGTGATGAGGAAGATCCTGCGCGCCTACTTCCTGAATGATTACGAGTGGTTTACCTTTCTGCACAAAGACTATTTCTTCCAGGATATGGCAGCTGGAAGGAAAAGATTCTGCTCTCCTCTCCTAGTCAACTCCCTGTTTGCCCTCGCTTGTGTAGGCACCACAGCCTGCGTTTTAGACTCTCCTTAACTTCGTTGATAGTATTGTTACCGCCAGTTACCCCACCGGCCTGAATTTTGGAACCCTCATACACTCGGGTACAAGTTCTTGGCCGAAGCAAGACGACTATGGGAGGTTGAAGAGGCTAGTTCCTCCAACAAATTGACCACTCTTCAGGCAGGTCTCTTCATAAATGTCGTGTACAACATGATGGGTGCCGACAGGATCGGCTGGACTTACACGCTCCGAGCAGTTGAAATTGCCCAAACCCTTCGTTTATTTGACTCTTCGGCAAAGGTTCGAAGTCGGCAATCTCAACACAATAGAGACTTTACTGCTTGGGCGTTATTTGCATGGCAGAGGTATGATCGTTCGTCTGTGGTTATTAAAGCTCAAGTACTGATTATTCAGTCACTCGTCATATCACTTTTGCAAACACCCCGCAATATCCTCCCCCCCTCCTATGCCGCTACCTGACCCTGACGAACACCCCAAGTGGTACGGAGAGATATGGATCAGATATCCTCAAGATCCGACCATATTTTCTTCAAATTTCAGTCGCTTCTTCAAAGCCAAGGCAGAATTCCTAGTTATTCTCAACGAAGTCGCTCTTCAGATTTTCGATGGTGTTGAGCGTCAGCCAGAGGCTACGGCACAAAACCTTTCAGAATTGCGGTCAAGGATGCACAGCTGGTATAACAAGTTACCTAAATGTCTTACGCCAACAACCATTGCTCTTCCAGCTCATCTCAAACTCCAGTACGTCGCATTATCATGATCATTTACTTTTCAATCTTCTCTGAGTATGTCTAAGGCTGCTGCTACTACGACAATCTATTGAGTGACCACTTTACTGATAAGAAATTCAGTATGCACTACTATCACGTTCTCATCAATCTCCACAAGCCTGTTGCTGGGATGCCGCCCCCTAAGCCCCCCGAAGTCTCCGAGCGGGAGGTTGCCAGCGCCAACCCAATCGAGGATGAGTTCGTTGACGCCTACATCCGCCTTGAGACACTTCTACGCATATACTATCTCCGCCACGGCTTCGATCACTTAGACATGTTCTTGCTCGCCTATCTGGTATTTTTTGCCTTCACAAACCTACACCACCTAAAAAGAGTACCGACCCAGTACAGCTTAAATCGCTTCGATCTACTCTCTTGCTTGCTGCAAAGGGCCTTCGTGAACAAGGTAGCATATACTTCTTAGCCATGATTATGTTTCAGCTCATTTACCGAGATATGAGGCCTGAGG
>LBNR01000087.1:23790-34508 GCA_001262555.1 Fusarium nygamai | reverse complement strand
GTACATGAGAAGAATATACAAGATAAGAAAAGCCACGATGATAATGATTATGGGAAGCCATTGAAGCCATTCCTCGATTGGATGCGTTGGAGTTTGGTCGTCTTGACTCGGTGGGGTATTATTCAATGTCGTCATAATTGGTTAGTTATTTCTTAATTAGACCTGATTTATTATTCCAAAATGTACGAAATGTGTAATAGCCGGATTTATGTTATAATTTTCAGCTTCGAGGTTATATCAGGCTAAAGTAGCTTGAAGTTTTAGTTGGCATTCCTACGCTGTGATTCTGGTCCGCCACTGGCTTCGGCCTGTTTATGGTCCGATCTGGAAAGTTTATGTCGAAGGCCCCAGGCAGACTCTTCTAATCCTTGCATGTGACCTTATCGGAGCTCCACCTTTCCAGGTCAATCGCGCCCCCCAGCATTACCCCATACACAACCAAGCCGCCAGTCGCCGCCGGAGCAGTTGTCACTGCAGAGCTAAAAAGTCGCTTAGGAATCGCCCTCCACTACTCACTCAAGCCATACGGCCAACACTTGCGATATTCACAGTGCCGATAGTGGTAGTCAGCGCTCCCACTCCACTAATACAGCCACACACGATGATGCCAAAGCCCAGGCCGCAACTGTTACGACCCTCGCGGTTACGTCACGTGTACCCCACGAATTCATCCAATCACACGCAATCAAGGAAACACCAAGACATGGACCGAAACCAAAACCTCTCGGCCCATCCTTGTCAGATCATTCGGTCCAATCCTATCCAACACTTCGGTCCATCATCGGGACCTCATGTATATAGAACCATGTTACTCCACAGCCACAGACCTTAGCTCACCAGGTATTAATAAAACTTCTTAACAACAATAAGCCTAACACGCATTACTTGTCTATCAAGAGACGTCACATTTCGCTATGGCTCAGTTTACGCCCTATAAACCGAATATCATAAACCTAGTACGGACTAGTTTATCCCTTGCGATACTCCAACCGTCATAGCAACCAACCTTCCATCCTTTGTGAGCGCACAACGTTAACCAAACCCCAACTCAGCAAAATATACTCGGCTTAAGGGGAGGGTCCAGGCCTAGAAAACAGCCTAACCAAACTGTCTGATTTATAATGCATAAAGATAAGAGCACTGAACAGTCAATGAAACGTTATATAAGGCAAAAGCACAGGAATGGGGATTATTTAAGCCAAAAAACAGACAAAGCATAAGGCCTTAACTACACATTCAGTATATAACTTAAAACTAGAGCTGAGAGCGTTACTATCCGGTAATACCGCTGCCCTTGTTGGGAAACACCATTAGGTACTCAACATTTGATATCATTGATGTAATTCCCCAATAACGTATAATGTACACGATAAGCCAGTGGATCAGACAAGCGAGTGGGTCAACCCACTTTTCACCTTAAAGGCTATTGTTTAAATAATTTTTAAGAATCGAAATTAAGCCTAAAATGGCTAGAACTTTAATAGCTTATATATAAGTCCTAAAATAAGCTATATTAATTATCTTACATTTTTAAAAAAAATCCTATATAGCTATAATCCTTAAAATCTACTTACACTATAAGATACAATGTATTTTAAGGTTTTTTATATAAAATAAAATATTGAAAAATATTGAAAAAATACTTACTTATATAATTAACTATACTATTTTAAGAAATATTTTTTTTTTAATTTTAGCTAATTTATTTATGCTCTTAAATACTATAGGGTAAGCTATTATTAGCTTCATAGTATGCTGATCCACTGGCTTATCGTGTACGTTATCAGTACTATATCTGCCGGATATTATATAGGAAGGTTGGGGATTACAGGAGACATGTGAGACTCCAAGGTCGAACTAGTTCTTCTGACCGTGAGAATACTAGCACTGGTAGAAAGCCCTTTCTGGGAGATATCTAAACGCACCAGTTTTTATTTGCATTACTTCTAATCTACGGAAAATCAGCATGTATTGAAGTTCGTGGGAGCTTTTGCAAGACGGGCATACCCTATATCTAAGTGCTAGAAAGATATCAGATTCTTACATATTCCCCCACACTTGTGCAAGTACTCCCTTAACAGCACCAGTCGCATTTTATGGTCACGAGGATTCGCTTTTTAACCTCTCCTACGCCGGACATAGTGACAATTTCATGGGAATTAAGAAATGGTCTCATTCAATAAATTACCATTGGAATTTAGAAAGCAGCCGTTTATAGGATGCAGGGAAATGTGATTACGGCAGTTACACGCTACCTATTCTGACGTGTAAGTCTCGGCGCTTTAGATATATACACTAACACATCTTAGCACATTTACATAGCCTGGGCATTTAAGACACCAAATCAAGCTCGATCGCGTCAGGTAGCGTCAGTGGTCGGTTGGCGCGTTTAAGAAATGACACTAAAACGAGCCCCGTGGGAGTTCAGGGAACCGCGTCACTCGTTCGACAGAATCGATCGATTTTGATCGAACGTTTAGGCCCGTTCGATTCGATAGCGAATATAATGTGGCCTGTTCATGGCGGTACGGGTGTAATTACTGATACGGGTTTTGATACTGGCGGCGATGGAGACTCTGATGCTAACTCTGATTGATTCGCAGATGTCTGACAGTATAGGTGCTAAAGTGCTATAGTGATATCAATCGTGCTAAAGTGCTAGGGTGATATTATAGCACACTTTTTGCGAATATGTGAATATGAATATGAATATCACTTTAGCGCGTATATCACAATACGCAAGTCTGATGCCGCCTTGGCTTTCTAGCGTCTGCACCGACCTGGCTGTGGCTTATCAGCGTCGGGTCACTCGCCCGTCATGGGATGATGCGGCAGCGATTCACTGGTTGTCGGCGGTCGGGAGTTGCCATTACTGTGCATTTCGAAACCACCCTTCTGCCGTCGTTTGCGAACCTCGCCCGCCACCTTTCCATCTTCTCTTCTCTTCGTCTTCTTTCTTCCCTCCAGGCCTTTCTCTCTTAAGTCTCTTCGTCCCTCATCGTATACAGACAGCTTGCTCCCTGAGTCATTCCATTCTCAGAAAGCTCACTCACTCTCCCTCCTTGCTTACGACTCGGCCGATGCCCGTCACACAGTAACCTTCGTTTCGGTGTCTCGCTGCCTCTCACCATCTCACAGCATGTCGTCCTCCATCGCCATTCCCGTTGGCCCCTCGGCCACGCCCTCTTGTCACAAGGGTACTGGCTCTTTTGCCAATAGTCCTTACTCGACCTCGCCTTCGTGCTCCCCGCCTTCAGCTGGCAAGGACAAGCCGCTACACGCCCGCCGACCAAGCCTCCTAAGTTGGTTGAAGCCGGATCCTCCCCCAACCCGACGTGATTGCACCCATAGATCGTTTGTGCCGGCATTGCTGATTTTGTCCCAGGCTCCTTTCTCTCCAAGCAAGAATGCACCGTCATTAACATCGGCGAACCGAACGGCCCTCCTCGGCTGGTAAGTGACTTCGGCCCCGTTCTCCTCCGGCCTCTAGAGGTGCAAGACGACATACCATATTCCAGCAAATCCATACTAACATTTCTGCCATAGATCTGCTACCTCACCTCCAGCCAGGGTTTTGCCTGGAATCCGGGTATGTTGCGATGAAGTCATTAATGTGACCCACCGAAACATCAGTTAACAAACGTCACTTACAGAGATCTTCCTTCCCTCCTGCATCGATTGTGACTACGTTCCCCTCGAGAACCGCCGAGACCCCGTCGATGAGATCTTCCTTACCGACGAAGAGTCCAAGAACATGCTGCCTCAATAAGCCAACAATTATTATATACGCATGCCTGGGCCGCGCGAAGATTTAGACCTTTCCTTCTCGCGGGATTCCCGATTTAATAAGGGAATTGATAGAGCGGCATGACGGTTTTGATACAGAGGCATGACCTTACAGCGGCATGACTTTCACGGGCTTTGATTCGCTAAATTTTTAATTGTTAGTTGATTATGGATTCTGCCCCTGCATTAAAAGTACTACAGCTTTAGCTCTCCACACTTTTTTGACCTTAGCTCCGAACCAGCCATAATAACTCTAGGCGCGTAGACGCGTTCCCACGTCTTGACCTCATATCTTTTATCACTTCCATAATGTCTTCCCCTGCAGTGGAACGACGTATAGGCCTTCGTAGGCCGCGAAGCTTAAGCCCTAGCAATCAAATACACCGTGAAAAACGACAGCGAACAAGCCGACAAGCCAGTTTTAGCCCTCCTTTACTCGTAAATCGACCGAACTCTGCAAGCAGTTCCGCAGCAAGCATCGGCCAATACTATGGAATAGGCGACGAAGATACGCTAAGCAATCTCTTTGCTTCTTATCCACAGACTTTTTCGACCTTCCCACTGCCTCGCGGCTCGCAGGGCCTCCACGAACCTGCGTGGGATCTGCGGTTTGATTACGAGATTTACCTTCTAAGTGAGTTTCCATCAGGGAGAACACGACTTCAGCGAGTCAGGGTCCCTATTCCAGGTCCCAAAATCGACCCTCCACCTTTCTCCTCCCCACCAGAGCCAGCCCAACGGCCATCGACCCCAACAAGAGCTGAGTTCGAATCTGCTATGAAAATTGTACGGCAGGTTGTTGGTAAAGGCCAGAGTCTGACTATTGACCTTGCTCGGACGAACGAGTGCGTGCATGGCGAGAACGATGGGGTTGGTCGCCGCTCAGCTCAGACGCCTACGAATCTCCTCCACCATACTCTCCACCGCGCAAGTCACCTACACAGATTCTTCAAGTATCACCAAGGGCCGAATCACCAGAATCATTATCTTTTCAACAAATCTCTTCACCTTTTCCAGGCCCAATCCCTAGCCCACCTATTCCAGACGATCCGGCGCCATCGTCTGAAGTTCTCTTCGACTCGGTCAATTTGTTCGCAAAAGAAAACGGGTTTGGTATCGTTCGAAGGAATGCCTATTCATATAGAGGACGATGGATAAGATGCTCGCTTCAGTGTGATCGATTTGGACAGCCAGGGGCTTCAAAAGGCGCAGGCCTTCGACAGCGTAAATCTCGGAAGTGTGGCTGTAAGTGGATGGTAATTGCTGAAGCCCTGGAAGAGGGCAAATGGCTTCTACGACAACATCCAAACTTGGAACACAGCCAGCATAACCATGGACCTAGTATCACATCGTCTGCGCACCCCTCCCATAGACGACTTACTACGCCAGTAAGGGCAACCATTGAATCAATAAGCCGTCGAGTCGGCATCCGGGCTCGTGATGTTCGGGCCGTGGTCGAAGAGCAACGTCCTAAATCGTTATTTACTTAGAGGGATATCTACAATGCCCGCGCGCTCATTAACCGGGAAAAGCTACCATAAACAACCCCCCTTTCGACAGCCCCACCCTTTCGTCAAGCAAAAAAAAAAAAGAGGACCACCAAAATTGGACAACTTCACTTGTAAACAACTCAGCCAAAATGAGGAACATGTGCAAAATATCTCATCTCACAATAGCGAACAACTATCTCTATTGGAATTTAGGTCTTTTGATAAGCCGTCCTGACCGCGTGGTCCGTTGCTGGGGTACGGCTTCCTCTCTCACTTCAATGACCGAGCTAGCCTCTGATTCTGACTCTCGCTCGTCTGAACAGACAGATTCCACCACGACAGACTCGTTTTGAGTCTTCCCTTCAGTTATGGCTTCTCCAACAGCTAAAGTCTCCCCGAGAGTCATAAAACGCCTGTTAGGATTCGGTACCGCCTTCCTCTTCTTCCCTCTCTTCAGCCGAGCCAATTCTTCCTCTAGGCTGGCAATCCTCTGCGTATGCGCCGCTACTGTCTGTTGTTGAACCTCAAAGCCCTTGGCTATCACGTTGTACCGTCTCCGCGTCTTTGGTGTTTTGTTCAGCCCAAGGTCTCGAATTTGACGGCTCGTCTGTGGAGTATTGTCCGAGCCAAGATACGGCCTAGGTTCAGGAGTCACTCTTGGGCCGCTGTTTGGCCTGTCTTGTTGGATTTCAGGGTGTCGCAGCGCTTTAGAACGCGAAATCGGCCAGTTTCCAGTGACCCTCCAGCCTGACAGTATGTTCTTCTTGGTCATTCCAACTCGGCGAGCCTTGGCGTAGGCCCTGATGAAATTGACCTTGTCCATCGGAGCGGAATCAGTCAACGAGGCGAACCTTTCCAGCTCTCGTCGATATGCAGCCTTTAACGCGTTGAAGACTCCATTGTCTAGTGGCTGGAGTTCATGAGAGCAGTGTGCTGGTAGATAGCAGCAATAAACGTTGTTCAAAAAGCACGTGGCCAACCATTCATCCTTCCACCACTCAGCACTGATCGTGAGATGGGGGAAATGGAGGACATACTGTTGCATGGCTTCCGTGACCATCTAAGATGATCAGTCTTGCGTCTGACTCGTCGGCAAGTGTAGTCTGGGGCAGATAGACTCTTTCAAGCCATTCAATACCTATGTGGTCATCAGTCCACCCGTTGGGTGATGTTATATAATACCAGTCTGCTATCTGCTTGAACTCATCAAGAAACCACTGTTTCTGGAGTTGTTTCCCCTTGAAGATTATGCCAGGAGTCAAAGCGCGGCCGTCAGCAGTGACAGCTTCGATAAATGAAGTCCAGTTTCGAGTCTGTGGTCCCTTGAGAAATGCCTTCTGCTTCGGGTCTATGCTTCCAACAACCAGGCTATCTAATGCTAAACAAAAAGGTTCAGTTGGGCAAATTTCAAGCACTTGAACGGTATACAGATAGATACTTACCGAAACCAATCATGATACCTCCCTCGTCAACATTGACGGTGTTTTCAGGCTTGATCTAGCCAGAATGGCCCTCCCGAATATCAAAGTACCAATGAACCGCTTTAGGTGTGAAAGAGTTGAATCTTTTGGCTTCTTGGCGTCTGCCCATCTTAGTCTTTAGGTCTGCGCGACGATTGATAAACCTGGCCACCTAGTTGTGTCCCAAGTCGGGCTGTTCACCCTGCCGTCTCAACAAGCCCATGACATAAGCGCGGATCTGACTGTAGGACGGAGCGTAGCCCAAGGACTCCTGGCGGAGTATCCAGAAAGCCAATCGATCCTCTTGGCTCTTGGACAAGCGTCGACGAGGGTGGATCTGCTCATTCAGGGCCCGACGGCCATTAAGTCTGTCGACTAGAGTGCTTCGGGGCACACCATGTCTCTGAGCGGCTTAGGGGGGGCAAAAAGCCATTATAAGTAACATCCAATATAGCCTCTGCCATGTTTTCCTCTGTATATTTCCATCGAAATCTTGGCCTGGGCATTTTCTTGTCGTTGTCAAAGATAAAGGCCAGAAAACACGGAAAGAAGCCGTGAGGAGCTTGGAGATTAAGCTGACAACAATTTCAAAGCAGCAGTATACAGCAAATACGAGATCAAGGATTTGGGCGAAGCAATCTCCTTCCTTAACATCAGAGTCCTTCGAGACGTCAATGCCAAGAAGCTTTGGATCTGCCAAGATGCATATATCAACAAACTCGGTGTCAAGTTCGGGATCGATCAGTCAATGAGAACGGCAACGCCTCTCACTTCATCATATCGTCCCCAATCTTTCGAAGGACAAGCCACTATACAACAGATCACGGAGATGCAAGAAAAGGTAGGATCGATTCTGTACGCAGCAGTGGTATCAAGACCAGATATCTCTTATGCAGCTAGCCAGTTAAGCCAGCACGCCATGAACCCTTCTCCTGAACACCTGCGGTATGCAAACCGAGTTCTCTCATATCTCCAGACCACACAGTACTATGCCATCGAGTTCTCAGGCTCTGTAGATAATGCTACAGAGGTAGAGCCAGGCGATGATGAAGTGCTACAGCAGTCAAGCGACGCGTCGTTCGCGGATGATCCACAGACTCGAAAATCCACCCAGGGCTACCTCATGAAGTTGTTTAGCGGGGCGATCATGTGGCAGTCTTCGAAGCAGAAGACTGTAACCACGTCGACGACTGAAGCGGAACTGTTATCGCTGTCTCACACAGCGAGCGAGACTATAGCTCTATACCGACTGTTCGAACAGATACAGTTCGATCCACAACACCAACCACGCATCCTCTGTGACAATAAACAAACAGTGGGACTAGTCCAGAAAGAGCGACCACTACTAACATCAAAGTTAAAACATATCGATATCCACAACTTTTGGCCAAGACAGATCCTTAAAGACGGCAAAATTACAGTTCAATGGGTTCCCAACAGACATGCCTGGAGATGACTTCACAAAACCCCTTTCAGCAGAAAAGCATTCAATTCGTGGAACAATTAGGTCTGGTTGAGAGATAGACGGTGCATGTGACTGCTCAGGAAATTCCAGTCAATGCGGGAGTCCCTTCGTACCGGGATGTATGTATCTCCTCGGAGTTTGTTGCAACCTGAGCCCTGATCTCTGGGTCCTAGGAGTGCACTGGGGGTTTATGCTATCATTATGATTGAACGTTTAGAGTTATTCGGAGCAGCCACTGTAGTACATGCATTAGTCGCCGGAGGCAATACATCGGAATACTGGGATCATAAGACATTTAGCGGTACTTCTGGTTTTTATTCTCATCTTCTCCTATGAGGGTCGAGCGAAGTAAGCAAAACAAGGCAGTTTGATTAATGGACCACTAGATACAATAGTTTTGAACTTATTTGGTATGTATCCTATGTTTATAGATGATATCATTTCAGTCAATCATTCCCATAGTAAGAATAAATTTGGTTTATGACCGAGTTAAAGGTAACCGTTATACCGAATGATGTTAGATAGCCGCGCGTTGATCGGCAAGGCAAAAAGACTAATTTATGGCTTGATAGTTAATATCCGGATTATTAGTTTAAAGTCTAATTTGACTTTACCGTCACCTTCTCCCGGGTCGTAGCTTCATGTGATTTCCGCATAGCCGGGAGAGCTCCGACTGATGCCCTCCCAGTTGCCAGTTGCCGGGATTAATGCCTGACTAAGAAGGAGGTGAAAGACGATCGGCCAAATAGTAGGTTATTGAGAGACTATAAGGGATTCAGAGCCTCTCGATTGGTGAGGTTCGCGGTGTCTAAGTTCAATAGTGCACGAAGATCAACATTACCCGCATGGGCGCCTGCAGCTTCCTTGCCAACGCTGAAACACAAGTCCTGGCTATGCCTTATCCCTTCAATTGTCGGGGAGCTCCGGTCGGGTCACAGCAGGGGTAGGTGGCCAATAAAAATGCATCGAATTAAAGGTACCTAGCCCGTCACCTATTTTAGCCTATGGTAGAAGTACTAGCAATCTCTCGAGTTACAAATCGCTACATCACATTGCTCACATCCCCAAACTGTCTGGCGCCTCCTTTTACTACGACTGACCGGCGCCAAGGGCCTCCTTGAGCTTCTTGACCTTGCCTGCCCTAATTGAAGCCTCTGACGAGCGTGGCAATTCGACTTTTTCCCTCTTCAGACGTGCTTATGTTGTGCAACAGGCGTAAAATCGTGTGGTTCCCCCTCATGTACCTCCTCGTTGACAGGGGTGGTGTGGGGCGGGGTACTCGCCGGAGCTCCTCGACAATTGAAGGGATAGTCTTCCTACTTATGGGGATCTTAATAAGAGCTCTATAAAACTGAATGTTTCAGTGGTGCTGGTGCCTGTTCCGGGCACTAAAGACATATCAACTACCAAGCCGGCAGGCTTAGGAACTAATTTTTGTAATAAGTGCGACTACCTCAGTATAGACACAATATAATCTGAGCCCGAGATGCAACGTTTTGACACGTAATGAGACATCCTGAACCCAGTTGCCAATACCCCACCTTGCCACTGTTATTGGCCAAGCAAGGCTGCCTGGTATCATAGCGTAAAGGCACCTTTTACCGGAATTAAAGTCGTTAGAGTGACGCCACTTACCACAATCCAAGGTGTATCCAACGTCACGGTTTGGCTTTGCTTGCAGTAGCTTGAAACTAACGCCTGGACGGAATCCTAACGTCTAGTATTTCGGCATACAGTTCTTATCGCCGATCATTACTTTCACTCTTTATAAAAATTACTTCCAAGTCTTAATGTCCTCCTAGTCCTTGCTTAATCTTCTGAGGTTTGACTATGACGACACTTCAGCCTCGAACGACCTAGCAGAAAACGATGCACCTTTACGCCCCAAACCCTAATTTTACCGTCTATTTTGATCGACAGTCCAGAGGCTTTTTCAGTGGTCGGAAGGAGCCGCATTCCGTAAAATCGCGCGGGGAAAATACAGCATTCGACAGCTGCCGAGCTTGCTGTTTGTGCAGAGAAGTGGAGGAAACCTACTGCAAAGGTCGGATCGAGATTTGAGGGAAGATTAGAGAAGCGTCACAGCGTAACATTATTCACAACTTCTTGTTCATTTCATGTTCCCTTATTAACCACTGAAAAATCCGTCGCCTTGGGGACTTGAGCTGTTTGCTTTAGGTCCATATTTGCAAGCTTCTGAGTTTCACTCTGTCATATGCCTGAAGTTGGCCACCGAGAGTTATAGCACTCTTCTGCAGCTCAAATGCCGAGTCTAGTTAGGGGGTCGGAGCGGGAACGCACGGGCCGTTAGCCCTAGACTACCTAAAGGCCAGCCACTATTACCCTGCCCACCGAACCCCAAGACTAGGGTACGGATTTCCATAGAGTGGCTAGGTACCGAATTATTATTATAATATGTTCGCTTTTTTTCTTCTTCATTTATAGTACATGCTATTATCCATGCTGTAATTATTTCCTTCTATGGATCCGACCCCTTCTAACCCCCTCCCTTACCCC
>LBNR01000087.1:0-23740 GCA_001262555.1 Fusarium nygamai | reverse complement strand
CCGGTGCGACAACCACGGTCTTCTCTACTACAACCCTCTCATTGGATAGGGTAGATAACTAAATAAACCATGATTAGCTGATCAGAAACTACGAGGATTGGGTTCTTCTTTGCAAAACTATATCAGTAATGGGACATATTTGCGTAGGTAATAATCTGGAAGGGGATATTAATCCCAACTAGACGCATCTTTGGCATTTCCTCATGACTTATCCCAACGGATCCAACTCTTGGTCATTTGCTTCCAGAATGAGGTGTGGCACTTGGTCCAACCAAATCGGGTAATTCCCCATTGAGCTCGTTCCCCAGCCAATTATGGCTTCCATCCTATTTTCAACAAACCCCTCTCACTTACGCAGTCACCTAATCACATCAACAAAGCGCGTCTCGATATCAATTAGAATAGCATCGTATTGGTCTTGATTCTTCCTTCAGATCCTCACGGGTAATAATTTCACACTTAGCTATCATGTCGTCCCGTCGCGCCTTTGGGTGGAATCTTGTTTTTCTCGCCGGATCTAAAGGTGAAAAGTTTGCCGGCGTCTTCCCTCCTCCGGGCAGTAGTGCCTTGACTTTCGTCATATTGTGCAAGAGTTTCGTCTCTGCTTCGATATTCCGTCTGCGCAGTCAGGCGTGAGCAACATCTGGGATGACATCGCCTTTTTCCCCGCAGGCGTTCAGGGCGGCTACATGATGCCACTTGAGGATACCGCTCCACCTCCCTCTGGACGTTTGATCTCCGGCTCAAGTCTTGGTAGTTTTGTGGTCACACTGCCGTTTGATCCAAGTCCTCAGATGATGTCGAGCCCGTCTGTAATTCGTATGCACGTGGTTCGGCACGTCGACTGTATTCTTGACCTCTCCGAGCCGCTCGAAGTCCACATCAGAGGTATGTTGCTTGTTTTTTTTGTCCTCATGATGTTTGTTTCTTACCGAATGCCTTTCTAAGTGGCTGCGCACAGCATATATCGATACCTTCTGTCCGCCGAGACCCACGATATCTTCCCCCAAACAAACCGCCAAGTGATCCAAGGTTTGCTCAACTGCCCTGCCGTAAAACGATATGTGCCACTCGAGGTTCGCAATCCCCGTCCAAGTCGCCGAAACGACCTGCTTCCGGCTCCGCGTCTCCAACCAAAGAAGCTCCCGAAGGCACGGATGATGACGTGGCCAACCTCGTCACTCCTCCTGGTTTCGACATGGATGTCGACAATGCCAAGCAGAAGATGGCTTCTTTCCGTCCCTTGTGTTTTACGGGCAACTTTACATGTGTCGTCACAGGACAAGGCCGCAGTTGGTTTGGAAATTCAGACATCGGTCCGGCAGTCCAGATATGCCATATTATCTCTTATCTACTATAATTGATTTTTGGTATGTAGGACTAGGAAGAGCCCATATCTTTACCTTACCTAGGGTCGTCCCACTCATTGTAGCAACCGCGATATAATCGGCTTAAGTGATCCTGAATGGCCTTTTCATGATGATAGTAGATCCCTCAACCTCAGGATCGATATTTAAAGATAACGAAAGACGACGAGGATAATAGATCCTTCCAACTCCTTAAAACCCATATTCTTTAATCGGTAGATAGCTAGGATACACATATGCACATCGATGCGTTCAGATCGCTCATACAAGTGAAACTCGAAACTGGGCAATAAAACAAGTAAAGAAGTCAACCCATCAAGAGGCCAGAACCCTCACTTTGGCTTGACATTTGATCGGGGTCCCTTATTGAGAGCGCTCTTTCAAGTGAAAGGGGATTGCGGGGAAAATACAGGGATTGTGAGCCAATGATATTGCAAAACATCCACTCTCAGTGAAAGTGGGAGAATCAATAGAGATGTAGTCTTCATTAGTGCATTTACGGCTTTAGAAAGAATGTTTAATGAGGTCTACTAGACGTTGTCGTTAGATAAGTGTGACAAATGGTTTGGAGTTGCATCATGTATGATAACAGGGCGTTGTGCGGCGCTTCTAGTACGCCTCGACTGAATTTTATCCTGTCTTCGAGCTAGCTTCTGAGTAATCTAACAATCGTCCGATGCCATATCCATGCTCTTAAACAGAACCAGCCAATACATACTACTTGGTCCCGTCTGACATGATAACGAAGGCTCCGCATGCGCCTATGTACCAGGTTAGGATGATTTCCGCAGGGATAAAGCGAGGAATGATACTATATCGGACTTTGAGCATTTCGGCGGCTATTGTCAAAGCATCGTCAAGTGAAGAATCTTGCGCGAGGCAGAAGTCGAACGCCGCTTCAACTAGCAGCTGAAAACTATTGCAATATACATGACGCGGACTTTGTTAGTTTGTGACGGTCGCAAAGCGAGGTAACAGAATTATAGAACTGGCGATTTCGGGTTACAGCAGCATTCGAATGCATGCTTCCTTAGCTGTCTCTCAGACGGAAGCTTTTTTTGTAGGTAACTTCTCCTCGAGGGAAATCGTCGGTGAAGCTGGGGCTGAACATAATATGCTGCTGCCTAGAACACTTGATGAGCCTTACGTCATGGTTATATAATCTTCGGCAACGCGGCAACGCGGCAACGCTTGAATCACAGGTGCTTGCTTCACATGTTCACTGCCTATGGACGTCTGACGATGCAAAGCAACGTCTTCTTCATAACACAATTCCCAGCAACAGGCCTGATTACTTGGAATTATGGCAACGCAGAAAATCCTAGCGTAACGTGGTACTCAAGCAAGCGGCGCACTTATTCGCATATCCGGAAGATCGGCATGGATGAGTGAACGAATAGGGAATAACGTACAGAGTACCGGCGTTCGCTGCTGGGTTAATCTGGCGAAAGGAGGTGCTATGACCTGACTATTGTTTGCCATAGCATACGTAGCTTCAGAGGTTTCGCTGGGAGCGCCCGGAGTGTTTGATCCATTACGGGCACTACTGCAGCAACCGCAGATGTCTAATGCAAGCCACGTGGTAAACCTGGCAAGGAAACCAGCATAGGGTTGTTACACAGACACTGAATGGTACATAGTAGGCGCGACAGTAGCATTGTCTATGAGAACAGATAGTCTAAATGGCGCCCAGACCTCCCGCCTCCCAAAGCTTCACCGCGTTCCCAATCTTTAGGTTACCAGTGATGCCTTAACTATTACACCGCCGACCCCCCACATTGATAAAGAGTTTATGACAGCATAGCCTCATCACGATGCATTCATAACCACCATTTTCCGCACTAGGTTTGCCGAACATTCTCCTTCTTACAAACCATATGCCGATTAATTCTGATAGCCTTACTGAGGTAGATCTTACACAAATAAGGCATTATGCAAAGGCCTTTACATCGGCTTTTTCTCTCAATTTCTGCATATTTAACTAATTTATATTAAAATTCACTAGTAACTAAGCTTGTTCTACAGCTATAGCTTCCTTGGCATAACAATGATTCTTCTTTCTTTAATTGTAGCCAACTAAATCCCCTCTTTTCTTCTCACCCTCCCCGGGGCATATGCAATAATGATGGTGAGAAGTAACCCACAAGTCAGAAGAAAAGGACGACCTAGTTAGTTAAGCTTTAAGGAAGAAAACTCAAAATAGCCTTCAATAAAAGAGTTACATTAAACGTGCAAAGTTGCCACAAATAACCAAAAACGCAGTTACAAAAGAGTGGCAACTATTCATTCAGGGAACAGGCAAGTTCTAGTTAGGCTGCAACAATTAAATATAAATATCACCTTTCTCTTCCTCTCATAATCACTGGCAGCACCATCATTCTTCTATACAAACTTGTAATTTATCTGATTACCAATCACAATATTCTGCTCAAATATAATTTTTCATGCCCACATCACACCTCATCGCCATGAAGCTCAACCTTGCAACTGTTGGATGCCTCCTCCTTGGCCTTGCCACTGCCTTCCCTGGGTCACAGGGTGAGCCTGATCTTGATGGTATGTCTACTCGCTCAAATAACGACTGTATATGCAGCTAATATCTTATAGCCCGAGGCGAGGTGTCCTGCTCAAGCTGCAAGGACAGAGACATCTGTGGCAAAACACGGGGCTGCTACTGGGAACCACAGTACGAGTGCGTTAAGAAAGACTACTGGCATGATAAGGGAAAAGAATGTTCCTCGCCAGGATTCAAGTACGACGAGGAAAAATGTAAGAAGCATGACGGGTGCGAATGGAAGTGCCTTGATTATAAGAAGGGGGTGTGCAAGAAACACTGAGGTATCTGATGTAAGGTGGCAAGAGAGCCCTGGCCAAGCACTCCTTTGTTGTCCCAGGTTTGTCTATGCATGGAAGCCAAACCTCGTCAAGGTCTTATGTACTGAGTACTCTCTTTTTACATCACGGTCATTGTCTATAGGTTAGGATAACCCAGAATGAAATTAAATTGGTCTCTATGTGAACAGAAAATGCCGCTGTCTTATTCTTTCTTATAGTGTCAAGTTATTAAGATGTCTATATTGCGATCATCCTATAGAATATATACCTTGTTTGTCTTACCGCCATCCGGAGGAGTGGCTCGTACAACTTCCCCCAGAAAGGATTCTTTCAATTAGCCAAACCATTTCCTAGATAGTTTCGGTTTGGTACAAGGTTCGTCCCTCTTCGAGGGGACTTGGTGTGGTTTGACTGTGTTTGTTTCTGCTGCATATAAATTTGTGTTGCTCTCGCCTAGGCAGTGCAACCAGGCCAGTGTGTATATCACACCGAACCCGTCTGCTCCGGGACTGTCCGTCGAAGTAACCACTCTGCTCGGGTTCGTTTATATCTCTATAGGGGCGACTCTACATCAATAAGAACTCGAGCTTGTCTGGGAACCCCCCACAGTGGATGGAGATCGTCTTGTCATTGGCCATGTCGTTGATGTCCGTGTTGTTGTTGTGACAGTTTATCTAGCTGTTGTTCGTAGTCGTGAATATGGACGGCATTAACCGCTTGCAGCTACTTAGTATATGGCTCGTGTCTTGTCTAATGATCTACCTGTTCAAGGCTGATCATCGCCAAAAGGCCCAAGACTCCCTATAAACACGAGTCGAAGGTCAGCACTGGGGCCAAGTCCAACAAGTGCCACTTGACAGTATGGCCTATATGCGAGGGTACTGCATCTCCGTCGCCGAACCTGGGGATGAGGGTGCAGAGAAACCCCTTGATGGGTAATTCCTCGCCGCCATGCAAGAGCATGGTACCAACCTGGCTCGCGGACATCTCGATTAGCGAGTACATACAGAGGAAGACAGACATTAAGTGATATACAGAGAATATCATTCATGAGTTTCAAAACAGCCCAGGGCCACAGTATCGTTCGAACTTAGTATCAAGATTCCATCGGCAATTATAACCAAGACAGGATACGGTTTCATCGGTGCAGAATATCATGAACTTCGTCTAGATCACCTAGACCTACCGCTTGAGTGCTGTCCCATCGCCGCTTCGAGAGCCTGCTGTGATGGTTAGGCGTCGTCATCGCCTGTCCCTCGATTGTACATGCTCATGGCTCTGCCACCGCCAGCGCTGCATAGCCCTCAAGGTCTTTGTCATTCATCATACTCAGATGCACCTTATCGTTCTTACGCACGTTCAGTTGGTACACTTGTAGCCTAGTGCTCATCTCCTCGCATTTGACGCAATCGACATGCTCGACGGAATGATTCGTGTCGTCCTCCGCATGACACGCACACTGGCTCTGCTGCATCGCATTGTCTATGGTAGTGTCCTCGCTCTGCGCATCTGCCGCATCTCTGCGCATCTCTGCAGATAATCGCCTTGTGGCCTAGGCCCCAGCAGTTGTAGCATTGCACCGCATCGGCTCTAGGCTCGAACACGCTGGTCCTCGCCGATTCTCCTGCGAGGTGAAAGTACTTGTCCTCCAAGAGCCTCTTTGCGTCATTCTCCTTCGTCACGTAAACCACCATCGACCCGTAGGTTTTGCCGTTTCCCTTATCGCTAAGCCAGTTCATCCTAGCAATCGTCACTTTATTTTCATGGCCAAGTGCCTTAGTCACACCGGCTAGAAGGTTGTCGTTCGAATCAAGGATAGCCGACCGATTAGCCCCATTAACCTTGACCGGGTATCGCCGCTCTCTGAGGATCTGTGACCACGGCATGTCTGCTCCCAGTGCTGCGTCTCGGACCATGTGCAGTTCCGTCTCGTCTCTACGGATCACCTTGATGATGTTGGCAGGAGCACAGCTCCTTACAAAGTATCCACATTCTAACCACCAGCAGATCGGACCACCTTAGCCACACTGTCTCAACAACAGACACTCGTCACGAAAGGTCAACTCTCTGAATCCCTTTCTTCAGACAGCTGCTAGGGCCCCGCTAGCTCTACAGCTGCCTTTGCTGCTATTTTGGCCTGCAAAAGCTTTCTGCCCTAGCAGCTTGGTAACAGCGGGTGCCAAGAAAAAGTTTTTACAGGAGAGTTGTTGCGGAGCTGGAACAAACAGATGATCCGGCAGTTCTAGGGTAACCGCTCGCTGTGCAAGAAATATCAGATATATCAGATGGATAGACGCCTGTATCTGATTTGATTGATCTGATAAAATTCTATATCTGATTTGGATTGCTTGATTTGATTGATATACTGAGTGTTAATCTGATCTGACGGCAGCCCTATAGTGAAAAATTAACCTGATGATATGATTAAGAATTGTCCCAGAATTCCTATTCACCAACTGCGCAGTGGCTACAAAGCAAAGATGCTTATACTTGAGATTAATTTCTTCCTTCAAATCAACATCAGAATTGAACTGATCGTAAATATGTCTTTCCCGGCACATGCTAGGCTTCTTGCTATGCATTCCATGACAGTTCCCAACAGCCTGGAGTGAAACGATAATCACCTGATTCACTAGGTCTGCTACCACGTTGTTCTTTTCCACAAGTGGCCCCTGATGACGAGGGCTAATTGATGTTTTCGAGTATGGCAAGTATCTATTGGCAAGCCACTGCAGTTTCCAAAAAATCGGGTTTGTTGGTGCCATAATGATGCAAGGTGATACAAGGATCCATCCTGCAGGGTTCGTGATGCGAGAATGAGAGCATTCCGTTAATCAGATTCGCACATAACCGCTGGAGTACGATCAGCGGTCAAGAAACGACTGCTGGAGATCTCAGAATAAGCTATAGATCTGTTCCTCATTTGGTCTAAACTGCATTTATTCTGTGCATATGCGCTTGCTCGAGTTTGGAAGACAGGGCTGACACGGTGCCAACCTGAAACCCTCTTGTGGCAACTATGACTCGTTCCTGACCTGTTGACACAATCAAGAACAATTAGGGCATCCGTAAGTTGCCGCTAGAGAATTCAGGAACAGGGCAACTCTTTGATGACTGAGGCAATCAGCCACGCACCGGATTATTCACCCCAGTTTAGCCTCTGTTCCTGAAAGAGTATATTCCGGAACCGGAGCTGACACATAGGGTAATGATATGTGTTCTAACTAAACCTCCTGACTAGATGTTGTGTAATGTTCTTGGTGGCGTTGCTTTTGTTAAAGAAATCTACTTTCTGTTCCGGAGGCTCTCAAGGAGAGCACAGTCTTGCTTAAGGCTAGATGCTACGCTCTTGGTGGTTCAGCGTCTAACAGTTGTCATATGGAGGTCCGTGGGCAGATCGTAGGAAACAAGTAATTCCACCGGCATACAGAGTACAGCGTTGGAATAAGGGGTCCTGGAAGCAACCGGAAGGAGTGGGGTGTTTTTGCCTGTGAAAACGACCAATAGTGCATATTAAGTTTCATTGCCATGCGCCACATGTAAAAAGATGGCGGACTGAAGGTAAGGTGATGGTAAAGAGAGAAGGAGGCGTTAAAATAATTCTTAATTTAATGAGAGAAAAGAGGACTGAGTAGTTAAGTGGCGTCGTAGAGCAAGTGTCGGTTGATTAAAGCTGGGTCGTGGCCATCCTTAACCTATCAGAAGAGGTCATCAAGCTTACAGAAGATGGCACTATCTCCTTGACAGTTATAAGGCACAAATACATCGCCGACCCACTCTAGATTAGTCATAATATCAGTACTTCAGGTGACTTCAAAACTTTCTTCTCTAAAAACTCTATGACGTTCATTCTGACGAAGAAACAAGGGCGTTGCCTAGGATATCAGGGCATTCAAACTAGCCCTTGATCCTATAGCTCTCAAAAGGGCCGGAAAAAACAGACTCTGTTGAATACGGCATCTGACGATTGCCTCAATCGCAGGGCCACACGCAGGAAGGTCGGCAGTAATACGCAGTAGGGTTGCGACTGTTGTGATGTAGCTATTTGTAAACGGCCTAAATGTTGGTGCTTTTATCATAGGCAAGAAATGCCTGTGGGGGGAGAACCCTAATTTTACTAAATTATAATTGGATGACATCTCTGTCGATCACTTGCATGCAACGTATTTGTGCCTTATGACTGTCAAGGAGATAAACAGACTGAGTTCATCATTAGAGCGAGATTTGGCACCATCCATCGTCAGGCCTGATGGCTGAAAGGTCTAGGGTTTTGTCGTTGCCAATTATATGACAAACAAGAAGGCATTCCTAAAACTTGGCGCGGTTCTCGGCTGCCCGATAATGCTGTGAATTCCCTATTCAATACAGAGGAATCACATGCTTATTACATAAATGGCGTGCGTAAGCATCCTCGATGGAACACTACATAATAGCCATGACAATCCTATGCGATATGCAGCAAACAGCAAACACATTGATAATATTGTTTGAGGGGATGTCTTAACAGTCGCCGATCCATTCCCTTCTTTTCACCGTCTTCTCGTCTTGTCTGGCCAAAATATTTCACAGCACCAAACTCCATCGTCCCCTCAATGCCGCATAGCGTATTCGATGACGCCGCTATCTGCTGACACGTTCTAGACCGCAGCTCAAGCAATGGACCGGTCTAGACCACCACCTAAACCTAAGGTTATTCGCTAGTGCGGGGAGGTGGACACCGCAGAGTCAGTCTCGAGCCCGTTTCCCCTATCAAGTTATCTCTCTTTTCTGATTAGTGAACTGGAGGTGATTTAGGTCGAGGTGAAAGGGCCCGATGCACTGGGCGCCCAACCCATCATCCAGTGTCAAGATCAGTCGACAAGGCATACGATACGCCACTATCTCGATAAAGTGTTAGACTATTGTCTCTGAAATTCTCGTAAGATATTACATATGTAGTACATACAGAGAACCAGTGCCTCCTATTTAAACAATGGCGATTGCTACGAGTCAATACCTTAAGGATTACCTTGTCAAGCATCCATTCTCCCTCTCTGATTTCTTTTTTATCAAAGTTTCCAACCATCTCATACCAGTGACTACCCACTGAGCGCCAGATGGCTGCTTTACAGATTGGTGGTACCTTGGACACCCTTGCTCAAGGAGTTGGCAGCGATCCTCAGTTCGAAGTAAGTTCCCATCTTTATCTTATCTATATCATGTTAGGAGCCCACCCTCTGTCTCCATGCCACGAGTTTGGTGCTCGGCCATGCCGAAGCCTGCTTCCTGCAACTTCATGAAACATGCACTAACTCTAACCGTCAGATGCCTCTTGACTTTTCACTCGGACAGGGTAAGTCGCCTTGAAGCTGAACTACAGAACACCTACTCACCGTGGTATTCTCGACAGTAACCACCAAAACCCTCCCATGGGATGCGGGTGATTACCTCGCTTCTGAGTATTTGTCAAACACATCCAGCACATATGGACTTTCTGATCTTTTGCAAGCCGATTATTCCATGGCCTACCAACCAAGTTCCAACACAGACCTCAACTATGCCTGCCACAAGACCAGCATTGAGTCGGTGAGCAGCGAGACGAGTGAACCCCTGACCCCAACGGGACAACAGAACCAAACACCAACTCAAATCTTCCCCACTAACAACCTTTCGTATTCCACCCCCGAATTTGAACTGCGATCAGCATCACGCAAGCCGAAGAACTGTACACGTCGATCCGCCGTTTCGGGCACTCGAGCACATGCTCGACAATGCCATAACCTCATCGAAAAGCAGTACCGCACCCGACTCAAGTCTCAGTTTGAAAGACTTCTCGCGGTACTACCAGCTTCAAATACACGCAGACTAGCTGACAGGGACAGCATAGCCAACCCGAGCCAAGTCTTAAGCCGGGGACAAGTACTAGATTTGGCAAGTGAAAGGATTTTGGAATTGGAAAATGAGATTGCCTTTCTATTGAGTATAAAAACAAACGGCTATCCAACGGCGTAACGTTGACGGAGAATTCATACCGTGTGAGTATCATGGAAGCATTCTCACCGTTGTTCTGTTAAGAGCTTAGTGTGTTTTGATGCCAGGCTTATCATATCAATGCAAGCTGAAATTGCCATCCCGGGTAATTGGCGTATGTAATTAGTGCACGTGCAATACAAGCTATCAAACGGCCGTCTGATCCTAGCGTAGAACTCAAAGGGGCACACTGCCTGTCACGGCAATGGGGTAACTGGTGGATTGCAAGATGCGTTGATTTCGATCTAGACATTTAAACTCTGTTTCTAAATCAAGATGAATGCTTTGATACACAAACCCGTCAGCTTCAAACCCCTGTCGACCACACATAAACCTACGTGTTAATATCAGTGTGAGGTACAAGGAGGGAACAGGGAAGAACCAAAGACCTAGCTTTCAGGGCCTTGGGTCAAATAGTGACCGATGATCTAATGTGCATTGACGCCCACGTGACAGGAGTAACAAGATTTAGGCTCACTGTCAATGAAGTTTGAGCTTAGTCTCATGGTGAGCTGCCAAACCGCCAGCACTACATTCTTCCCCGGTGGAGTTACCGACACAGTCAAAACCGCACCCAACTAAAGCTTTGAGGCAAATTCGTGGTGGCAGGTCTGGGATCACCGTGGTGGAGTGGATCCTGAAGATCGCGAACATTTCTACATTAGAAAATTTGGGTTGACAATCGACCTATGCATAACGTACATGATAAGCGAGCGGCACACCCCACTTTTCACCTTAAAGGCAGGTTTTTAAATAATTCTTAAAAATTCAGATTAGGCTTAAAATAGCTAAGATTTTGGTAACTTATATATAACTCCTAAAATAAGCTATATTAGTTTTTTTTTTAGATTTTTAAGGAAATTCTTTATAGCTATAAACTTTAAAATCTATTTACACTGTATATCACACTGTATTTTAAGGTTTTCTATATAAAATAAAATAAATAAAAATCTTATAAAAATATTTCTTTATTAAGCTAGCTATACTATTATTAAGAATAATTTTTCTAAACTTTTAGCTAGTTTATTTAAGAAGTGAATTCCTATAGGGTAAGTTATTTCTAGCTGTACAGTATGCTGTGCCGCTCGCTTATCATGTACGTTATGTGATTATTTTTCTTCTTATACCCCTCTGATACAAACCTTAAGACTTTTGTGAAGACTATGTCAACTGACTGTTGCTGAGTTGGAACCAGTTGCTTTACGCGCCGAGGACGGCAAGGCTACTAGGATCGAAGCTATGACCTAGAATCTAGAAAGAGTAAAAGTTCTATGACAATAAGGCCCGGACCCATTACATGCAGTTTCCGGCATACTGAACGAGAAGAGTTGAGCTACCCAGACAAATTTTCATGGAACGAGAGGTAGATCATAGTGTGATGAGGTCGGCCGCGTTATGGCATTTCCCACGTATCAGGTTTAGTATCAGACCTGCATATATCGATATCCACCGTAATTCTGGCACTCATATCGATATCCATACAGGCACATAGCCACTTTAGCAAGGCTGATATCCAGATAAACCAGAAATGATTCTTGCAGGCTAGAGGAAAGAACAAGAAAGTTCCCTCATCTCGAAAGTCCTCTGTCTCTGGTTCAACGCTAAATTCAACAGCAACGCCCGAAATAACGCCCTTGTCGCCGTGAGACCTGGGCAAAATGACACCCTCGCGCATCCAGTTGCCCACACACTCAACCTTCGCCAGATTCTCGCTGGTCATGCTCTATCTATCCCATGATAGCGTACGCCGCGCCGATCAGAAGTGAGACTCAACATCAGATGATTCAGGAGCGGTGTGGGGAATAGGCGGTCCATAATGGGCTCCTGGACTGGACCGCCCATTTAAGGCCCATATTATTAGGTGAGTAAATAGTGCAATCTGATTAACTGACCTTGGTGGGAAATATGATTATTAGACCAGCCTATGTACAGTACATAGGTTGAATACCTTCGATATCGGTGCTTTAATGCAGCCGTTGCAGCGTAAAATGGTGGCCTCACTGCGCAGGCAGCTAGCTACTGAAGCCTGGTTAGGTATCATCAATTATTCTGCACCCCAACGACTTCTGCCTAGCGCTATGACTCAATATTCTATGTTGACTAGAAGGCTTTGATGATATTTAAAGTGGCGAAATGCCCTTCTGTTGCCATTTATGTCATTGCTGTGGAGTAACTGAATCTCAACCCAAACTTGGTGATGGCATCATTAATTAGCGACGACCCATCATCTGCTATTTCCACTGATGCGAGTAACACTACGGAACTTTCTGGCCTCTTTCGTATTTCAGGAGCACATCCACAAAGCCCTTACGGTATGCATGAGGACACTACCGATGATGTCGACGATGCCTACAAAGGTATTAACTGGAGTAAGCTCGAAGGCTATACCATGGCACCGCCTTCCAAGCGACAGCATATCTCCTGGACATTGGAACATGAATATCGCATTCAAGACATGAATAGCCAAGTTATCTTCTGGCTTTGCAAGATTTGCATACACAGAAAGGCTAACGGGAACACAATGTACAATATTGCTGGCGGCTCGCACTCGCAGATACGTCACCTCCGAGATAAACACAATTTGGATGCGAACGGCCCTATTCAAAAGAAGAAGAAGATCCTCCTGTCTATACCATCAATTAACGGGAGCCACACGGGGCTATTGCAGACGGCGTTGGGAGTTCGCCAAGGAGTTTGGCCTCGAGCAGCGCGTGGGCTACGTCGTCCTGGATAACGCCGGAAATAACACAGTCGTGGAGGCGCTTGGACGAATGTTTGGCTTCATTCCTAGCAAACATCGGCTACGCTGTACAACCCACATTGTTAATCTCGTGGCCACGCAGATCATGTATGGCAAAGATCTAAGGGCCTTCGAGACGTCTCGAGGGTGACGCTCCTCGCGCCCTCCAGGATGACCTCGAGCTTTGGCGGCGCAAGGGTGCCCTAGGCAAGCTCCGCAACATCATTATGTGGATTACTGATAGACACGCTGGCGGCGGCCTCGCCAGAGAGTTTAAAGCGCTACAAATCGAGTCCCAAAATTGTCTTCTGGACGATGAGCCCCGCCTACCCCCCTACCGAGCTTAAACGGCCGAACGATACTCGGTGGAACGCACATTACTATGCCTTTGAGACGGCCGTCCTCAATCGAGCCCCAATCGACGCCTATTCCGAGAAGGGGGACCGCGGTCACAATACACACCTTGACCGGGTTACACAGAAAAATAGACGGCTAGAGGCAGATAAGCATATCAAATTTCCAGCCAAACCCTTGATTGTGGAAGATAGGATGTCAACTGATGACTGGGTCACGGTCACAAGGTATATGGAGATATTAAAAGCGTTGATACTGGTCAGAAAAAAATTCGAAGGATATCGGCTGGGCCGCAACGGCCTTCTGTGGGAGGTGTTGCCTTGCTATGAGTTTCTCTTGAACCATCAGGAGAGCCTAATGGAGCAATATGAGCACGATCCGGACGAGGACCTTAAGCTGAACATCCAGCTCGGACGGCAGGAATATCCTGAAGAGGACTTCGATAAAAGCCAGCAGCGGTGGAATCACGAAGCCGCTCGTAGAAGCGCTTCCGCTGTGCTGAACCGCTTGTATCGTAGAAAAAGCCTTCTTCAGGAGTTGGTAATGCTTCTTGCGATGGGGGAGGAATGTAGATAATCTCGTCATATATATCCAGCTGCTTCCATTTCTTCCAACGCTCCAAGCTGATGTGAACAGGCTTCCCGTTGTTGTTTATATCATACTTGTAGTTCTTCTTCCATTCCTCTTTTAAGCGGTTATCTTCTTCTTTTCGCAATTGCTTCAACCTGCGGCGTTGGCGGCGTATTTCTGCTTCTTGGTCTTTCTTCGTTGAAACGGTGAGACTTTCTCGTATCTGCTCAACTGGAACGCTGTTAATATATTGCCCAGTTGGCATCACTTTCTTCCTCTTATTCTTCCTGTTATTTACTGAAGCAATTTGCTGCAGTCGATCTGTATATGCTATTCTGCGAAGCTATTCAGAACTACAGCCTCGCAGATAACATCATCCAAAACACCAAAGGTATGACGAGTGGGGGGAACTGAAGCCATCGCGATAATTGCGTTTAAGATGACGCGAAACTTCACGAGCATCTTTAAAGCGCGTTTCTTTTGGAAGAAGAGATTGGAAAGCAGGATTTGTAACTGCAAGGAGAGACTTCTTCTTCTCCTTAACTTTCTGAATAACAGCTTTGCCGTTCACTGGGAAAATTCCGCTTTTGTCGAAGCCGTTCATTATGTTGTGAGGAGTAAATCCTTCCCTGATTATCTCGTTTAATTTGCTAATTAAATCAGAGCGCTTGAAATTGAGGTAACCTTCGCGGATATGCCGCCGCAGGTGTTTTTGGTGCGCGTTTTTGAGCAGCTGAAATACTCCAACATCTAGAGGTTGTGTATGACGTGTTGAATGGGGAGGAAGAATGATAATCTCGATATCGAAGCGAATACAGTAATCCATAAGCTCTAAGGAGGTTTTGCCAGTGAAGCCATCGATAACGAGAAGTCGCCAGATACGCTCCTTTTCAGGCCGTTGAAAATACGGCTCCTTCCAAATAAAGTCAGGCATATCAATATCTCTCATGAACCCATCACAGCCAAACCAATCAGTAAATGTAACGCCTCGAGATTGCGCCTTTGCTGTGCATTCGAAGGAATTGCGGTTAAAATGGCGTATCTAGGCCATCGAAATCTCTGCGTTGCAAAAGCCGGTCTCAGAGCATGCGAAGCGAATAGCTTCATCCAGAGCATCAACATCCCAAGATTCCGTTGGCCAGGTCTTAAACACCATTAATGGAGGTATTATAACTAAATGTATGTCAGAAATACGCCAAAAACTGGAGAACACTCACATCCAGCTGCATTGTGGTTGATTCTCTGTTGCTGAAAGCCACGACTTCGTGTTTGGTGTTGAAAATCTTCTTCACGATAACCACCTCGAGCCGCTCGCGAAGGGCCCCGATCCGTATGCCGCATTCATCGGCGTTGAAAATCTGTGATGCCTCGATATCACGATCTTCTACAACTACACCAAGGTCAGTATGAAGTTGCTGTAAATCAACGATATCTCCAGCTTCAAATCCTGCCCTTTTTCGGTCAAAAGCTCGAACTAACTTCTTCTTCTGTAGCTGCGGATTATCTCGAAGAAATCTCCTGTACCATCCATCGCCAACTGGCCCTTCTGGAGGAGTTCGTGATGCCCTCAATTTATTAGCTGCTTCTTCAATAAGCAGCTGATTACAGGGAAATCTTGCTCTTTCGAGCCACAAGATATACACGGCACGCTCCTCAGACTCATCGAGATTTCTTGGCCGCTCGCGGCCGTTATCGCTGAAATCAGGTTTTCCGTATAGCTTCATTGACTTTAAATAACGACCAGCAGCGCTCTTGGAAGCTTTGAAACCTATCCGCAGCTTTTCTTACGGTAAGAGGCTTCCCTTCTTTGGTGTTGCGGTAGCGGCGTTGAGAGAGCAAAATCGCCCGAGCTGCGGCAACGGCGGGGTTGAGGTAACGAGGATCCTCCATTTTGGAGGTCTGGAAAAAAAAAAAAGGGCACTTTGAATACGAGATATGACGAGATTACTTGGAATTGTCTGTCAAAAGTTAGGTTTTTGGTGGCGAAAACCCATAAATTTGGACTGAGCGGGGTATCCGGCTGTCCCAGATTTTTGCCCTTGTCCCAGATTTTTGCCGCCCACCCTCTGAGTGGGGCCCCTTTTAACCCGGATCCACGAGTACTTCGGATCAAGATCTAGTTCGATTACTACAACGAGTCATTCAACGCGGCAGAATGAGTCCCTCAATTGAGTTATCGCCCGTTCTTTCCGTTTCGCAAGACTTTGCTTCATTCCCCGATGAATGTTTGCCCCCCAAAGCCGAATACAACTCGCGATGAGCTAGTAACCGCAATCAAAACATGGGCCGCCACGCGAGGCCACGCATTTATTATGCGAAAATCAACTACCAAAACAAGCGGTAGAAAAATTGTTCCATATGCATGTGATAGATCTTGGCAGCACAAGCCTTCAGTAAAGAAGAAACATATGCGCAAAACAACAACTCTAGGCACGGGTTGTCCATTCACAGTCCTAGCCAACGAATCATTAGACAAGATAACCTGGTCTTTACAACATCGACCAGACAAGGAATATTCAAAGCATAACCACCATCCAAGTCAGCACCCATCAGCTCATCCCGTCCATCGCAAACTCAATACTGTCAGAATAATTGGGTATCAGTTGATGTGTTGGCTAGCGAATCAAATTCCTCTGGGAGCCGCTAAAATGTTATCGCGACGCCCGGGCGCCGTTCCAGTGGGAGCCGTTTCCTGAGGCCGTGAAGATCATGCCTACCCTGCGATACTAAAGCATTAGAGAATACTTTGCTAACTACTAAGTTTCGCAGCAGTGGCAAGTTCTTTACCTTCAAGGTTATAATAGGATCATATATTATTATAGCCAAATAAAGCTACGGCTGTTAATGATATAACAGTGGGTCAGTTGAAGGCCGGCAGGAGTCTGCGCACAGCAGAGGAGATACACGAGGCGTGTTTGTACGCTTCATATCATGAACGCCCTGCATTATTCTGCACTCTACTAATCTAAGTTCCGAATGTTGTTAGTCTGGAGCTAACCAATTCGCCGCCCCCGCCTCCGTGAAGTCCAGCCAGGACACAACACTAAACCCCGCACAAATGTCCGATTTGCTCCAGCTGGGGTGCCAAATCGGCGTTGACTACGTAAGCTAAGTATCAATCCCTGACTCGGATCCTTGGAAGTACATCGTCTAGCTGCTTTTTTAGCGTGTTTGAGGAGCTTGCCACACTAAGCGGTGACTATAAAGGGGCTGGCGACACAGCCTGTTACATTTGTTTTACGAACGCCATCTGCAGATCCTACCCGCTCGCTAGGGCTCCACCGCCCAACTGAGGGGTCCATATCCGTACTTTTAGCAGTCAGCCAACTTCCTTCTCCTCATTCCTTTGATTCGTCCGTAGCTAGCGCTGGTCGCAATCCGTTCCTTTTTTTTTTTTTTTCGCTGTCGAACCTCCATCGATCATACAGTTAACCCACTACACTCCACTGATTCACCCCTTTTTCGAAGGTTCTTGTCACTAGTAGCGGTCCTCTAGGCCACAATCGGGAACACCCGGCACACGAAGAAGTTGGTCCTCCACCGTCGTGAAGTTCCGGAGAACCGAGAAGTTAAGTGGACATAGACGGCACCCAGGAAGTCAGCGCAACGACCGCAATCCCAAGCCTGGTTGCATCGCAGGTGATAGCACCAGTCACTGCCGTCGGCCACGGCGGCGGCTGGTATGGATGGAATGGGCAGCATGAGCACCTCATTCCATGTTGGGACTGAGATGCCCTCTATATGCCGCCTCTAACGCCGACGCGGGGGCCGTCTACGCCGGTGCCATCATCCTAGTCATGTTCCTGGCTGCGTCGCTGCGCTTCGTTGTCACGCTGGAGCATCTATACGACAGAGCGTCCTCTCCGCCATGCCAGTCCTCCTGTCTTAGTATCTTCTCGAGACTGGGGGTTCCGCTAGCTAAGAAGGCTCTTCCAGCTTCAATAATCTTTACCGCTCTGCCTATCTTCTCCCAGCACGCCGTCTGTTTCATCTTCTCTCGCACCGCTGCACCACTCTACTCTCCCTCTTTGCGACTTGAGGCGGCATCGGGCTTGAGACCCGAACTGCACTGAAGAAAATGCCCCTTTCCCGGCTCTCTTCTCGCCATGACTTTCATTTCTGACTTCATCTTCCCCCTCAATATTATCCTTCCTACAGGTATCCTGGAACGCTAAAAAAGGCGGCTGAACCAGGACACGTTCGTCCTTTCCTCCCTTTCTACCCACTCAGTAACTCGTTAACAACAGTGTACATCGACAACTATGGACTTCTACCGGACCGCCGGGATCGAGGCAATGATTTCATCGGCATCGGCTGCCGTCGAGGTTCAAGGACCGGATCGGTCTCACCCAGAGGTAGAATCGACTTCAACCATTGCACCCTATTACTCAGGCGTGAACGGTATCAACCAGGCCCAGAATATGCTGTTCAAGGAAGCTCTGTGGTGGACCCTGGGCCTCATCGCCCTCGTCGTCTTGACCATCCGCATGCTGGAGATTGTCTGGGCACAGCTGCGGCTGATCTCGGCCATGTCCGTCGCCCGAGAGAAGCAAGGATACTGGAGAATATCGCAGTGGAGTTGGATGCCCGCTGCGAAGAAGCACGTCATTTACGCGCCGCTGTGGAAGAAGCGACACAGTAGGAGGTTTCGCCTCTCCTCCGCTATCAGCGTCGGCACCCTGCCCTCGCGGTTGCACATGGCCCTCCTCGTCGGCTACCTGGGCAGTAATTTCACATACATGTTCGTGCTAAACTGGGCCAATGACAACCGCTACGCCTTCTGCGCCGAGCTGCGAGGCCGCTCGGGCAACTTGGCTCTCGTCAACATGGTGCCGCTCATCATCCTGGCCGGGCGGAACAACCCGCTCATCCCTGTCCTCAAGATCAGTTTTGATACGTGTAACCTGTTGCACCGATGGATTGGCCGCATTGTGGTGCTCGAGGTGGTCATCCACAGCATCGCCTGGGCGATTGCGGCTGTCGCAGATAACGGTTGGGAGTATGTCAGACGGGCGATTACGGGCGGCCTTTTCATCGGGTCCGGTACACTGGGCACAGTTGCTGTGGTTATGATGGTCATTCAGTCCCTGTCATCCATCCGCTACGCTTTCTACGAGACCTTCCTCAACACCCACATCATCCTGGCAACCATTGCTTTTGTGTGTACCTGGGCTCATTGCGCATCTGCCAGTATCCCGGGAGGTCTTCCTGAGCTATCCTGGATCATGGCCATTATGGCCCTCTGGTTCGCTGACCGCTTTGCCCGCGTGATACGCCTTGCTCACGCAAACTGGTCCGGAAGAGGCTTTACGTATGCTATATGCGAGCCCATGTCGGGAGAAGTCACACGAGTGACGCTGACGCTCCCAAAATACATGGACATCAAGCCTGGCACGCACGCGTACTTACGGTTCTGGGGTGTCAACTCCTGGGAGAGCCACCCATTCTCCATTGCCTGGGTCAACCACCTCTCCAGCACACCTCTGCCCAACTCAGAGAAGGAACCTCTCGCCTCCCTGGACCAGGCCAATGTATCGACGGCCGTGTCATTCATCGTCGGCGCACAGACGGGCATGACCCGCAAGCTCTTCATAAGGGCGAGCCAGGCCGGTCGTAGCATCCGGCTCAAGGCTGCCTTCGAGGGCCCCTACGCTGGACACCACAGCCTCGACTCATACGGCCATGCCGTTCTCTTTGCCGGCTCCACGGGCATCACCCACCAACTCTCGTACATCCGACACCTACTCGAGGGCTACAACGCGGGCACCGTGGCCACACGCCGCGTCACTCTCGTCTGGATCATCCGCGAGTACGAGTCACTCGAGTGGGTTCGCCCCTATATGGACACGATCCTGAGCATTCCCCATCGAAAGGACATCCTCTGCCTCCATGTCTTTGTCACGCGACCGCGGAACCCGCGCGACATCACCAACGCCAGCACCACGGTGCGAATGTACACTGGACGGCCTAACGTGCTGGCCTTGCTGGCCAAGGAGATCGAAGAACAGGCCGGCGCCATGTGCGTCACGGTTTGCGGACCTGGTGGGCTGGCTGATGACGTGAGACGTGCGGTACGCGCGATGCAGGCGGGGACGGTGGTGGACTTCGTTGAGGAGAGCTTTACATGGTGATTGCCTCGTGGCGAGACAGCAACTGACTGGCTTTTTTTTGTGCTTTTGTACATATTTCTGTGGTAACGCGGGTTCCCATCTCCTTGTTCTAGTTCCGTCGTCCTGCTTTGTGTTCGTGCCTTCCAGCCGGGGTGCTAGTCCAGGCAGCTCTACACTGTCTCGTCCTAAACATGTCGCAAATGCTTTCCATATTCCCCTAGGGCAATGTACTGTTGAACAGGTGCTGGGGCCTCACGTGCAAGCAGGGATACTTTAAGATTACAGCCGAAATGGTAAAACTTCTAAGGGGTAGATTTCAACAGAACACAACATGAAGACACCAATTCACATCAATGAACCGAATACACGTAATGTCTGACATGTACTACAGGACAGGTGATATGAAGTCATCGTAGGGGACGGCCGAGAGCTGGTAGCGTCTGTATTTGGTAAAGGTCAAGTCGCAGTTATCGTGCGCGTCGGATAGGATGAAGTCTTTTGCATGGCTGTGCCAGCTGGCGCGCAGGGCCGCCAGCGTCCATGATGAATAGCTGGAGGGTGGCGAGGGGAATCATGGCCGCGGCCCAGAGCATGGTGCTTGAGCATAGCGACGCTGCGGTGTGGTGCAGTCCTAGGAGGACGAAGGACCGGTTCAAGGTGTGAATACAACTCTCTGGCTGGGCAACAATAAAAGGCCCAATTGTATCGAACAGAAAAAGACATGGAGGCCGAATCAATCCAGTGGCAGTGTTTCCGACCGCTTGTTCGACGTAAGCGCAGTGAAACACGAATAGAAGGAAGTCACCGTTAGCCGTAAAGGTGGAAAAGGAGAGGGTTTCGAAACAAAACCGTCGTCAACGGGGAAGTCAGATTTTCGAATGTTGCATATCCGGTAGGGATGAAACAGGATCACAAGAGCGCTTGACTTCTACCCTTGCGCCGACGACGAGCGTCTAGCCTGCTTATGAGGACCAAAAATTGGCCGACCATCTGTTACCGTCGCTATCTGTCGCAGGCCGGGCATGGTCTCAACGAGCCTCAGGAACAACAGCCCTTAGTAATCAAGCTGGGTGATTTAAAGCAAAACCTGTGGGATGGAATACCCCACACAGAAGATAGAACCAATCAACTCACTACTGCTGCTCATTATGAATGACCCGACCTTCAATCCATTTTAAGCACATCCAGTGCGACAGCAGTTGTTTCCTGAGACCGTAAAGATCGTGCCTACCCTAGTGTACCAACTACCCCCCATATCAGGTCCGGATACACACCCTTCCTTTGTCATCACACTTTCTTGGCATACAAGTGTTAAGAAAGTGGCCTTGTCTACACCTAAATCCTTAACAAGTGCATAACAAACGCCTCAATCTGCGCTTTGCGCAGCCGCAAGCCGCGGCGATGGCTTCGTCTTCGACGAACCCGCCCGCTGCCCCAGACCCCTTCGATCTGGGGATCCACACTCCCGCTAATCTAAACCGAGGAGCCCATGCAATCCTCTTGCAAAACAGCCCCGCGGTCGTGAATAGCCCCATTGGTGTTTCACCTGGACCCGAGCGGACGGCTCAGACACCGTCCTCACCACTCAACGCAGCCACTTTTACTACAGCTACGGAAGGAGCTGAGCGTGCCAACCCTCCATTGATTTTTGGACACCAGCCAGTCTCTATCATCGAATCAGCCAACGAGCTCGCGCGTGAGCAAGTGGAAGAGTACAACGCCAAGCTGATGGTCTTCCAAGCCTTCTGCGCCAAGTTTAAGGAAACTGCTTAACAATTCACCACGGAACCGCAACGGCATTTCGCTCAGCAATTTGCCGACAGCTTCCTGGGCATCTGGAGACGAGAGCTCTCCAGCACCAGACCCGCGACTACCAGGCCTACTTACAGCAGCATCGCTACTGCCTCGCTTCCCGCTGCCAGCGTCCGCCCAGCCCACCGTCATCATCAACAACAGCACCGACAATCCGACCCACCTCATCGCCAAGGGCAACAAACGGCCATCACCCCATCCCGACAAGACCTCCGCGTCTTTATCTATCTAGAAGCCGGAGCTCCGGCCAGGGACCATAGTAGCTATACGATCTAGACTCTGATCTAGGAAAAACTCAGCACCGTCTCGGACAAGATTCGATACGTATTCCAGGTCAGATCAGGGTGGGCCATCCTGACTGCCGACTCTGAAACACGCGATTTTCTCGTGGAGAAGCAGGCCAAGTGGGCGGCTGAACTGGGAGCGACGGCAGTAGAAACGAACAAGGAATGTCACACTTATATAGTCTCGGACTTTCCCAGAAGACTGACCGACTTCCGCGGCAATGAGGTGGACAGTGACAGCGTTGTCAGCGATGAGATAGAAATCCAGACAGGGCTCAAACCCGTTGATATACATACTGGTAGACAATTCTCGGATAACCCCCTGACAAAGACTCTACTCGTGTCCTTCCTGAAGCCCACCAAGAAGAGGTTCTGGTCCCTCTTCGGCAGCCGGGCGGCCAGACTCATAGATAAAACCGACATACCCAAACAGTGCGAAACGTGCTAGGGCTACCACTTTGCCCGTAACTGCCATAGACAGCCAGTCTGCCAACGTTATGGCAAGACCGGCCACATTGTAGACGACTGCGCTGCATGGGAACAGTGCGTCAACTGCTTAGGCCCCCACGAGGCCAGCCTTCATAAGTGCCCAGCACAGCCGAAGAGAGTACGCGGCATCCTTCGCCGACTTACTAAAGAACAACGAGAGTATATCCGGATGGTGGGCGCGGAGACATACCGACAACGGCACTTAAATCCACAGCCAGAGTCGCTTACGGAAATCCAATAAAGCACAACTGAGTTGCCAAGGGATAATATCGCATTATATCAACAGTCGAACGCTCGCACCCCGAGTCCGGCTGCGTCAGGGGCACCCTCGTGCATCATGGTGGCTACCGCCCCTAGGACGGGCTATGAGGCAGAGGAGGAGCCTGAACATCCCAGGCCAGGCTCACCGCGTAAGCGTCGAATAGTACTCTTCAACCTATCTCATGACCAGGAATAGATATTCCCAAACACGAAAGAACGACAGGAAGCCGCTTAGGATCTTCCAGGCCAACGTCGGCAAGATCCCTCCGGCCCACGACTGCGCCCTGGCGCTGGCCGACACGGAACGATATGACATTGTTCTCCTGCAGGAGCCGTGGACAGGTCATACCAAAGACCGCTGTCTGACCAAGACACACCCTGCATACGACGTGTTCACGTCAGTCGAGATGTGGAACAGCAACGACACCCGGCCTAGAGTGATGACATATGTCCGACGAGACCCAAGACTTCTGGCCGACCAGATTCGGCCCTTTGAGACGCGCGACATTCTCTGGATCACGGTCAACGGCATGACGATAGTCAACTTCTATCGCCAGAACGACGAGAAGGACGCCTTGAACACGCTACTGCGATAGCCTGTTCCGGAGCGCTGCCTCGTTGCTGGCGATTTCAATGCCAGACACCATAGTTGGCAGACAGGCCAGGCTACAAACCGCGGCCAAGAGATTGCAGACTGGGYGTTAGAGCATGAACTCAGCCTTCTCAACACTCTAGACATACCGACAAACCCATACGGCAACACAATCGATCTTGCATTCACTAACCTAGCGCTGGCCGAGGCCACCGTCAAGGACCACCTCGCCACTAGCTCCGACCATTTCACACTTAGCTTGACCTTCCCTGAAATCAGATCGACTCCGACACAGTCGGCCAAGATCCGAGTGACGA
>LBNR01000086.1:19635-34557 GCA_001262555.1 Fusarium nygamai | reverse complement strand
TCCTGGAGCGCCAATGGACCATTCCTAATTAGGAAAGAAGCGAGCCGAACTCCATTTCTTGTTTCAGGCACATTGTTCCGCGTAGTGTTGATTGGTCTCCACGATGCTAAACCCGTCAAGGCCCATCGGCAAACCAAATCAGTAATGCAGCGCGAAGGTGAGACGTCCGTTTGCCTACATAATATGCAGCAGCACGAACCCGATAACATGCCCTTTACCATCTGACCAACAAGGTAATTGACGTCCCAGAATGGCTGCACCAACAATCACCCACTTCTTCTCTCGTTCTTCTAATAGGTCTTCAGAGTCAGACAATGTTGTTCTCGCTCCAGAATCGATCAACAATACCGGTAGTCGCGATCCGGATGCCCTGATCCAGCCAGATGAGTTCAAGCTTCAGGGCGAGCAATATACTCGCTGTTCTGTGATCGCAAGAGGCCCTAGATCAACAAAGAAACGCACGTCGGTGATCTGGCTATACGGTAAGGATCTACAGTCAAAGAGAGATCGGAAACGGGTATGGTACTGCTACCTCTGCGGGAAACAGCGTCGTCAACAAGAACTTCCAGCAGTCTCAAATGGCAATTCTACAGCACTTGGTCATCTCCACCTGAAACATCATATCGACAAGACTACTGGAGAACTCAAGTCCTTTCGAGGAAACGCGGTGGACTCGAGCCAGCCCTCGATATCCGATTACCAGGACATGAAATCGATCATCTTCTCCCGCCGCTTAGATCGGTTCAAGGAACTCCTAGTCCGCTGGCTAGTCTGTTGCCATATCGCCTTCTTCCAGATCGAGAATGACTACTTTCGCGACCTCCTCTTCTATCTATTCCCACCCTTAGATGATCTCCTTCCAAAGGCAGCATCGACCATTCGCCAGTGGGTGATGAATATGTTCGAGGTGAGGAAGGAGAGACTGCGGCAGGATATGCTCGACAGTCGGAGTTCCATTTCGCTGTCCTTTGATCTGTGGACGTCGCCGAACTACCTCGCAGTGCTTGGAGTAGCAGCACATTTCATCGACAAATCTGGGCTGCGTCGAACTGCTGTCTTGGCGCTACGCGAAGTGGAAGGGGAACACTCAGGGGAGAACATCGCCGATGTCCTGTTGCAGGTCATCAATTATAAGATTACGGACCGAGTTGGCTATTTCATGTCCGATAACGCATCGGCCAACGATGTGTGCGTTGACTTTGTACTGCGCGCTATCTACCGAAGGATGTCAGATAAGCAGCGAAAACGCAGACGCCTCCGGTGCTTCGGGCACATTGTAAATCTCTGCGCGCAGGCTTTCCTTATCGGAAAGGACGCCGAAAAAATCTGCAAAGATCTAGACGCTGCGTACAGGGAAGGTGATATGAAGCGAATCCGGGAGCTCTGGCGGAAGCGCGGCGCCATCGGAAGGCTTCACAATATCATAAAATACATCCGAGCCAGTCCTCAGCGCCGTCAGTTTTTCAGATCAATTGTCTGTGGGGGAGAACTGTCTGAGTTTGATGGCTTAGAGGTGAGTTTGCGCCCTCCATAAACCCATAGTCAGAACTAATAGTTAGCCAAGCTTATCCAAAGCCAGCAGACACGCTGGAATTCATACTTCACCTCGATCGGTAGAGCTCTTAACGTCAAGGAGCGAATTCAAGTCTTCTGTGACCAGTATGAGGCTGGCCAGAGCCAGAAAAGCCTCACCGAAGACCGCCTGTCTGAGCAGCAGTGGGACGAGCTTGCACACCTTCATGATCAGCTGGAGACGTTCTATGACGGAACCCTATCTACGGAAGGCAGGCTTTCAACACTAGCGGATCACTTTCAGACACTTGACTGGCTACTAAATGAGATCCAGCAGGCCAAGATTAAATTCGAAGAACTCCACAAGGAGGCTGTTCGAAGGAACGCCAGTCGAGGAACTGTTGCTGCTGAAGCTGATGACTTCGCATTTCTTGCCGCTTCAGCGGAAGCTTCCTGGCGTAAGGCGGAGGAGTACTTCAAGAAAGCGGATGAGACACCGGCATATTATGCCGCTATTGCGCTGAATCCGACTCTCAAAAACCAGTGGTACATCGAGACTTGGACATATGAAGAAAAGAAGTCATGGATCCCGAGCATTACGAAGCTTGTTAGGGGGCTCTGGCTAGAAGAGTATCGGGGAAGACATTCTACGAAGCATGCGTCGGTTTCCGCTTCGTTCTGCCCAACTTTGCCTGCTCCGGTTAGAAAGGAGAAGGCCTTTGTGGCGGTCAAGAGCCATAAACGACTGAAGCTTCGTCACGAGGCCCTGGCAACCGACCCTCCAGCCGTCGACTTGCTCGATCAGTTCCTTGAAACAGATGTTATCCGGCTTGGTGAGGACGAAACCTTTGACGCTATCCGTTACTGGAACGATCGCTACTATACGCAGCCGGATCTAGCCCGTATGGCTCTGGATGTTCTGGCCGTCCCATCAATGTCAGACGAGTGCGAGCGGCTATTCAGCAGCGCCAAGATACTACTTTCCGACCGGCGGTCGAGGCTTAAGATAGATATCATTGAAGCCAGCGAGTGCCTCCGATCCTGGTTCGGCCCACCTGCACAGAATACTTTTGAGGATAACAACATCGGGAGACTAGAAGGGGAGTCTGATCTGCAGGGAGCTCGGTACGGCGGGGAGGGATCTGAAATTAGAATGGGCAATGAGGACCTTCAGGCCGTTGAGCAAGAGGGTTTTCTGGATGAGGACAATACCACTCAGGATAGCTTGCGGTAACCAGTGTAATTGATGCCAAATACATAGGTACCGCAACAGCATTGAACAAGAATCGATTCCGCAGTAAATCTCTCGGCGACTCTTTTCGCAAAATGAGGAATACTCCTAATCCATTTGGAGAATTGGATTTGCATTGGCGCTCCTGGAGCCCCCAGCCCTGTGCATTGGACTGGACTGGATCCGACCTCGAAATCCAGTCCAGTCCAATCCAACAAGATCACTGATAGACAGCCAGTTTGCCAACGTTGCGGCAAGACTGGCCACTCTACGGATGACTGCGCCGCACCAGAGCAGTGCGTCAATTGCCTGGGCCCTCATCATGCCAGCTTCGACAAGTGCCCAGATCGGCCGAAGAAAGTGCGCGGCGTGCTCCGCCGGCTCACTAAAGAGCAGCGAGGCCATGTCCGGACCGTAGGTGCGGAGGCATACCGACAACGACAGCGAGAGCGAGAATCACAACTGGAATCGCACCAAGAAGCCCACAACGACACGTCTGAACGACAAGGCGAGGATGACGTATCACAAGATCAACCGAGCGTTCGTGCTCCAAGCCCAGCGGTATCAGGAGCACCTTCGTGCATCATGGTGGCCACAACGCCCCAGATCGGCTACGAAGCAGAAGAGGAGCCTGAGCATCCCAGGCCAGGCTCACCACGAAAGCGCCGAATCGTTCTCATCACTCGTTCGCATGACCGGGAATAGACGACACTCGCAGCAGACACGAAAGAACGACAAGAAGCCGCTCAGGATCTTCCAGGCCAACGTCGGCAAGATCCCCCCAGCCCACGACTGCGCCCTAGCGCTGGCCGACTCGGAACGATATGACATTGTGCTCTTGCAGGAGCCGTGGACGTCTCATACCGAGTCCCGCTTTCTAACCAAAACTCACCCGGCATACGACACATTCACGCCAGTCGACATGTGGAACAGCAACGACACTCGGCCTCGAGTGATGACATACGTCCGACGAGACTCAAGACATGTTGCTGACCAGATCCGGCCCTTTCAGACCCGAGATATTCTCTGGCTCACGATCAGTGGCATGACGATAGTCAACTTCTACCGTCAGAACGACGAGAGGGATGCCCTGAATACGCTGCTTCGATGGGCTGTCCCGGAGCGCTGCCTAGTTGCTGGCGATTTCAATGCCGGACATAATAGCTGGCAGACAGGCCAAGCTACGAATCGCGGACAAGAGATTGCAGGCTGGGCGTCGGAGAATGACCTCGACCTTCTCAACACTCCAGATATACCGACAAACCCACATGGAAACACGATTGATCTGGCCTTTACCAACATGCCATTGGCCGATGCTACCGTAGAGGACCATCTCGCCACTAGCTCGGACCATTTCACGCTCAGCTTGACGTTTCCTGACATCAAGGCAACTCCATCGCAGCCGGGAAAGATCCGAGTGACGACGGAGGACGAGCTTAAGCGATTTGTCGAGATTGTAGAACTTGGAGCCATGGAAATCCCCCTAACAGATTCGACCCCCGAAGAGTTAGACGAGCTTGCGTCTTCACTTGTAAGTCTACTAACATCAGCAGCGAAGGCAGCTGGCCGGCCCGCGCGGAAAGGCGGACGTCCAGCCCCCTGGTGGACGGAGGAGTGCGCCGGCGCTGCGGCAGCCTTCCGAGCTATCAGAAGAAGCTACCCCCTCAGCTTCAACCGGGACGTCCAGATGGCCAAGAGAGACTTTCATCGTATAGTCCGCCGGGCCAAAAGACAGTATTGGCGGAACCTCATCGATAGCTTCTCCAGCAGTAGTGCTGTTTTCAAAGCTGTTCGGTGGCTGAAATCACCAGGCGCTTTCCAGCCTCCACCCCTGCAGGTCGACAACGTCGTCTATGAGACCCAGATGGACAAAGCCAATGCACTCCGACAGGCTACGCTAGAACGACGAACTGCAGATGACGACATTGACACTCCTTGGGCATCAGTCTCTGCCTCCAGATCGATTCCATTTTCACCCGAAATCTCGCTGGACGAGGCGCAGTATGCGACCCTCCACACAAGCAATACTTCTCCAGGATCAGACAACATCACCGTCAACCTTCTCAGAGCCGTGTGGCACGTCATTGAGACACATGTCCGCCGCTTGTTCGAAGGATGCCTCACTATAGGCCACCATCCGAGACCGTTTAAGGAAGCAGAAGTAGTCATGATTACCAAACCCGGACGTCGTGATCTCACGTCGCTAAGGGCCTGGCGACCCGTCTCTCTGCTCTCCTGCCTCGGCAAGGGACTAGAACGGCTGATCGCACGCCGTCTAGCGTGGGCAGCGGTGCACTTCAGCGTCCTGCACCCTCAGCAGGCCGGAGCGCTCCCCAAGAGGTCGGCAACAGACTTGGTGACCGCCCTCATCCACGACATTGAAGAGGCGTTTGCACGCAATAAGGTCGTCACACTAGTCACGATGGACGTACAAGGTGCTTTTGACACCGTCATGCGCAATAGGCTCGTCCTGCGACTTCGACAACAAGGCTGGCCTGACCATTTGGCTCGCTGGGCTGGCTCATTTATGGACGGCCGGTCTGCACGTGTCAGATACCAAGACACCGTCACGCCCTCTTCTCCCCTTCAGTGCGGCCTCCCTCAGGGGTCGCCGGTATGGCCAATTCTCTTTCTGCTCTACACCGAGCCAATCTACCAACTAAGTAACCCCCAGGGTCGCTTCGGCTATGCAGACGACACGGCCATCCTGTCCATAGGCGACACGGTCGAGGAAACTTCTATAATGGCGTCTAGCTCTATCGACGAGATGGTGCGCTGGGGTGCGGCAAATGGCGTCTCTTTCGACCCAAAGAAGACCGAAGTCATGCACTTCTCCCATAGCAAACTCAGGACTGCCCTGGCAGTACGCCACGGCGACGTCGAGAAACATCCCGAAGCAGCTCTGCGCTGGCTAGGCATCTGGCTGGACAGCAGACTATCTTTCCGGATCCATGTCGAAAAGTGGGCGGCCAAAGCGAAGGCAGTGGCATATCACCTGCGAGGACTAACCAACACGATACACGGCCCTCTACCGAGTGCTGTGCGAAGTGCCGTCAGGGCTTGCGTCGAGCCGGTTCTACTTCACGGATCCGAGGCGTGGTACCCGGATAAGACCAGGCCGCGGTGGACACAGCCTATGAAAGATCTGCCATCAGTAACCAGCATCTCCTACAAAGAATGAGCAAGGCCATGAACCAGGCCATGCGAGCTATACTTCCTGTCTGGAAGACAACACCTATCACCATCCTCCATAGGGAGAGCGGGATCCCGCCAGTCGACCAACTGCTCGAAGCAAAGCGACTTAGGTTCTCCGCACGACTCAAATCGCTGGACGAGGCTCATCCTCTGGCGAGCCGAACGCGCCCGCCTACCCAACCTACCTACCATGACCTCATCAAGCGAAGATACCAAACACAGACGGAAAACGTCTTCAGGACGCGTCTTCGACGCGCAGACGAGCTGCTTGCACCATGCCCGCGGCCGAAGCTCGTACAGCGATGCTTCCAACAAGAAGAAATAGTACCACTACAGACTGCATCAAAGGAGAAAACAACTAGTGCCTTTCTCTGCTGGCTTCAGTCACTCGGCCCGCTCACTTTGGTGGTATACTCGGATGGCTCTCTATCCTCGGAAGGGGCTGCCAGCTACGGCTTCACCATTCACCAGAACAATGTCCCAATCTTTAACGGATCGGGTCGCCTTGGACCCGCTGAGGTCTTCGACGCCGAAGCTGCCGGGGCATTGGAAGGCCTCAAGGCTGCTCTGAACCTGCGAGAATCAGCAACACAAAACATTTACATATGCCTAGATAACCTGGCAGCCGCCACGTGCCTACGAGGCACACCCTCTGACTCTTCTCAAGACGTCTTTCTTGCGTTCCAGGCTCTGGCGACATCACATAGAGCCATCCAGGTCCGTTGGGTACCAGGACACTCCGACATCCCTGGCAACGAACAGGCCGACAAACTGGCAAAAGCAGCATCATCATTCCCTGAGCCCGAAGGCGCTCAACCGAAGCTGGCTTACCTACGAAGATTCGCAAGACAGAAATCGAAAGAAACATTCGAGGCGTGGTGGTCAGCCTCCGCTCCTGAGCAGTACAAGCGACTCAATCTCAAGGCGACCACAAGCTATCCGCCGGAGCTCTCGCTCCCTCGCCCAGCCTTGCACCACCTTCTGGCAGCGAGGTCCCTCCACGGGGACTTCGCCGCATACCACGAAAGATTCGACCACGTCGATGCACGCCTTGTCTGCTCATGTGGCCGACGCAAAGCACCGGATCACATTTTCTATTGCAGAAAGGTACCGCCGCGCCATCGGATGAGGCTGGCACCCTCACCGAATGCGGTAGTAGACCTTGCAATAGGAAAAGACTTTACCAAATTCATCGATCTGTCCAAGGACAGCGCGTTCTTTGGAAAGATCTGCCCTCGTTATTAGGCAACAACGACTAGAGAAGCACTTGCATCTCTATTTCTCTCCTTATTTTCAACACGTTTCTTTTGTTAACTTTTCTCTTTCTTGTATGCTCACGGCTAGATGGACGGCGCCGACACGCCCTCCATCCGGCCGCGATTACTCGGAGGCAGCCCTGCGACAACCGTGTCTAGAGGCTCACGATCGCCTGGCAACAGGCTTACCTTGCGGTTTTCGTTTATCAGCCGCGCTTGATCATCCCGCTGACGGGTAGCAAGCTTGATAGAATACGCCATTTGTGCCGTTGATATGCTGGATAGAGTGCGGTCTACGGACGCGTTTGCAGAAATTGGATATTCCGGGGGAAATCCTTTTGTAGCCAATAGCATTCTGCGACTAGCGTATAGATAGATTCTTTAGCCCAGCACGTCCTGTGCCCCAATAGGGGACTTCCTGGGCCTACGGACGAAAAATATACATAACATAACATAACATAAGTGCTCAGTGATGATAGCGGGGATTGATAACGGCAATTAGATTGCCTAGAGTCGTCATCAGAGTATAAGTAAGAGTGGCTATTCACGGTGAAACCAATTTTATCAAAAACTCTTGCGACACTTACATTTTCGATTGAGGTTTCACTAGAACACTGTCGCCATGTTGCCAAAGTTTATTACGAACATTCTTGTTTCAGGCGCTGTGGTTGCTGCTGCCCGCAAGAGCCTCTTCAACCTAATCGATGCGACGTCTCTTGCCAGCTCGCTTATCGCAAATCTCTTGCTATTGAGTCTAACCGTTGGGTCAACCAGAACATTTCTACAGACGACTTTTACGCCAACCCAGCCAATCTTTCCGAGTATTCTGCTGGCGATCTTGTGAAATGGGAAAATGTTCCCTCTGACCAAGCCTCCAGAAGGTGGACCCTTCCTGGAGGAGTATCCATGTCTCGGTTCATCTATATCTCTGAGGACATCGACAGAAAGCCTATTCCAGCCACTGGATTTGTCTTAACCCCTTACTCGAACCCACTTGACAGGGATAAACCTTTCCGCACGGTTGTCTGGACACATGGAACTGCTGGTGGTACGCGTCAATGTGCACCATCAAACCACCGAGCTCTCTACTATGAGTGGGTAGGACCCTTTGCTCTTGTCCAACGAGGCTATGTTGTGATTGCACCTGATTACGCTGGTCAAGGTAGCGACATTCCTCAGGGCTTCATGTATGAGTCTGGTGCGCTCCATGCTGGAGATGTCAGCTTTGGACTGTAAGCTGCTCGCAAGGCTCTTGGAAACCGCATTACTAAGGAATGGGTCGTCATTGGACATAGTGAGGGTGGTTTGACTGCATGGCGAACTGATGAGCGTGAGGCTCAGCCTGGCAAAGCAACTGGTGGATTCCTTGGGGCCGTCTCTATTGCTCCAGCTCTCCAGCCCATTAAGCTGATTCCCGAATCCTTCCGCCGGGCAAAGGGAGGACCAGTGGCGACGTCGTCTCTATCTTCATTCTCCAGTCTATCTCACGCCTCTTCCCATCGATCAATGTAGAGGACTACGTGACCGACACTGTCCTCAGCCGCATTTCCCTTACAGACCAGGGATGTCTCTCCACAGGTGGTACGCTTTATGGCAGCCTGACTAAAGACCAGCTCTATAAGAACACCAGCTGGCTCGAGCATCCCGACTTCGTCGACTGGCAGAAACGATACAATGGCGCTGGAGCTCATCCTCTCGCAGCATCCATGCTTGTAATCCAAGGAGATGATGATATCCTGACCTACGCTGAGAATGCCGAGGAGGATTTCGACGCTACTTGCAAGAAATACCTAGGCTCGACCGCTGAGTACAGGCTTTACCATAAGACTGACCACGACGTTGCCCTGCAAGTTTCCCAGGCTGACTATTTCCCCTGGATTGAGGACCGTTTCAACAAGGTCAAGTTGAACAAGGGGTGTAAGAAGACCACCATCAAGCCGGCTACTGAAAACTTTGGCCTTTTGAGCCAGACCTGGCAGGCGGAGTTGTGAAGGCCATAGTGTTGGTGTGAGGCGATCTAACCTTTGACATCTATCAGGTTTGACTAGCAATATTATCCTTGAGTTGTATATAGTTCTTTAGCGCAGTTATATTAAATACAGTTAGCTTTTAACAGACATATTTCTCACGTCCACTGTCGCTCATTAACCAGCAAGAGACATGCCGATAGTATAGGTACTATGCTGAATCGTAACTAGTTTAATATTACTAGGTTACTTATTCCTTTAATAACTTTTGTTTCTTTCTTTTAGGCCTTTTTAGATTTTACCTAAAAGGCTTATATAGCCTATTAAATAATAATGTCTACCTTTACCTACTTAATATCTAGACTTATTAGATTATAACCTCTGACAATTTTAAAGTGTTTATTATATAGACCTTTAATAAAGAGCTGCTAATAAAATATAATATCCACGATAAGCGCGTGCACTAAACAAGTGCGTGCACTACTTCGGAACCGGTTCAACAGGCTTAGTTGGCTACCGCCTCTCATTGCGACAAAAGATTTTAAAGCAAGGCGTCAAGGTTAACATGGCGGGGACCTTGAAAAACGGCAACATGGCTGATGGAAATCACGAAGGTCACAGTGGAAAGATGCTAGCCGACATCAACGGCTACTGGCAAAAACCAATCCAAGCCCGTCCCAACGTAGTCCTCATCCACGCCGGAACCAACAACATGGACCAAGGAAAAGACCTCGACATCGCAGCAGATATTCTCGCCGATATCGTCGACGGTATCTTCAAAGTCGCACCAGACGTAACAATCTGTCTCGCGCCAGTTATTTGGGCCAACGATAAGAAAATGCAAGCGAATACAGATAAATTCAACCCTCAAGTTCGATCACTTATTGCTGCCAGACAAAAGAAGGGAAAGCATATTCTGGAGGTGCCGATTGATATCAAGAAGGAGGGTCTCGGTGACTCGAAACATTCGAGCGATGACGGTTATGAGAAGATGGTGAACGCTTAGTTGAAGGCGATTCTTGAGGCTGATAAGAAGGGTTGGTTGAAGATTCCGATTAAGATGAGTCCTGAAGATGCGCCAAGAACTGGGCTTGGAGCGTAATATATGATACATATGACGATTGAATAATGCGAATACGCCCCTTTACTTTCAAGTCATGTCCTTTATCTGTACGGTATACAAAAATGGACCATGTTTCTCAATGAACATCAGCGATAATTGTATTGCAACTATACCAAAACGAGTGACGCTCATCTTAGGCATACCGGTAATACTTCACTAACAGCAGCTACAACACCTCCACCTAGGCCTAGCTACACTATAAATAAAGCTAAAGCTACTGGAGGTAGGCCTTTCACATACTAGCTAGCCTCAATCTAGGGCTCTCTACCTCTCACTACACAGGCTTACTTTCTCCTAGCCCCCTAGCCTAATTCTAGGAGAGGGAATCAAACCTGCAACCTTACGCAACAACTAACCAGGCTCATAACCTATTACAACTATGCCGAAACGAGAGGCGCCCTCTTAGGCATAGTACCCCACTAACAGCGGCTACAACAGATTAGTTCTGCGGAGTGGCGGTGCAGAGCGGAGAGTAAGCAGGACCCGAAAAATACGGAGTTAAGCGCAGAAGCATAAACTCCGAAATTGTTATCACCAGTGATGGCGTCAGCCTCAATTAAATAAAGAGACGACTCACGACACTTCATCACTCAAGAAGCTCATTCAACCATCTAAACACCATGGCAGCAATGTCTCTAGTCGTTGGCGGAACAGGAGGTATTGGCTACGGCATCGCCTGTCGCATCGCCGCCAACTCCCCCTCTTCAACGGTCATCATCAGCGGTCGCAATGAGCCAAAGAACATTCCCTACTCAAACATCCAATTCAAACAACTAGATGCTTCATCAATGCGCGCCATCAAGACATACACGGATGAAATCAAGGCATCGCAAGATCGATTCAGTACCCTCGTCCTCTCTCAGGGTATTTTCACAACCGCTGGAAGAACAGAGACACCTGAGGGTATTGATCGCAAGATGGCGCTTCATTACTACGGGCGACAATTTCTCATCCGCGAGATTCTCCCATCTCTCACGGACGACGCCAAGGTTCTGATTATTCTGGATAGCACTGGTGGAAGTCCCGATGAACTCAATTGGGAAGACCTAGACCTCAAGACTACATTCAGCCTCGCAAACGCAGCAACTCACTGTGTCTCCATGACAGACGCCATGATCCAGAATTACGCGACTGGACAGAAAGCTGAGGGAAAGAGCCGATATTTCATTCACGCACTGCCCGGTGTCGTCAGGACGAACATCTTGCAAGGAGCCCCTTGGTACATACGTATCCCTACGAATGGTCTGTTCGCTGTCTTGGGAGTTTCGCCTGATACTTGTGCTGAGTACATGCTCAAGGGAGTGGATGAAGCTGCGAAGATTAAGGATAAGAATTACGCTTTTGTCAGTCGGAAGGGAAAGATTTTCGAGAAGCCGGCTTGGAGTGAGGAGCAGGTTCGGAAAGTGAGGGATCATACCTGGGAAATTGTTGATGGTGCATTGGCAAAGGCTTAGAATTCTGATGGATTTCGGGTTGTTAATGAGCTTTGCTTTGTATTCCATTTGTATTATAGGCCATCGTAATTTCTCACGACTGTATCTTGTTTTATCACAAGGAACAAAAGCGGGCTTGCTAATCAATCAATTCAATTCGGACCAAATTGCAATTGATTGATGCGGCTCTGCCAAAGCAACCCACTTTAAGTGAATGACGTAGATGAGACAAATGAAGCGGCATACAGAGCGTGATAATCTTCTTCTCCTGGCAACATAGCTCGAAGTCGACGGAGTGGTGACTTTCGTGACCGTAGAGGATTAGAAGACGACGGGTACCAACTAATCGGTCAGTTGTACATCGGTTAAAGTGCTTCAGCCACTTGAGGCCCGTATTGTTATCTGTATAGTCGTTCTGGGTCGTTATAATAGCCCAAGCGCCCGAGCGGTTGTTTTCTCGATACCAATTGGCAAGGTGGTATTGGCCTGCAACCACGGTAAGCGCCTGGATGACTATAACCCTTTCCTGATTTCCAGACTGCACTGATTTCGGTCTTCCACGCCTCTCTGAGCCTCTGGCAACTATACCGCTTGAGATCATGCCCATCATAGAGCCGATCTCATCAAAGTTATAGATATCATCTGATCGGATACCATACTTTGCGATTATTTTCCATACAAGCCTAAACCAGCCACGAATAACAGTTGGATGTTCACATCTAGCCCTCTGATAGTCATACCTCCGCTGACAATGCGTCTTAAGGTCTGGTTGTCGCTTGACGAAGTTTGAGGCCCAACGCTTGTCGACTGGTGATTCATCGCCATCAGCATGTAGTCGATTTGGCATTTCTTCAACGCTATGCAACAGAGAAGGAAATACTCGCGAATCTACGTCAAGAATGAACTGAACTATGACCTGTTCCTATAGATCAGATAGCTTCCACGCTTTCGGGGCAGTATCACACGTAGAGAGTATGCCTTTGCATTAGTGGCATAGCTTCATTGGGCCAACTTCATACATCTCTGCAGCTCGTCGGAACTTTAATTTATGATTAGTCTGGAATGCCTGAAAGGCAAGAAGAATTTAGCCTCGTCATCTGATTGTGACATAGTAGCTGGTTGAGAACTAATCGATTAAGCAGGGAGGATATAGTATGAGGGATTCTTGTAACACTGGCTTATCAAATACATTATATTCCACGTTGCAAGACTTTCAGCTACTGCATGTTATGTTATGTTATGTTATGTGTATTTTTCGTCCGGGGGATTTCAGCTACTGCATCGAACTCTACGACAGTCGTACAGGGTTGGAGGTGAAGAACCAATCAGACCATTAAGCGCCTCTACTCCCCCCCGGCTCTGCCACCAAAAGTGGAGCCGCGGCAGTTTCACCGAGTGTCCTCTCAAGCGCAAGAGGAAAACGGGGGTAATGGCCCAATCAAGACTCGTAAAGGTCCTTGTTCACTTGAATCTAGAGCTGCAATAATGATGTAGTCTCAGTCGAGGAGGAGGATCGAAATACTTACTATTACGTTGACCCTGATGTCGAGGGTAAAGAAACTAGCCAGACTCCTGGTCCCGAACTAGCATCTTCGCTATGGGAATTGAGCACTGATCTCATCAAGCAGAAGCTTGGAGAGGACGCTCTTGTTGACTGGGACAGTCTCAGAATAATTATGAAGCGGAGGCTAAGACGTATTGGGATAATATCAAGGACGAACAATGTTAATCGGAATATGCATAAATACGAGAACTTGGTTTCGTGCGTCTTGCACTGTATTCGGTTTGGTTTCCTTGAGAGCCAGTAACTACGTATACCTTGACCGAGGTACTCATTTGTTTATGGATGAGAGTGATATGTGTACCACTCACAAAGGAACGACGTGATGATCTCCCGATCGATCTTTAAGGAGGGCGTCAACAAACAGGGTCACGAAGACACTACATCGCATATGAATGGATCGGAAAGTTGGCAGCACTAAAGGATTCTGCAACAATCAAGAACGCACACACCTGCTCATCATTATTAACAGCATACATTTTCCACTTCCGTGAAGACGTGGCTGTAACTTAAACAGTATATTTGGTCAACCTGCTGCATGTCTCGGTATTTATGAGCTCATTATTGCAATCGCTGTCGTCGTCGAGTTTGTAGCCTGGTGCGGGGGAAGTAAGTCTGGAATGAGGTTGGAAGCCCCTAGGTGCTGGATTGCGTCATCTTCAACACATCCCTAATAAATTAGACGTACAAATATGCAACTGTGACGGTGTTATGCGCACGCGGAACCAATGCTCCGGGTAACCATCCCTTTAGTCGCCATAGCCCTCCAAAATGATCACAACAACAGGGTTTGTTCAATTGAACTATATTGATCAGGCAATACATAATTACTCCCTCTTGATAAGCCGATAGTTACTGATTCATGAGTTTACTTACTTGCGTTAGAAGTCGAGCCGCTACAGGAGATTAACAAGTGTTTCAACTTAAATCCCAAGGCAAGCATGGGTAATTACCTTGTACATAGGGTCAGGTGGGGCGCAACACCCATTGGAGGGCTATGCCGACTAAAGGTATCCGATACATGAATGGAGGTATCATTGAAAAAGTCGACTGGCTATATCTCTTTGACCGGCATAAGGCATCCAAAGGTCACTCGCCCCGCTTTGCCCCACTTATTTCGAGAGTACCTGAGGGGTACGTAAAGTTCTCGTCAGACAGCTTCTTTATTCAACACCACCAAAATCATCAAAATCCTCATACAAATTGACCCTAACGAGTCTCAATTAAAACAATGAGCTCCCAAGAGATACATATACTAGATGATCACAGCTTTGATAGCCCGCCTTTTGTGATAGCTGCTAATGACCCCACCGGCACACCTGATTTTCCGCCCGAAGAGGGCTGCGGTGATGATTTTCAACCTTTCAACCTAGAATATCGTGATTTTCAGATCAACCCTCTACCCCAGCAACCACTTGAATTATTCCAGCTTTTCGTACCTATTTCCCTTGTACAGTCATGGGTCAGATATACTGAAGACTGGGCTTTTTTTTGCGCTGATAATGGCGTCAAAGATAGCTGGAATACCCCCCTTTCTGACCACTCGCGATTGCATGATTGGGAAGGCATCTCCACCGCTACAGCCTATGTATGGCTTGGTATCCTTATTTACCTAGGAATTCATAGGGAAATATCCCTTGAGGA
>LBNR01000086.1:0-11027 GCA_001262555.1 Fusarium nygamai | reverse complement strand
TTATTTATAAATATAAAATACTATAGGGTAGGTTTTTTAATACTATACAGTGCACTGCGTCGCATACTTGGATGCGTCGCATGCTTATCAACCACGTTAACTTAAATATTTTACTTATAGATATTATAAGTAAAGAGGGGATTATGAAATATATAATCTTTAATAGTATAAAATAGTATTATTATTAATAATTTATTAAAGATAATTTATATTCTAGCTATTTAATAATACTATTAGTGTTGAACGGATCGCGTGCGCCTTGATGTCTTTAATTGTATGTGTATTGTTCCAACTCCATCCCCCGCCTTCCTCGGAGAGGGGTCGGCTTATTATGCTTTCTTGAATGGGTCTAGGGTTGCCGACAGCTGACTATTAGGTCACATGATACCCCGTGCGGCCATCCTGCTGTTCAACATATATAAGCTATTAAAATTCTAGCCGTTTTAAGCTCGATTTCGATTTTAGAGACTTATTTAAAAAATGGCTTTTAAGGTGACAAGTGGGTTGATCCACTTGCTTATCGTGTACTGTGACGGTTGTGGTTCCCAAGGGATAAACTGTCAGACATTACGTGTATTCGGTCCATTGATGCAGATTGGTATATTCATGTTGTGTTCTGTTGAAATCTACCCCTTAGAGATTTTACCATTTCGGCTGCAATCTTAAAGTATCCCTGCTTGCACGTGAGACCCCAGCACCTGTTCAACATAAACTAGTCCGTACTAGGTTTATGTTGGCAGATAACGTAGGGCGTGATGCTGAGCGATGCGAAGTGTCACGTCTCTTAATAGTCAATAATGCGTGTTAGGCTTATTGAGGTAAAGAAGTTGTATTGATAGCTGGTGAGCTAAATTCTATGAAAGTGCTAATGAATGTGATCTATATACTAAAGTGATTGTGTGAGGAACGATGAGTCCCGGGGACGAGCCGTTCCTGGAGCGCTGCGTTCCAACCTTCGTCGTTCCAACATGATGAGAGCGCTGGTTGGTTAATGTAGGTTAGGTGGGTCTTCCGCGGCTGATGCTTTTACAGGGGTTTTTGTGAGGTACACGTGACGTAACCGCTAGGGTCGTAACACTTATTGCCTAGGAAATGCAGTATGCATATAGAATTAATAGCAAAGCTGCACTTAATATAAATTATTACTAGCTCTAGTGAATTATAGTATAAGCTAAGATTTTTAATCTTTTAAAGCTAACTTAGCTATAATATAATAATAGCCTCTATATGCATTGCAAGGCTTATCATATTAATAGGGTTACAAAGGCACTAAAAGGACTAAATACTTCCTAAAGAACTATGTTTAGGCAAAGATATAAAGAGAGAGCTTAATTACTGCTACCTTCCTTCTAATTAATATAACAGATGTTACTACTACTTACTGCAATGTCTAAGAGTGCGGTCTTCTACAAGGTTAGCACAGGCCCTCATAGAGGAAACGCAGCGCGTTTCGTGTTCTGGTTTACAGGCGCATTTCTAGTCTACATGCTTGATTATTTAGTCATTAGTTACTAGGGTCATGACTGAATCTGTCGCAGGCACTGATTCGCCATGAGGATCAAATGAGCGCTTAATTTTCTATCTAAAGGAGCGACGAGAGCCGGTCTCTTATACCTGTGTTCAGTCTGCCGATCTCTTAGGCAGCAGGCTGTTGCCTGACGCTAGGAATGGTGCAGCGTTCAGGCTGGCCGTGAAGCTATTCACGATGGTTGTGATCTTTGCCCTTGATAGAATCGGACTCAGGCGCATCTGGACGACAGGTAATGGCAGCGTCTGCCTCCAATTCATCAAGTTCATTTTGTAAGAAAGCGGAAGCCATGAGGTTTTCCCCTCATGATAAACGAGCCATACATTGCGATAAGCTACTGGAGCCAGTCTCCATCATAAATTATGGAGACGATCGGCCGACTCAGAAAACATGACTTGACTCACTGCAGCATTAGGAAAATAGGATTATTATCCCCTTCTGCCACTGACTCCAACTGGACTCTCGTTGCCATCCTCCACTTTACACTCCGGTTCAGATTACTAACCATTTCACAGTACTTTTGTCATATTCAGGAGACGATGGACAAGGACGAAAAGCTCGTCGCCTGCAGTCCGGACGCACGAATGCACCGAATTCTTATCATACTGCCTCGTGCCATGTCTTGCAGGTTTTGTTGGCGGATTACGACACCCAATATCACAAATAAATATCTCAAACAAGTCCGAGGCGCTTTATGTAGCGCTGGATTACACGGAATGTTTCACTCACCGACTCACCGAAGAAATTGACGCCCAAGTCTGTGGAGTCGATGGTACAGAACATTCGATTGCGCTTCTAAACTGACTGATTACTTGCATAGGAATGTATTACGAAATCTCCATTTATATGCCATTATAAGAGAAATTTTGCCCCTCCTATAATTATTACTTGCATGAATGTGTTTTACATGCATGTTAGTCCTTATGCTGGCATAAATTTCCTCTTTAATTATTTTTCTTTTATCTCTAGATACTAATTACAACAGGCATGTAACTATCCTAGTGCTTGCCCGGTTATGGGCGGCAGGTAAACTTAATCTACTTGTTATCTACAGTGCGCCCGTCATCGGTAACACAGTAATCAGGCTCATGGTGATGCTTGGCCCCGAGTCTGTCTTCGGCTTCAAAAGCATCAGATCGGTTTAATAATACCGTTGGTGCGGAACCTGCATAGAAGCTAGTATTTAATACAACACCTCGCTCTCAAAGAATGGAACCAAAAACGCCAAAGTCGCTGGTCTAAACAATCCTAGGTTTAATCTATTCTTGACCAATTTTATCTGAAATCTTTCACAATGTCTGCTACCCAGACCGTCACAATGGTACCTGCAGGACCTCAGGTTAAAATCCTGAAACCTGGCTTCGGCGTTGAGGTCAATGGACTCGATTTTGCACAAGGGGTCACTGACGAAGACTACCATTTAATTGAAGAACTGGCCAAGAAGGTAAGGCATTGCATCCCAAAATCCATGACTCGAATTTCTTTGCTAACTTACTGTGTTTTAGTACGGAGTAGCGGTTATCCGTAAGACCAAGCTAGATGACCAAGCTCACATTAGCCTGGCCCGCAAATTTGGAGAGTTGGATGATGTCAAGCCCTATAACAAAGCCGGGAGAGTCAACCGCTTGGCCTACGATGAACTGTTCGATGTCAGTAACATGGAGCATGACGGCTCTATTGTTGACCCCAACAGTCCTCGAGCGCAGGCAAACAGGGGTAACAGCCTCTTCCATGTCGACTCAAGCTTCAATCCACGTCGGGCTGGTTACTCTCTCCTCTTGGCCCACAAGCTACCACCCAAGGGCACTGGCGGTAGCACAGAGTTCTGTGATACTCGGGCTGCATGGGATGACCTTGATGAAGATACCAAGCAGCATCTCCTCTCAAAAGACTATATTGCATGTCACTCTATCCTTCACTCAAAGAAGTTGGCGGCTCCTGAGCACTTTGCCCATATAGAGCCCGCTGACTACCCCATGGGCCGCCATCGGCTGGCTCAAAAGCACGAGCGGTCTGGCCGTATGAACTTATACCTGGCTAAGCATATCCATCACATTGAAGGCTTGTCCGCGGAAGATTCGCAGGCATTGTTTGACAAGCTCTTCTATCACGCTACTCAGGACAAGTATCGCCTCGAAGTGGAATGGCAAAATGTTGGAGATCTAGTTATCTGGGACAACACCTGTACTATGCATCGGGCAGTGGGAGGGCCTTTTGCTTATAAATATCGGAGGGATATGAGGCGTGCTACTGTACACGACGACAGCACCCAAGCGTGGGGATTGAATGAGCACACTGATGTTCGACAGGGTCTTCCTTAATTGGCTCTGTTGCAGCTTGAACTTTATTAGGAAAATCTTCATATACAGTGGAATTAAACACTTTCGTTATATTTTACATCTACATATACATACGGCTTACATGCTATAACAGGTATGAATGTCCGTGAGGTAAACAATAATTTAATAAATGGCAAACTTAATTAAATTTTGATCGTAGCTGTAATTTAGCCCCTGGTGATGGAGCACCGTTGAAGCCGACCATTGCCGACCGTTGCCGACCGTTGCCGACGGAGTAGTTATATATACTAACAATCCATCGGCATTATCCCACGGTCGGCTTTTTGCTCTTCCCCAACTTTCCCCCCCGGGCCTACACCGACACTAATGCAAAAGGAGTGGAGCATTCGATAAGAGAATATGACACTTGGGACAGGGAAACGGTCCTACCGGGCGTGCCTACGGTGTCGGCAACGCAAGACCAGATGTGACCTGTGATTACCCAACCCTTAACACTTGTTTTGTGTGTTACTTTATTGCTGACTTAGTCACCTGTAGTGATGGCATTGGTGAGCCTAACAAGTCCCCCTGCGTGACTTGCTATCATTCGGGGAGTGACTGTCTCTTTGCCGCATCACGACGAGGACGGAATAGCAAGGACAATCGACGTAGGGACAGAGTGGCTGCTAGTTATTCTGATGGCTCCATTGGCACAACGCCTGGAGGCAATGAATCTCATTGTGGAGTTACTGTCTTGCCACAGGACGGCATCCATCTTCCACCGGAATATTCCTCAGACATGGAGATGGAAGAGTACTCAAGAGAGGAATCACCTGGCAATCTACGCATGGCATTGAGAAATCCATCGGATGCTCTACAAATCCTAGAGCGTTCACAAGACGACTCTCCTCGTTCTTCTTTGTCCTTACAACGCTCCCCGTCCAAAGGACAGTCAGATACCACCGGGCCAAGTCAATGGTCTATTTCTGAACCTCAATTCACCGCACGTAGCGTGACAGCCATGAACCAGGAACCTTGGTCAGCAAGCCAGCCTTCACAGTTTGTACTAAATGACTATGAGCTTGTTCAAAGGGGTTTATTACACTCTAGTGTTCTGCCTGAGCTGCTGCACATGTTTGGTGTCCAACTTGTTCACAAATGGAAACACTGGCTGATTATAAAGCAGATTCGCCACTAGCTACCATCCTTACTGTCCCATCGTGCCACACTACTTTCTAGGCTCCAAAGCCATGGAAAGGATACAGAAAGAAGACTACTTCCTGCTCACTGTTATCTTGACCATTGCTTCTAGAGATTCTCCCCGTCATGTACTCATTCATCGCTATTGCTGGGACCATACCCAACATCTTCTACTTGAAGTACTTCTCGCACATCCTTGGTCTCAAACCCCTCGAACCGTTGAGGGTCTTATACTATTATCTGAGTGGTTACCGCACATTCAGACCGACCGGAAGACCCCAAATATTCCGAAAAGTCTATCTAGTGAGGACAGAACGGCTTGGTCACTGATTGGCCTCGCAATAAGATTGGGTTATCTCCTTCGTTTAAATCAGGCTGCATTCCGAAAGCCTGTTGATGATGAATCCACGGAGAGGGAGGAACGGAAGCGACTGGTATGGACTTGTGAGTCAGAAATATCCCTCAATACGCAATTCGTAGCTCTAACCTTTTTACACAAGTTGTTTATCTTGTGGACAGACAAATATCTGTTCGTTTAGGCCATTCATTCTGGTCCCGTGGTCCTGCATTATCCTCAAATTTCACCGAAAAGGACTTTCCGAGTCTGAAATCAACACCTGGGGTCAATGACATGAATTATGCGCCTGTGCTGGAAGCAACGCTCGAACTTACTCAGATTATATACAATGCTCACCAGGTTTTATATCCATCCACTGAGAAAACCCTGGCCATGATATATGATGGCGATTACCCCATCTACCTAGACGACTTCGAGCGCTCAATCACGGCATGGCACGCAAAGTGGAGAGACATCCAAGCACCAGCCAATGTTAAAACTACTCTCCTCTTGACTTATGAATACACACGTTTATATGTGAATGCCTTCTCCTTTCAGGCAGTTGTCACACGAGAGTCAGTTCCGCGGTCAACCTCTCAACAAGAGCAGCCGAGCAGGAAACAAACACTTGCTGGCTTGTTCTCTCCTGGTATCATGTTACTTCCTGATGGTCGATATGTTTTTGAAGGTATTCAAGCGGCGAAAAGCCTTTTGGGCCATATGTGCCGCTTTGAACCACGGCAGACGGTATGCTACCTGCCTTCGCGTTTTCATCTGTGGGTTGATCAAGTCCATCCTCTGCTATGGCTAGGAGTTGTACTAATAATTGCAAACATGCAGGTACGGTGTGTATGCATCTGTTTTTCTTCACAAAGCACGAAGCCTTGGAGCCTTCAAGTCTGCCACCGAGCGACAAGAGGTTACCAACATGGTATTCAAATTCATCTCGATTATGAATGAGGCCCCATTAATTGGAACACATTCATGCCGGGTTTACAGTGCAATGCTCAAAAGACTTTGGTATCGACGCAATAATCGGTGCGACGACCCCCAGCGTTTACACGGCCCTGGAACTTGCCTGGGCCCGGCAAATGGGGTGGCAAGTACCCAACGAGATGCTGGAACTATCGTTGACGCTTCGAACCAGCCACAACAAGCACCAATGTACCAAGGAGACGGCCCTGATCACCCAGAAATATTCAACGGTATATTCGAAAATGGGGAGTTACAGTCTATAGGCGAGGACTTCTTACTAGGGATTAACGAACCAGAGCTTCCGTCGGTTGAGGAGTATCTCTTTGGGTCATTCTGGCCAGGAATTACAGAATTTGGGATTGAGAATGAAGTTGGGTTCAATCATCAAGCGGAAGCTCAACCTACATCGAATGGGCTGTAGGGGTTATATTGTAATGAGTTCACCTTTCTGTATTACCATATTAGTAAACCGTGATGTGTATCCTGCCACGGTCCAAGGATTAAGTCAACCAAAGGGGCATTTCGGCACCCTATAGGTAGGGGGGGGGGGCGATTGGTCAAACAACGCTTGTATAAGTTAACTGACTAATCGCCTTTTTTATACTAGACAGGTACAGGCCAGGTGCCGAGAAGCGAGGGTTGCCGAAATGCCCCTTAGTTGACTGATTTGCGCTATTTGCCTACAGTACCTTGAAACAAAGAGTTCCCCGCATCCCGCAACTCCGCATTCTAATACCTATAGCGTCTAGACCGTATGGGGTTGTGGGGATACTAAGCACTTAGCACTGATGGATACCCCAGGTTCTGGCCTTGGTATAACCTCGACCAATTTCGCTCGTTAGCGCAAGCCACCAGGCGCTTTTTCGGGAACACTGTGCTTGACGAGATTTGCTGCGCCTACTTGCTTGATGTCCGTCCCGGGCCGAGTAAGTGTCTATTTTGTCTTGGTAGGTAAATTAAGTGAAGTGGATTTATGTTCTAGCTCTATAAAAGACCAGCAACGACACAATTGCTCTTGACTTTCAATCTACATTTACTTAGAGCCATATTCCCCGCCTTTCAACTTAAATTTCTATCATCGTCAGTCCTCGTTGAGTTGAATCCCCGTAAAATGGCCCTGGGATACCGGTTGATGAGGCTCATTGTCCGCAACGACGCCATGAAAGAAGATCCTCCGGAAATCTATGGATCACAAGTTTTTATCCTGGTATTTTCTGCCTGCTTTGGTGGTATGCTTTTCGGCTGGGAGACTGGAGCTATTGGCGGAGTTCTCGCCATGGGTTCAACCAGAGAGAAGTTTGGCTATGGTGATGCTTCTCCAGCCCAAAAGGCTGTCCTCGATCAGAACATTGTTTCAACCTTGCAGGGAGGTGCATTTCTTGCCTGCCTTGTTACAGGATTTCTTGTTGAGAGATTTGGGCGGCGATGGTCCTTAATTTCTAGCGGAATTGTCACTATCTTGGGTGTTGTCTTCCAGACATGTTCAGCCATCAATGGAACCCTCGCAGTCATGTATGTTGGGCGTTTTGTGTCTGGCTTGGGCGTTGGGTCAGCTTCATCGCTCGTGCCTCTATACATCTCTGAATGTGCTCCTCGCGCTATTCGAGGCGGTCTGATTGGCAAGTTCACCATCCAAATGATAGATTCCCTCTGACACGATAGCAGCATGTTACCAGTTGTTTCTTGTCACGGGCATCATGTTAGCATTCTGGGTCAACTACGGCTCTTCTCTCCACTTTACTGCCCCAGCCATATATATGGTTCCCCTTTCCCTCCAAGCCCTGCCAGCGTTGTAGGTGCCAACCTTTCCAACCCTATGTCAATTCATACTCACGTGTATCAGGATCTTGGTATTTAGCATGCTGTACTGTCCTGAGAGGTAAGTCCAAGTTGAATCCAGCCTCTTGGCAATGTATCAAATACTGACACCATCAAAGTCCTCGTTGGTGCGCTCGCAAAGATGACTGGGAGCAAGTTAATGTCATCCTAACTCGGCTTAGAGGGTAAGATCAATGTCCGATTATGGCTTGCCCCGTTGAGCTAATAACATGAACCAGCCTCCCGCTTGACTCAGAGTACGTTCAACAAGAAATAGCCGAGATCGCTGAGCAGCTTGAGGCAGAGCGGCGACTGGTTGGTGGCGCATCGACTTTCGCACTTTTCAAGGAGCTTGTTACAATCCCAGGAAACCGAAAGCGTGTGTTTATCATTATAATGTTGATGATTTGGCAACAGATGACTGGTGTGAATGCGGTGGTAAGTACTCTACATGAAGAACTAGCTGGGCAATTGCATCACTAACATTGGGGCTTAGAACTATTATGCTCCTCAGATCTTTGGGAACCTCGGCATGACTGGGACCCAATCTTCACTCTTTGCCACTGGTATTTATGGTATAGTCAAAGTCCTCGGTGTTGCTCTCTTTCTCGTATTCGTGGCAGACTCACTTGGACGCCGTAAGAGTCTGTTATGGACTAGTGCAGCGCAGGCTGTTGCTATGTTCATCATTGGAATATATGGCTCCATCGAGCCTCCAGTAAAGGGCAAACCAATATCTGCATTTGGTTATGTGGCTATTGTTTGCATATATCTTTGGGCCGCGTTCTATCAGTTCGGTTGGGGTCCTGTTCCGTTCATATTGATGTCGGAAATCCCGTCCGCTAGACTCCGTGCTATCAATGTCGCAATTGGTGCCGCAATCCAGTGGCTTTTCAATTTTGTTATTGCAAGAAGTGAGTAAACAACTCAATATCGCTGGCCTAAATCACTGACGCGTTTCAAAGCTGTGTTGACAATGCAGGCAACCATGGGCCCTGCTGGTTCTGTTCGTGTTCCCCTCCCACCTCGTGTCGTATATAAGACTAATGACACCGTTAGGGCATGTTCTTCATGTTTGGATCCTTTTGTGTCGTTATGGGTGTATTTGCATGGTTTTTCATCCCTGAAACCAAAGGGTTGAGCCTCGAGAAGATGGATGAATTGTTCGGGGTCACTGAGCTCCCTAGCAAGTCCGACGATGTTGAAGTACAGCGCACTACAAGTAGGACACCATACGAGGTCAGAGTTGAGTGACAGGATAGGCTCTAGGTCATATTTACCTCGAAATAATACATCGAAATCCACATTTCTCCTATAATGCACATATCTTCTGGGGAAGCAGTATGGCACTAGGTAAACGAAAGCTTTGGGTTTAGATAGATGGATAGATTGCTACTTTGAATGTTATAGAACTTCGGCTACTTTTATATCGTTGGTGCTGCTTGATGCTGCTTGCTCTAAGAATCACTCACAGCTATACTGTTAACCTCGGTAAGCTTTCTTAACTTTTCCTTCGGCAGCATCCTTAATAAACTCCTCCAAACTCTAACCTTGCAGCAAGGGATACAAGTCCTTAGCAAGAACATACTCAAGATAGATAGCATAGTCTGCAGTATTATCGTCTCAAACGCCCCAAGTCATCCAATACTCCAAAATATTACACATCATATCATTCGATGCATTAGATTCCTATAATTGGGCTAGCTAGTCTTCGATATGTTCTTTAAATAGATACAGTAGATCAATATTCGCTTAAAAAGGTTCGAATTATTATACTTACATTAATACGCTCTTGCTTCTTACTAGGTACTTTCTCTACTAATTTGTAAACCTCATTCTGCATTTTACTCTCTATAAATGCAAATACTTTCTTATTAATTATTCTTAAGTTACTAATAATAGCTATAATATATTTTCCCATATTATAAAGATCTATAAGCGCCAACGGTTTATTACTACTTGTAATAATATTATTATTAATAAATATAAAGCTTTCATTGAGCTTACCAGATAGGACTTAAGGCAAAGTAATCTAATATTACCAGCCTATATTAATTACAGTATAACGTACGCGATAAGCGAGCGGGACAGACAAGCGAGCGGGACAAAAATCTCAACCTTCTTAAGATAAATCATAATAAAAATACAACAGACCATCTGATCAATTGAAATCAATTACTATATTCATCACCAGATGCCTCTGGAACTACCTGACAGGTCCTTGCATTATGCCCGGTCTTGCTGCATATACCACATCGCCGAACACCCGGCCCAACCGACCTTCCTCGACCACCACTTCTTGATGATTCGGCTAATACCTGCGTACTTACATCCATCTGATCAATTGAATCCTGACCTTCTTGTATAAGTAAACTCCCTCTATTCTGTAGGCGTGCTCTTTTTGCCCTACGCCGCCGGCTAAGTATATTATTTGCCTCACGAAGCTCCCGGTTCTCAGCCTCTAATAAGGCAGTCTTCTGTATATTCCTTGTGACTGCCTTTGTAAGAGACTGAAGAGCTTCAAGGATTGACTCTGGGGAGCTACTATGATGTCTTCTGATTCGATCGCCAAGGTATTTAGACTGTGATCCGGCCTCAAGGACTGTATTTGGGGTCCTTGAAGTCCAAGCTTGAGCTTGTTGGGCCACCTCTTCAACAGGCGTTGGAGTCCGTAGCTGCACATCAAGCTTTGAGATCACAACTTCAGGGTTAAAAGGAGCAAGTCCAGCTCCTCTAAAACCACCCTTAATATTTGATTTAGTCATAGTCTTTTGAAAGGCGGCGTAAAAGGCTGGGAAGAACTCGGTCTTAGAAACGTGGGTTATAGACCGTCTGATCAGTCGCTCTATTTCTCGACCATAAGCCTTTTTCAGCGGCCCAAAGCACCCGA
>LBNR01000085.1:11433-27952 GCA_001262555.1 Fusarium nygamai | reverse complement strand
TGAGCAAAAGATCCTACAACTACTGGGCCAGGAATCATCAGGATCCTATAACATTACAGTAGCCGATGTTCTTTGTTGGGCCATCAAGGAAACTTGCCAGAACATGCGGCGAGAACTGCCATTATGGTTCACTCAAGGTATTCGTTTCTGTCAGCAACGTAGCTAGTGGGATGAGATGGAGGCTTGCAGTGACTGTAAGAGCAGATCTAAGTGCGCTGGACAGTTCAAGGAGGATGAGGCGCAGTCTCTTGGCCAACGGTACCATCCACAACAAGCCCACCCTAACATTTCTTCATTTCTCGACCGCATTGAGCCCTGTACTGTTGCGGAGTTTCGGAAACGCCGCCAAGAATTCGGCCTGACAGAACTGCGTACCTCGTCACTACAGGAGGAACAGGAGCGGGAACTCTCACCCGAGACCGAACACGAAAGACAAGTGGAGAGGCCGCTCCCAGCAGAGCCAGAGATACACCATTTACATGAAGACGTGCCCAGCTTTGTCCTCAATGGCGTGTTTTCAAAATCCTCGAGCGCATTCAAGCCCGCCTTTATGGCCCTCGAACACACTTCGGCAGCAAAGAATTTCGATGTAAGCGAGTTCCGGAACCATGTCTGGGTGACACAGGACTTCGCAAGGACTGTCAAGGGATCTTTCGGATCAAACAACTACGCGGACTCGTTCCAACGGTCCGTGCAATGGGTATTGACAAACGAGAGAGAGATTGCTAATAACCGCCTTCTGGTTATCAGCCCGTACGAGGCCCAATATCTTCTACCGGATATCGAGACGTCTCGGCATGTCACCCTGCGGCTCTACTCCTCTAGGGTGAATCTTGGGTTTGAGTCACTTGATCATCTCAACCTCTTCACTATTCCCCAAAGAAGAAACCATGTCACCATCCCGCGAGGCCTTATCGCCCAACTCAATGCTTTTGCTGGGCAACTTTATTTATCATCTTACAGCGATTATGTCCAACTGTGTGATTCCCTAGGCCTTGCGTGGAAGGCTCCGGATGAATCCATCGCGCTTGGGCCTGATGGATTTCTTCCACCAAACTCGACAGTGAGTTGCTTCAGCAACAAGTCCGGGCTCTCGAGGAGTCCTGTAGGGTTTTTAAAAGTCCTCATGTCGATAATAAGACAGGAGTGTGAGCTAATCGGGAGGACGCACATAGGGAGAATCTTAGAAGGTGTCAGGCTGCACGAGGAAGAATGAATAGAGACTTAGAACTAGACTTGATATTTGTAAAGATTCTTAGCAGAGGACATATAGGAAGCTGACTAAGGTCTGGGAAGGTCAATCAGCGTTGCCTCGTTTCTGCTTGCAAGAGATGCTATGCGTCAGTTGTCAACCAGAGAGCCGTGTTTGCGATAGACGTCGCGATCCTTGGCTGGCGTTGCTGACCTCAAGCCAGAGGGCCATGGCGATTGGGTTGGGTCGGTGGCCTTCTCACCTGATGGCCAGCGTATCGCATCGTGGTCAGACGATAAGACGGTCAAGATATGTGATGCATAGACCGGACCAACTTAGGCCAAGATAACTCGCCAATAGCTATCCACTTTCAACCATGCTAAATGCAATTAGCCAAGTTTCAAACCTTTTGCAATACTGTAAAACTGAGTTCCTATGGCTAAAAGTTAAAAAGGGCTGTGTGCTGGTGATTATTAATTGATGCATTGTCTCAAAACACATTTTTCTTGACTTTTTATGATGTCGACTTGAATCCGTTGGGGGCAATAGACTCAGGTCCCTGTTTTCATTAGCGTGGTTTTATTTTGTAAGGGTTTTCCATTGGATTTAGGCGCGTTTCTGGCGTCAATACCTGAATAGGATAGGATAGGATAGGTGGCCGGTTTTTGGGTGACCCACGTTAAAACTTAATCCTTCTGTGATAATGAAGTAGACTAACGTACGCGATAAGCGAGCGACAGACAAGCGTGCGAGACAACATACTGTGCAGCTAAAAGTAGCTTACCCTATGGTATTTTAAATCTTATATAAAATAGCTAAAAATCTAAAAAAAAAAAAAATTCTAAAATAGTATAGCTATTTATACTTAAAAGTATTTTTTATAGATTTTTAATTAATTTTATTTATAGAGAAAACCTTAAAATACAATATATTTTACAGTATAAATACGCTTTAAAGTTTATAGCTATATAGGATTTCTTTAAAAGTCTAGAAAAATTAATATAGCTTATTTTAGGACTTATATATAAGCCAGTAAAATCTTAGCTATTTTAAGCCTAATTTGAATTTTTAAGAATTATTTAAAAACCTGCCTTTAAGGTAAAAAGTGGGGTGTCTCGCTCGCTTGTCTGTCTCGCTCGCTTGTCTGTCTCGCTCGCTTATCGCGTACGTTAACCCCTATTAATGTGATCCACTTCTAGCCACAACACTCAATCTAATGCTAAACTTCAACTCAATTGCAACGCTACCAAATAACTAATACGACTATATGAATTCATCTACAAACTCTACTGACTCTCTCTTCTTATTCTATATCAGTAATGTCTATCTCTTCCTTGTGGCTATATGTCGCCTATACCTCCTGTTTAAAACGCGCCTAGTACCCTTTGTTCGTAACTTAGGATAGTTTATCAAGGACTGACGGAATATTAAGGAATGACAGTTAAGCATACAGGTAAAAACCGAAATCAAAAACGATATATCATACCTATCGAAGCCCCTTCAAGCCAATCCGACTACTGACACAATCCCATGGAATAACAAGCCCATTAACAGAACTGTCTGCCGTTGTGATCCTGCACCATGAAGCCAGACACGCCAAACTTGTCAGGGATCGTTCCGGCCGCGTCCAGGAAAGTCAACGGCGTGGGGGCTCCAGTCTGCGGGTTATTCGCAGCCTGCAATAGATTAAAGCCTTTGCTGTTCGCCAAGTCGTACTTGAGCGTCACGTCAGTCCGCAGGTTCGGACTGCTGTACAGAGTGCACGACCGCTTGCCACCATCCTCCGGCATGAAGGTATGCTTCCACACCCAGTTCGTGCACTTATTGGGTTCCTCTAAACACTTGGCGGCACAGTCGCAGGCGGTCTTGAAGCCATCCTTGAAGAAGAAGTGTTGCTCCGTGACGACGCCTGCCATATCGATACCCCGGTAGTACCGGACGCAGCCGCTGTCACGATTGGGAGCCTGAAGGTTGGGGAAGCGGTCTTTGGTGATCTTGCCCTTGCAGATCGCCCAGTCCGAGTAGCGGTCAAAGTCTGGGAAGATGTTGCTGTCTGGGTTGTCGTAAGGAGTGGAGTTGAGGGGAACGGCCAGGGCAGCGAAGACGAGGAAGGCAGAGAGGGCAGCGGTGGTGAAATGCATTTTATCGAGAGGCTTAAGCTGATAAGCGAAGATAGATGTGGTTGAGTTGATTTGTTTCGTTAAGTAAGTGATTGATAGTAGCGATACTGGAGAGAATTGGGACTTTTGCTAGGACCTTGATGATCGTTATATACACTTCTGAGTTACAAACAAACGTTACTGGAGTATTTTTATCTGAAGAACGTCGCTTACATCTTTAGCAACAACATGACAACTAGACCCGGAGGCTCCACAATCCGACTATATGAGACCTGTGCGGCTATGTCCTGGCCTATCACAGAGAGAGGATGTCATTGACAAGAGACCTCAGACATTCTAGTTAGCCCAGATTCTTGATAGAGGAGACATATATTTCAATTAATCTATGCTCTTCTTGGAATGGCCTGGTGTGACTCAACCCTTCTGCGGCTTTGCCCTGCTGTTAACAGCCTGGTGGCTTGGCAGTACACCCTCTTCAATACTCAATAGGGCTGTATAGCATCGATGTGGCTCAGTATTGAAACCCATAAAAATAGCGACCCAGGTTCTAGATCTCAAGCCACGGCGCCTTCTCACAACGGGGATTCAGACACATCCACGTCGGCCCAGAATGATTGCGTCACTATGAATTATTCTACTTAGGGTTTCGGAATAACAGGAATTTGGAGCGCTGAAATCCTCATCAGTGAGGCCAATCTGATCGCCCAGTATCCACTATGCCGCTTAGTGCGACGTAGTCAATTCATCTATACTGTGATGTTTCTCGGACTTGGCTGCTAGCCTCGGGGGGGGCTCTTTTCATGCTCTACATAGAACTTTTGCTCGTGCTCATGATTTTTTTGACAATCTTTCGCACCTGGCTACCCGAGGATCTGACCTAACGGAAGCCCCACTCAGAGAGTGGGCGGCAAAATTCTGGGACAGTGACATTATTCTGGGACAGTAAATTAGGTGCATTTTCTGATTTTACGTAGAGATTATATACTAATATATATATCTTCAAAAATTTCTATTAAATCTAAAAAAAATAGCTATTAGAAAAAAAAGCAATTTTATTTTCCTTAGAAGCTAATTAATATAACGTAATTGATAAGCATGTGACCCAGACAAGTATGTGACCCAGAATTCTCAACCACTACACTTCAAATCGCTTTAAGACCACAATAAACTATTTGATCAATTAAAACTACTCACTATACTCTTCCCCTGATGTCTCAATCACTACCTGACAGGTCCTTGCATTATGCCCAGTCTTACCGCATACACCACAGCGTCGAACGCCTGGTCCGACCGACCTTCCTCGACCACCACTTCTCGATGATTCCGCCACTACCTGCGCATCAACATCCATCTGATCAATTAATTGCGATGCTTCCTGTACACTCATAGTGCCTCCTTTCTGTAGTCTAGTCCTTTTTGCCCTGCGGCGCCGACTTAGTATCACATTTGCATCTCGAAGATTGCGAAGCTCAGCCCTCAATAAGGTCACCTCATGCATAACTGCCTTTGTTGCCTTAGTAGCTGACTTTAAAGCTTCAATAATAGACTCTGGGGAGCTACTATGATGCCTTCTGATTCGTCTTTCAAGGTATTCAGACTGAGATTGGGCCTCAAGTACTGTCTTCGGGGTCTTTGAAGCCCATGGTGTTGATGGTTGAGTGGCCTCCCCTGGAGGCGTTGGGGTCCGTAGCTGCACATCAAGCTTTGAGATCACAGTTTCCGGGTTAAGAGGAGCAAGTCCAGCTCCTCTAAAACCCCCCCGGATATTACTTTCTGTAAAAGTAGCCTGAAAAGCGGCATAAAAGGCCGGGAAGAACTCGGTCTTAGAAATGTGAGTTATAGAGCATCTGATCAGATGCTCTATTTCTCGACCATAAGCCTTTTTTAGCACTGCAAAGCACCCAACATCAAGGGGCTGGAGTAGGTGAGATGCATGGGCAGGCATACAGAGCGTGATAATCTTGTGATCCTGGCAATATCTCTCGAAATCGGCTGAGTGGTGGCTTTCGTGACCATCAAGGATCAGGAGACGATAGGGACCAGTTGATCGCTTAGATGTAGACTGATCAAAGTGCTTTAGCCACTCAAGGCCCAGCTCGTTATTTGTCCACCCATTTTGGCTTGTTGCAATAACCCAATCTGGTGGGAGGTTGCATTCTCGGTACCAATTAGCGAGGTGATATTGGCCTGCACCAACGATAAACGGCGCGATCGCTTGACCTTCCGTATTAATCGCCTGGATCACAGTAATCCATTCCCGGTTTCCAGGCTGCACTGATTTTGGCCTTCCCTGTGTTTCTGAACCTGTGACAGCCATTCCGGCCATAATGAGGCCCATCATAAAGCCAGTCTCATCAAAGTTCCAGATATCATCTGATCGGATACCATACTTCGCGATTGTATTCTGTACAAGCCTAAACCAGCCGCGAATAATAGTCGGATCTTCGCATTTAGCTCTCTGATAGTCATACCTCCGAAATAAACGCGTCTTTAGCTCTGGTTGTCGCTTCACGAAGTTATGAGCCCAGCGCTTGCCGACAGGTGATGCGTCGCGGTCAGCTAGCAGAGAATTGGCCATATCTTCCACAAAACGCAGTCGCGAGGGAAATCCTCGCGAATCCAGGTCAAGGATGAATTGGACTATTATCTGTTCCTCTAGATCAGATAGTTTCCTTGACTTGGGGATAAAATCGCATCGTGATTGAATGCCATTGCGGCGGCGTTGTAAGGTACGATAATAGACCTCATACATAGTCGCTGCCTGTCGCGTACTTAATTTTGGGTTATTTTGAAGGGCCTGAAGGGCAAGAAGGATTCTAGCTTCATTTAAGGTCATAGTTATGTTTAGTGGTTGAGAAGTATCTGATCAGATGGTGAAGGTGTAGGATGAGGGTTTTTTGGGTCACATACTTGTCTGGGTCACATGCTTATCAACCACGTTATTATAAAATTATTATAATAATATTTCCTTTTTTAAGAATTTTTTTAGATTTTTATTTTCTTAAGAAAATTCGTTTTTTTTAAAGGAAAATTTCTTAGGGAAAAAGCAGCTTTTATTAAATATTAAATTAACTAAAAATACTATATATATAAAAGCTATATAACAAAAAAGAGCTTTTTTTTAAGCCATTTTATAACCTATACTATAGTTATTTTAATTAACTGTTTTATATAGAAATTTAAAGTTAAAAATAGAGGTCAGTTTTTTTAGTGTAATTTCCCTATGAAAGTCTTGTCCCAGATTTTTATCACTGTCCCAGAATTTTGCCGCCCACTCTCTGAGTGGGGCTTCCGTTAGGTCAGATCCTCGGGTATCCCTATCTTAGGCATTAACGTCAACTTCACCTATGTCTAGAAGCAGCTTAACGACAGACTCACGTCCTCTCGCCGCGGCCACACACAAGGTGTAACGCTGCTATCTATGTAAATGCTGGGGCAATTTGTGTCTGTTTCGCATCTTTGGCTTCCCTGCACAACGAAGCGAGCCGTTGTGCTGAACGGATTTTTTCACGATTTCGTGGTTACTTCTTTTTCTTTTCTTTTATTTTATTTTCTTTTTTTGATTGTTTATAATCCCAAGAAACATAACTCAATGAACACCAAGATGACCCATTTGGTCTTCTTATTCGCTAAAGCGCTTTAGTATAGGCTGTGCAGCCGATGCAAACCATTCGATCAACTAAGCTCAACAGGTGTTATACAGGATTCGGGCGAAAAATTGCACAGCTATTTTACCATTCTACATCCCAATTGCTTGGAGCCGACTCTTCTCGCGCTCAACAATCCAGTATCATTCGAGCAGCGCTACTCACCTAAACCTGTAAGAAAATGATTTGAAGAGGAGTATCGATTCTTGCGTTATTCACTTTCTACCGCAATAAAGGCCAGTAGTGGAGATCTTGCTAACGCGCACGTTTGGGGAAAGTATGATCAGAAAGAACAATAAGTTGATTTCATGTATCAGGACCTGATACGGAGGGTAATTGGTACAGTAGGTGGAATATGCCACGGAGGTGGTGCCTGTACATAAACAGTAGTTCTCCTACTGCATATTTTGAATGAATCAAGAAATATGAATCTTCCCATTTCAACAGGTTATGAGCCCGGAAGGCTAAACTAAAACTGAAGCTGAGTCTCCTACCTAATCATCCATCCCTTACTGATATGTATGCTTCAAGCTATGTCTGGCCTTTATTTATTGACGCATCTGAACACTATGAACTCCTCGTCCTCTAATGAAACATAAAAATCCACGCCGTACCCATGTGGGGCATCGTGTCTTGAAACCTTTGTCGACTGGACTGCTGAAGTATGGTAATACAGTATTTCCTGTGAATTACAGGACTTCCAAGACTCATATAACTCCTTAGGGCATTTTACATCTCGATACAGATGAAACGCTCCTCCAAGGTTCAAGATGAAGTCATCAAACTCCATCTCCAAGCCTCGTTCAACGTTAAACGGAAGTTTTGTTCCTCCTATCGTTTGATGCAGCTCTCTCTCGAGTTGATCCGACTGCCAATGGCTGTAGGATCCTGGCGTCGTAGCTAGGAACAAATATGGTTTGGACCTGTTTTGCGAAGACTTAAGTATCTTACTAACAGGGCCAATAAGAGCCACCTTGAGGCCTCGTTCTATCGCCTTATCAGACTAGCAGCTGCGTGGGAAGATTTTTTTCCAAATTTCAACAATCTCAAGCTGAGATCTAGTTAGCTTTTCAAGAGGATCCTTGCGGGTTAAGGCAAGCCTTCGCTTATCAAGCGGAAGTAGCCAGCTTGCAACGTGGTTCCAAATTTCTATAGGAAGATTTTTCATTCTTTAAAATTGGCATTACCTAAGTAGGGGAGACTTCGCTTGTATATATAATAATTGATTCAAACTTACCCTGTTCCGTCCTTTTGGGATGTTTTCCGGCTAAATTAGCCCTTTCCAAAGAGTAGTTTGCTTTACTTATGGCCATTATCTGCCGCCACAAGACATGCCCCTTTGCTGTTGCTCCTAATCCTGCTCAAGTCTCCTACTACGCTATTCGTGAATGCTGCTGCTGTATTCTAAATAAGCTTCAGGAATTAACTTTACTTAGTAGTCCAGCTGCCTCCTTCAACCAAAACCTGGGGGCTAGAATGTTCAAGTTTTTATCTTAATCCCATTAGTATCCCATCGAGTGCTAACTGACGCCAGGTATAGCTACCCCAATTTTATCTCCAATTTACGGATAAGGTGCGGTTTCTGGTTGGGTCAAACTTTTGGGCAGAGCGCTGATTGGCTGTAACCCTTTATCTCCATGTACCTGGCGTCAGTTAGCACTCGATGGGATAATCCTGTGTAATTCACAAAATTACAGACTTTCCATCCGTGTGTTAACCCCTACCATTATCATTCTGAGAACACTTGCGCCTATCGCGAACTGTACGATGAGTTTTGTCATATAGCTATTCTTTGGGCAAGATTCTCAAACGTCGCCCGTGGCTTTGCGGGAGCTGCCTTCGCTTTTGATTTGCCTATCTTCTGCCTCTTGCTATTTTGGTCGACTTCGAACCATTTGTTGCCCGACCTGGAAGGGAAAAATCGTTGACAGCTGATCCCAGCAATCCGAGGTAGTTCAGCAGGAGGCATTGGACATCCCGTCGATGGCCTTCCTTTGCATCTTGGATTAGTCCACTCTTTCCTATCCCCTTTATCTATCTCTCCTTTATAGTCTTAGTAAATCCTTATATAAATAGCATTCGAGCAAGATAGCTCTCCATAGCCTAATATAACCCTATCCCAACCCTAACCCTAACTTCAATTGATCAATTGATTCAAACTTCAAACGGGTCGCAGTGCCGCAAAATTGACTTTCGAAGGCTAATAAGCTAGATTTAAACTTGCCTCGATGTAATGAATTGATGCATCTACTTAAAATGCATTTTATCAACAAAAACCTATGGGTGACCTGAATCCGTTGGGGTCCAATGGATTCAGGTCGTCTGTTCATTAGCATCTCTTTTTTTACTATGGGAAAGCCATTGGATTCAGAGCTGAATCCGCCTTGCAGCGAGGATAGGCCTGTACTTTGAAATGACGTCCAAAAATGACTTAGTCGGAGCATATAACCTGGTCTCACTACGCAGTGGATGTTTTCTGGTACATTATCCCTGGGTGCTATTAATACCCAGCTGCCCCTCTCCATGCTTAGCTGGATATCTTCCGTTATAATCTGATATTGATAATAATCGCTCTGTGTAGTATTTAAATTGCAAATTTGTATTCTTGCCTATTACGTTTCTTTTGACATCGCATAGTTTTACTATCTCAAGGCCAGCTATATCTCTGACACTTAAATTTCCACTGAAACCATGCGGACCTTAGAGGATGCTGAGAGATCTGCTGGTGTCTACACTAGGGCAGCTCGGGGCTCATGTTCCAGGATTATTGACATCTGTACTATCGACACTTCAGAGCAAGACAGCAGTTATGATAGGGAACTTACTGAAAGGCTCAGGAAAGCAACCAGCTCTAAGTTCTATTTTTAGATCCTTCCCATGGTGGTACTTTAGTGGCATTAAATTTTGATGAGGCCCATCTTACTTGGAAAGTTTTTAAAGCCCTTAAGCTGAACGGTCATCGAATATCATACCGACCAAAAAGGCGTAATATATTAAGACGCGTGCGCTTATTGGCCCAACGTGTTGTGCTCGAGAGCCAATGAAGGCCCGTATAACGAAAAGACGAAACCCGGCGCGTTTTGACCAAGAATATTTGAGTACCGGTGAAATTTATGGTCGCCTGGGTAGGCACGGACGAAAAGTAGACAATGCGGCGGGATTTAGTTCAACCTTTATACAGTAGGGTCTCGGGATCGGGAAAGGACTCGATGATCGTGCATGATTTCTTGACAACAAGTTTTGACAAGCTTTGTAATGAATATTCTAGACTCGGATTTAAGGAATGAGATATTGAGAGATTCCTTGAAACTCCTTCTCTTGGGACGGACAGTAGGTGGGACAATCGACTATTGTGTACCCAGCGTCGAAGCCATGTTAAGTAAAGACGTTGGAAAACTTCAAAGTTCGTTTTTGGCATATATACAGAGTTCTTGGTTGTATATTCTGACAATTTTTCAATAAAATCATGCCTCACTGCAGTCTTCGAATTGGTCCCCGTGATCCAAGTCACTGTCGGCATCAGAAACAGGAACGGCCTCGTCGCCGTCCATACGATTCGGCACCGTATCCTCGCTCTTCGATGCTACTTTCAGATCTCCCATAAGATCTAGAGCCCTTCCAAGTCTTTCACCCGCTAAAGCTCGGTACTTTTCATCCTCCTGTTCCATATGGCGTAGATTCTCTTGCTCCTTCTGATCAAGCTCGGCGCGCTGCTTCGCTATGTCTTCCTGAGCCTTTTCTAGTTGCAGCTGGATAAATTGCTTGTTTCGTGTAAGCTCTTCGATTGTTGACCGAGCATCCGCACGTAGCTTTGAGATGGCCTTTGTATATATGTTATCGCCCAGGACCCCGGCAAGATCTTCTGCATCGGCGAGAAACCGTTCTAGTCCTGTTGAGTTTGTACGTAGACGATGAACAGCGGTATGCCTGATGGCCGCAATCGAATGTAGCAATTCTTTCAAGGGCTTGCCCTTGCCTTCCCGTTCTAGATTTCCTTCTCGTCCCAGAAGCTCCGCCCACCTACTGAGCTCTACGGATTCGGGACAATCCCATTCGTGGTTCTTCATGACGTTTGGAAGGGTTCTTATCCCATACTCGTAACAGGCAAACTCCAGGACTTTTTGGAGTTTCTCCATTAGCAGATGCTCTGCAGGAAACGGCAAATAAGCTGGAAACAGCGATGAGGTGCCGACTTCATTGCACGTGCTGTTGTCCATAGCCTCTGTTCATAATTCAGTTACTACTAGTAACCTGAGAGATCGATCTGACATACTGTATGATGCTGACTTGCATTCTGTCAAGCCTGGCTTTTCCTGGTTGTCATTATCATGGGTTTGGATGATGCCCTCGAGCGCGGCCTCTTCACTCCTGTTGGCTTCCGCTTCTAGCTGAGTCCTGGCTGCGGTCTGGGTTCTGGAAGGTTCAAACAAGTCCGGAAACCGCTGGCTGGCGATCGAGGTCGATTCATATACACTATCCAACATGAGCCTCAGTACCGACTGAGATACGGCATCAGAGCCATGTTGAGTGACAAGATGCCGTACCAAACTGCCCTTGTGTCGGTTGCAATCAACATATTGTTTCACAGGCCCAATTTCTCTGAATTTGGCTTTCTCACCGACAAAGATCTCCCTTGTCGCGTGATAGATCACTCTATCCTCTAATTGCGTTATCGCACCAAGATCCATATCGGGCATTGTAGAAAGCCGACGTAATACTCGTAATAAATAATAGCAAGTTGAGGCAGAAGAAGGACGGAAATTTCGAGTATGTTTTACTAGGTCCTTTTCGGCTAAAAGTATAATTCAAAGAAAACAGAAAGAAAGCAGAATATTTATTTGAAGTGCTTTTCGGGGCAGTGAGCCGAGAATCCTTGCTGCCTTGTTGATAGGCCTCCTAGTAGTCTGTTTTGCATTGGGGTGGAGGACCTTGGAGGGATCATCAACTGACTCATCATGACGACATGCAGTGAAGCCAAGTGTGAAGCCTGGAAATTGGGCCTCACGAACACGGGTATTGATGGAAGTAGATCGTAATTGAGAAAGAATACTGCGTCACAGATATTGCGAGGACACAGAAGCTTAGCTGTTCGACAAGTAATAATTTACTTAGGTTCTTAAATGCAACGTTCAAAAATATGTTATAAATTGAGAAGGTCTATTTCGGGTCATGGTTGTTCATGTTTAGGCTATCCTTCTACAGACTCTATAGCTAAATTACAATTATTCAAATAACTAGCTATTAATGATTAAATTAACCATGAAATTATTTTAATTTAAGACGCTGTTGTAACAGGGGTTTAGTAAACCTGATAGAAGCCGGTCAAGGTCAATACTTATGTATGTTTGTATGTATGTATATTTTTCGTCCGGGGGGCCATCGGCCCCGAAAGCCCCCTACTGGGGCACAGGACGTGCTGAGCTAGAGAAGTCGAAATCTATCTATACACTACTTACAGAAACGCTATTGGCTACAAAGGATTGGTCATTCGCAACGCGAAATTAGTCTTCACCTCGGCATCCAATTTCTGTAAACACGTCAGTAGGATGCACTCTATCCAGCATATCATCGGCACAAATGGCGCATTCTATCGAGCCTGTTACCCGTCAGCGGGATGACAAGGCGCGGCTGGCATATCGAAGCCGCTGATGAAGCCTGATTTCAGGAGAGCTGAGAACAGCATGTGCGTGTGGCAGCTTAAGGACTGCCTCAATAGTGGTCATGGCCAGATGAAGGGCGCTGGTACGCCCTTCGTCTGATCAAGAACAGGTAAAAGAGAAAGAGAGAGATTTAACAAAGGAGGTGAGTAGAAGATAAAGAGAGAAAGAGAGATGCGAGTGCTTCTCTGGTCGTCGTCGTCTAATGGCGAGGGCATATCTTTCTAAAGAATGCGCTGTCCTTGGATAGGTCGATATATTTGGTGAAGTCTTTTCCTATTGCTAGATTGACTGCTGCATTCGGTGAAGGTGCAAGCCTCATCCGATGACGCGGTGGTATCTTTCTGCAGTAGAAGATGTGATCTGGTGCTTTGCGTCGACCACATGAGCAGACTAGGCGTACGTCGACATGGTCGAATCTCTCGTGATACGCGGCGAAATCTCCGTGAAGTGATCTCGCTGCGAGCAGATGGTGCAGAGCTGCTCGCGGGAGCGATAGCTCCGGCGGGCAGCCTGTGGTCGCCTTGAGGTTGAGTCTCTTGTACTGCTTAGGAGCGGAGGCTGACCACCATGCCTCGAATGCTTCTTTCGGTTTTCGTCGCGCGATCTTTCGTAGGTAGGCGAGCGTCGGCTTAGCACCTTCAGGCTCAGGGAGCGATGATGCTGCTTTTGCCAGCTTGTCGGCCTGTTCGTTGCCAGGGATGTCGGAGTGTCCTGGTACCCAACGAACCTGGATGGCGCCATGCGATGTCGCCAGAGCCTGGAACTCGAGAAAGACGTCTTGAGAGGAGTCGGAGGGTGTGCCTCGTAGGCACGTGGCAGCTGTCAGGTTGTCTAGGCATATGTAAATGTTCTGTGTTGCTAATTCTCGCATGTTTAGGGCAGCCTTCAGGCCCTCTAACGCCCCGGTAGCTTCAGCATCAAAAACCTCAGCGGGTCCAAGGCGACCCGATCCGTCAAAGATTGGGACTTTGTCCTGATGGATGGTGAAGCCATAGCTGGCAGCCCCTTCCGAGGACAGAGAGCCATCCGAGTATACAACCAAGGTGAGGGGGTCGAGTGACTCGACCCAATGGGAAAAGGCGTCGGCCGATTTGTCTTTTGGCGCCATCTGAAGCGGAGGCAAGAGCTCTTGATAGAAGCGTCGCTGGACAAGTTTCGGTCGCGCGCACGGCGCAAGGAGCTCATCTGTACGTCGAAGACGTGGTCGGAAGCTGCCTTCCGTCTGTGCTTGATATCTTCGTTTGATGAGGTCGTGGTAAGCAGGTTGGCAGGGCGGGCGCGTTCGACTCGCCAGAGGGTGAGCCTCGTCAAGCGACTTGAGTCGGGTGGAGAATCTAAGTCGCCTTGCATCAAGCAGTTGGTCAATTGGTGGTATCCCACTTTCTCTATGTAGGATGGTGGCGGGCGTCGTCTTCCAGACGGGAAGTACGGCTCTCATGGCCTGGTTCATGGCCTTGCTCATTCTCTGTAGGAGATGCTGATTACTGATGGCAGATCTTTCATAGGCTGTGTCCACCGCGGTCTGGTCTTACCCGGGTACCACGCCTCGGATCCGTGGAGTAGAACCGGCTCGACGCAAGCCCTGACGGCACTTCGTACAGCACTCGGTAGAGGGCCATGTATCGTGTTGGTCAATCCTCGCAGGTGATATGCCACTGCCTTCGCTTTGGCCGCCCACTTTTCGACATGGATCCGGAAAGATAGTCTGCTGTCCAGCCAGATGCCTAGCCAGCGCAGAGCTGCTTCGGGATGTTTCTCGACGTCGCCGTGGCGTACGACAGGGGTAGTCCTGAGTTTGCTACGGGAGAAGTGCATGACTTCGGTCTTCTTTGGGTCGAAAGAGACGCCATTTGCCGCACCCCAGCGCACCATCTCGTCGATGGTGCTAGACGCCATTATAGAAGTTTCCTCGACCGTGTCGCCTATGGACAGGATGGCCGTGTCGTCTGCGTAGCCGAAGCGACCCTGGGGGTTACTTAGTCGGTAGATTGGCTCGGTGTAGAGCAGAAAGAGAATTGGCGATACCGGCGACCCCTGAGGGAGGCCGCACAGAAGGGGAGAAGAGGGCGTGACGGTGTCTTGGTATCTGACACGTGCAGACCGGCCGTCCATAAATGAGCCAGCCCAGCGAGCCAAATGGTCAGGCCAGCCTTGTTGTCGAAGTCGCAGGACGAGCCTATTGCGCATGACGGTGTCAAACGCACCTTGTATGTCCATCGTGACTAGTGTGACGACCTTGTTGCGTGCAAACGCTTCCTCGATGTCGTGGATCAGGGCGGTCACCAAGTCTGTTGCCGACCTCTTGGGGAGCGCTCCGGCTTGCTGAGGGTGCAGGACGCTGAAGTGAACAGCTGCCCAGGCTAGACGGCGTGCGATCAGCCGTTCTAGTCCCTTACCGAGGCAAGAGAGTAGAGAGACGGGTCGCCAGGCCCGAGGCGACGTGAGATCACGGCGTCCGGGTTTGGTGATCATGACTACTTCTGCTTCTTTGAACGGTCTCGGATGGTGGCCTATAGTGAGGCATCCTTCGAACAAGCGGCGGACATGTGTCCCAATGATGTGCCACACAGCTCTGAGAAGGTTGACGGTGATGTTGTCTGATCCTGGAGAAGTATTGCCTGTGTGGAGGGTCGCATACTGCGCCTCGTCCAGCGAGATTTCGTGTGAAAATGGAATCGATCTAGAGGCAGAGACTGATGCCCAAGGAGTGTCAATGTCGTCATCTGCAGTTCGTCGTTCTAGCGTAGCCTGTCGGAGTGCATTGGCTTTGTCCATCTGGGTCTCATAGACGACATTGTCGACCTGCAGGGGCGGGGGCTGAAAAGCGCCCGGTGATTTCAGCCATCGGACAGCTTTGAAGACAGCGCTGCTGCTGGAGAAGCTATCGATGAGGTTCCGCCAGTACTGTCTTTTGGCCCGGCGGACTATACGATGAAAGTCTCTCTTGGCGATCTGGACATCCTGGTTGAATCCAACAGGGTAGAGTCGTCTGATGGCTCGGAAAGCAGCCACAGCGACGGCGCACTCTTCCGTCCACCAGGGGGCTGGCCGTCCGCCTTTCCGCGCGGGCCGGCCAGCTGCCTTTGCTGCTGATGTTAGTAGGCATACAAGTGAAGACGCAAGCTCGTCCAGCTCTTTGGAGGTCGAGCCTGTTGCGGGGATTTCCGTGGCTCCCAGCTCTACGATCTCGACGAATCGTTTAAGCTCGTCTTCCGTCGTCACTCGGATCTTTCCCGGCTGCGATGGAGTTGCCTTGATGTCAGGAAAGGTCAAGCTGAGCGTGAAGTGGTCCGAGCTAGTGGCGAGATGGTCCTCCACAGTAGCTTCGACCAATGGCATGTTGGTAAAGGCCAGATCAATCGTGTTTCCATGTGGGTTTGTCGGTATATCTGGAGTGTTCAGAAGGTTGAGGTCATTTTCTGACGCCCATCCTGCAATCTCTTGTCCGCGATTCGTAGCTTGGCCTGTCTGCCAGCTATTATGTCTGGCATTGAAATCGCCAGCAACTAGGCAGCGCTCCGGGACGGCCCATCGAAGCAGCGCATTCAGGGCATCCCTCTCGTCGTTCTGACGGTAGAAGTTGACTATCGTCATGCCACTGATCGTGAGCCAGAGAATATCTCGGGTCTGAAAGGGCCGGATCTGGTCAGCAACAAGTCTTGAGTCTCGTCGGACGTATGTCATGACTCGAGGCCGAGTGTCGTTGCTGCTCCACATGTCGACTGGCGTGAATGTGTCGTATGCCGGGTGAGTCTTGGTCAGAAAGCGGGACTCGGTATGAGACGTCCACGGCTCCTGCAGGAGCACAATGTCATATCGTTCCGAGTCGGCCAGCGCCAGGGCGCAATCGTGGGCCGGGGGGATCTTGCCGACGTTGGCCTGGAAGATCCTGAGCGGCTT
>LBNR01000084.1:0-35191 GCA_001262555.1 Fusarium nygamai | reverse complement strand
ATCTCAAAGCTTGATGTGCAGCTACGGACCCCGACGCCTCCCGAGGAGGCCACTCAACCATCAACACCATGGGCTTCAAAGACCCCAAAGACAGTAATTAAGGCCCAATCTCAGTCTGAATACCTCGAAAAGCGAATCAGAAGGCATCATAGTAGCTCCCCAGAGTCTATTATTGAAGCTTTAAAGTCAGCTACCAAGGCAACAAAGGCAGTTATGCATGAGGTTACCTTATTGAGGGCTGAGCTTCGCAATCTTCGAGATGCAAATGAGATACTAAGTCGGCGCCGCAGGGCAAAAAGGACTAGACTACAGAAAGGAGGGACTATGACTGTACAGGAAGCATCACAAGTAATTGATCAGATGGATGTTGATACTCAGGTAGTGGCCGAATTATCGAGAAGTGGTGGTCGAGGAAGGTCAGAGCGACCGGGCGGTCGGCGCTGTGGTGTATGCGGTAAAGGCGGTCATAATGCAAGGACTTGTCAGGTAGTTCTTGAGTCATCTGGGGAGGAATTTAGCGAGTAAAAGCTAGCCTTTTCAAACTGCAGCTTGAGCTTTCGAGCTGTAGGTTGAAAAGACTGAGGAAAGTGCGACGCTCGCTTATCTGCGACGCTCGCTTATCAACCACGTTATAATTAGTTTTAATTACTAATAATTATACTTAATTACTAGTAAGTATTATAATTACTAAATAATTATAAGTAATTACTAGAATTATATAATAAATAAGTATAATTAGGTTATTTATTAACTAGAAAAATATAAAGGGTATATAATATAAGCACTTTTCTAAATTTAACTATAATATAATCTCTCTCCTTTTATTAGTCTTATCCTTAAGGCCTATATTAGCCCTTATTAGCTATAATCTATTATTATAAGTATTAATCTTATCCTTTAAATATCTTATTTATTATTCTTTAATATTCTAACTATATCTTTAAAATCTACTTATTATTACCTTACTAGAGCTTCTCTTATTAATTCTAAAGGTTATAATATTATACCTTATTTTTACTATATATCTTTTAATTCTCCTCTTTAATATTAAATAAAAGAAGGGAATAAAATCTATAGTAAATGTACTTATTAAAGTTACCCTTATAATAAAAAAGGAGTTTTTCTATTTAAAGGTTTATTTATTTCTTTTATCTCTTTTCTTATTTATATACTAATTCCTTTATAGTAAATTATTTAATATAAGTAAAGTAGTATATTAAAGCTATAAAGGAAGCGATAAAAGAAAAACTTCTTAACCTTTAGTATTAAATAAGTAAGTACCTCTCTTATTTAATATAGCTTTATTATTAGAAATATCAGATTTAAACTAAAAGGGCTAAGATATTAAAGTAAGGTCTTTAATTAATAAATAAGCTTAAAGAAGTTAAGTAGTAAGAAGTATAAGCAGTAATAAATATATATTCTATAAAGGCTATTAATATTATAAATTAAATTACTATTTTTAATATTTTTTAATTTAATCCTATTAATAATATTTCTTTAAAAGTTACTAAGTATTAATAAAGTATTTAGTTAATTTTTATATATTTTCACTTTCTAGGTAGTTTTTCTATTTAATTAAATATATCTTTTATCTATTAATTTTATTTATTTTTCTAATTACTTTTACTTTATAGACTTTTAATCCTATAATCTATTATAATTTATTACTAGTTTTAATATATATTATATCTATAGCTAATTCTAATATTAAAATATAATATATTAAGTAATATCTAACATTTAGAAGTAAATCTAACTTATATTAATCTTCTCTTATCTTTTATTTAATCTTAATTAGTTTTAAGTATTTATAGTCTAGTTTATAACTTAATTAATCTATTTTAATATTTTTAATAAATAAGTAAACTATATCTCCCTCTTTAAAGGTTAGTTCCTTTAACCTTTTAAGGTTATAGTATTTTTATATCCTTTTTTTAATATACTTTAATTTAGTTTTAAGTTTATTATATATTTCTTTTAGTCTATTACTTATAATAATAGCTACTAGATTAATATACTTAAGTTCTTAAGTACTATAATATATATTAAGCGTAAATCTAATATTTATATTAAATAGTATAAGTTTTATACTTTTATTATAAGTAGTATTATAGGCTAGTTAGGTATATAGTAACTTCTAAACTTAATTATCTTATTTATAGTTAATATAATACTATAAGTACTATTCTAGTACTTAATTTATTTATTCTATCTAGCTATCTGCTTATAATCTAAAAGCTACAGTAAGTTAATAACTAACTCCTATATATACTATAAGTACTTACTAAAATTTTAAAGTAAATATTAGTCCTCTATTTAATAAAATTTCTTTTAGTATTCTATATTTTTATATTACCTTATTATAGAAAATATAAGCTATAGTTTCTATATCTATTATCTCTCTGTAGGGTAAATAGACTAAGTACTTTATAAGTCTATCTATAATAATTATAATACTATTATAAAAGATTCTAGTTAAAGGATCCTTTAATAGCAGTAACTTAGTTATAAAATCTATTATAATTAAGCTTTATAGTCTCTTTATAACTTCTATTAATTATAGTATTCTATAAGATTTATATTATTATATTTTTATTTTAGTATAAATATTATATTTTTTAATAACCTTTTTTACTTCTTATTAAGTTATTTAATATCTTTATTATAATAGTTATTTTTATATCTTTATAACTCCTTAATATCTATATAGTAAATTTATATAGAATTCTTAAATAAATTCTTATAATTTTCTTAGAATACCTTTAGTTTTTACTATTTATATATATTTTAATATTTATATTAATTAAATAAACTAGTATTTTCCTTTCTAATTTTTCTTTAGAAATTATTCCTTTATTTTAAGTATACTAGTATTATAGTTTAAGTATCTACTAATTATATTAGCTTTTCTATTATTTAAGCCTTTTTTATAAATAATTATAAAGTTAAATTTATATAAATATTTAGTATAGTATAGCTATTATTAATTAAGTTCTTATATTATAATAAAGTATAAAATCTTCTAATAGTTAATATAGACTTTAATTTAATATATGCTTCTTATAAGGTAATATTTAAATTCCTTAAAGTAGTTACTAATTACTAAAAACTCTTTATTATAAATAAGGTAATTAAGTTCTACTTTATATAGTTTATATAAGTAAAATATAATAAAGTATAATTTACTTTAATTATTATATTAACCTATCTATCCTCTTAATATAAAGTTTAATAAATTAGTCTTAAATTCTACTTCTTTATTAAGGTTAAATATAATTAATATAAGTTTACTAAAGATTACTTATTATAATTATTTAAATACTTCCTATACTTTTAATCCCTATATAAAGGTTTTATCCTTTTTTATAAGTTCTATAAATAGGTTTATAATTTTATTAAAGTCTTTAATAAATTATTAATAATAATTAGTAAAACCTAAAAAGCTTTATATTTCCTTAATTATTTTAAGTATTAGCTAATTTATTACTATTATAATCTTCTTTTATTCTATTTTAATTTTACTAAATATAATAATATATCTTAAAAAGTCTACTTCTTTTATATAAAAGTAACTCTTTTCTAGTTTAACTAGTAAGTTAGTATCTTATAAAGCTTTTAAGACCTTATAAATATATTCCTTATACTCTTTTTTATTACTTAAAAAGATTAAAATATTATTTAAGTAAAATATTATAAAGATATCTAAGTACTATTAAAATATATTATTAATTATTTATTAAAATATTATAAGTATATTAATAAGTCTAAATAATATTACTAAGTACTTAAAGAGTCTAAACTTAATTTTAAAGGCTATTTTCTATTTATTTCTTTTATTAATATAAATTAGGTTATAAGCTCTTTTAAGGTCTAGAGTAATAAAGATCTATTTACTTTATAAGTAGTCTTTAAGTTCTATAATAAGTAAAAGTAAGGTCTTATCCTTAATTATAAAGATATTTAGCTTCTTATAATCTATAATAAGTTATAGTTTCCTATTCTTCTTAAAAATAAATATAACTAAGAATCTTATTAATAATATAAATATCTTAATATTTCCTTTTACTAGTTCTATCTTTAGGTACTCTCTTGAGGTATTTAGTTCCTTTTTATTAAAATTATAAATCTTTTAAAATAATAAATTATCTATTTTAAGCTATATCTTATAGTATACTATAGTACCTTTATATTAAGTTCTTCTTAAAATAACTTCTTATAAATATAGTATTTTTTTAAAATATTTTTAAGTTTATTTTATTATTCCTTTTAATATTTTAATTATTTATTTAGGCTATATAGCTATATTCTAAGAAGGCTTAAGATTTAATAATTTTATTATTTTCTACTTTTTATATACTTATATTATACTCTTTTTAAAGGTAGTAAACTCTTTATTTTATACTTACCTATACTATCTTCTTTAGGTAAGGTTTAAAATCTCTTATTATTTATTATAATTATTTTATTATTATTATTAATATTACTAGAAAAAGTAACTTAGCCAGTCTTTTAATTAATATATATAGTTAGGTTATTAAGTCTATTAGCTAGATATAGCTTATCCTTAACTTCTTCTTTTAGACTTTAGTAATAGATTTCTATAAGAGATTTATTATCTTATTAAGTTTTAGTAGCTAGCTATTAAAACTTAGCTAAGTATATTATATATAACTTATATTACTTAAGTATAAGTAATTTAGTTATTACTTATTATTTTTTATTAACTATTTTAAAATTATCTTTAAGTACTTATTTAAAGTTATGTTAATTTATAAAGATATTTTAAGTATCTTAATCTTATAGATTTTCTTTATTTTTAAAGTAATCCCTTATAATAAGTTTGAACTAATCTTTAGTATTTTCTTAAATTAGTAATATAGTAAATAGTAATTTCTTTATTATAGTATTTAGTTTATTTAGGAATAGGTAAAAGTAGCCTTTTATTTAAGTTAGGAATAAGATTATACTAATTACTTATCCTTAAACCTTAATTATATAAACTTTATTTTAGTAATAAGTAAATAATATATTTAATCTCTATACCTTAATATTTAACTATTATTTTTTAAAACTTAAATAAAATTAAATATAAATATTTAAGTATTATTTTTATAGTAATTATTTCTTCTTTAACTTTAAAAAGTTTAATAGTCTTTATATATAAAATTTTAATAATTTCTTACCCTTATCTGTCTTAATATATTTTTAGTTTTAATAAGAATTATTAATAAATACTACTAAAGACTATTACTAGATTATTATAAGAATTCTATAACCTTCTTATAGGACTTAATATCTTAGCTCTCTAAATTGACATAAAACTCCTTTCTGATGCCGAGATCACCATTGGAGCATTATTGGAGACACTTTTTAAATACGCGATTGAGTGGGCTTCAGACTCGAAATATGACCCGAAGCAGAGTTTTGATCTTCTCAAATGGCTCCTCAAATCTGGTCAAGATCCCAATAAGAAGATGAAGAGGAAAGAATGGGATCACTTAACAGAAAGGAGCAGACATGTGCGACCGATCGAACTTGCGATTTTAATGGGTCATGCACAGCTATTGGAGCTACTCCTCGATTCTGGCGCAGATATCAGTTACAGGGGCTTTTTCGGAAAATCAGCCCTCAAGCTAGCCCTTCAGTCTGACCAACCCGATGCCATTAAAATTGGCATTATCCATCTACTCATTCGGTACTATACCTCACTCAGACGGGAAGAGGTCCTTCACGAAGCAATCGACCTACGAGACCTGGATCTCATCAGCATCCTATTGAAAGCAGGTGTTGACCTAACAAAGGCAATAGAAGTCGGTCGCAAATGTGGTCCACTGTATGAAGAAACTGTATTGAGTGCCGCTATCGCAGCTGGTAGCGATGTTACAGAAGCGATATTAAATCACGTCGCCTTCATGGATCCGTCGAAGTTGAAAAGCCCTCTGATTACAGCGGATACCTTTATTGCTGCCGCCGCGAAAGGTGCTGATGCAACTATTAATCGCCTGCATGAGATTGATCACACCATTGGGAATACTTGCAACCCACGTGGTATTAAGCCAGTGCAGGTGGCCGTGTCAGCTGCTCATTTAAGTACATGCAGGCTTCTTTTACGCCTTTATGGTGGATATTCACCTGCTCTCCTTTTTCTTGCCGCATACCTTGAGCATGAAGACATTTTGCAGTTCCTTTTACATGAGGGAGCAGACGTGAATGAAGCGATTCACCTGGAAGACCTCCCTGAGTGTGCCAGGGTCTGCCATGACTTGATGGACTTTTTCAAAAGGGAATCATCGCCCAGTGTGTTCGATACGCTACTTCACATATGTGCAAGGCGCCCATTTTCGGGAACTGTTGATCAAGGCCGTTTCTATTACCTTGAGACCTTTATTGAGAACGGTGCTCGGTTGACTGGAAGTGAGACATACTATTTAGCGGAGAGTGCTCCTGTTGACACACTCCTCGCCGCGTTAACGCATGGCAGCAGCGCAAACGTGCGAGACGAGCGGGGAAAGAGTGCACTCCAAATTGTTATCGACAGTGTCGACACGAGATTCTCTAATTTCGGACGTGCACTTCGGGTGAAACGACGGTTCCAAGCTGTTGAGGCTTTATTGCAACATGGAGCGAAACGCTACGCGGGCGAAATCGTCTCAGTGATTCGTTCCGAGGACTGGGACTTGTTGTCCCTTGTTTTGCGCTATCATCCAGGCTGGAAAGATACGGATAAGCATGGAGTTTCTACTCTTGAAGCAGCAATTGCGTTTTCATGCTGTGGCATCACTTCAGAAGTCACTGCAGCATATAAGGGCTATTACGACCCGAGCTCATTATGCGCAGCGGCTCAAGCCAACAACTTGCCCCTCATTGAACTTCTTTTCACCAATCGCCCTACACAATCAGACTATCATGTTTTGGAACGCACAGCTGTTGGTCTGGTTGCCATGTCTGGAGATCTAGATTATCTGCAACGCCTCACCCAGTCTCTCCCAGAAGCCAAGGAGGCTAATTCCGCAGTGCTTCCCGTTCATTTGGGGTTCAAAAAAACCATCACTGGCGTTGTGCGTCGGTATAATAAGCCATTGTTCTGGCGCTATCCGGAGGATTGTTGTGAATGTGTTTATAGAAGTCTGTTAGCACTTGCTTCCTTGGGCTCAAACATGTCAGGCTTCGGGGAGCTTTTACGCAAAGGTTACAAAGCCGATCTACTTACCTGGATCACCATCGCTGATCACCAAAGTCTTCCTCATTTGGAGCTACTAGCCAAGTACTAATAACGACTTGACAAGTTTCCCCCAACTTCTTCCGGATTTCCAACTGCTTTGTGTGCTGCGGTGGGTCGAGGGAATAAAAAGTTAGTACAGTATTTGTTGAATGCTGGGGCGGATATCAATGAGTATGGACGGAACAACTGGGGGCTGAGTCGTTCTCTACTCCAGATTTCAGTGGAAGCTGGTAACCTAGAGCTCATGAGTTATCTTCTTCACGAGGGAGCAAACGTTAACGCGCCACCGGCAGACAATCCTGGCGTAACCGCCTTGCAGCTTGCTGCTATAGGGGGACACCTGGGCATAGCACGTGAGCTGCTGGATCATGGAGCTCGAGTCAATGCCCGAGGTGCCAAGTCTCGTGGGAGGACGTCACTGGAAGGTGCAGCAGAGCATGGAAGGCTTGACATGCTGGAGCTCTTGATATCCCATGGTGCTCTTATCACAGGAAACGGCCGTGGCCAATTTGTCCGGGCTGTAAAACTCGCAACGAGGGAAGGTTTCTATATTGCAGCTAATCTATTGAAACGTAGGGGCGGTTAGACTGAGGAAGATGGGCGTTACCTTTCAAAAGGGCACAACTTGGCCGATTCAGAAGATTATTGCTGCGGTATGATATATAATCCTGATACCCAGTGCATTCATGAACCTACCAAAACCGAGAGGGAAACATATCGCTTCAAAATCATACCTAGTCCCGGTTCTTCTAACAGAGTGTTTTCCCGCTTTAATAAATCGGAGAGGGAATCAGAGTCAGGACATAGTGGTAAGTAATATGATGATAGAGAGGCCTTATAAGATGCAATTTAGTCGACAGGTACTACAGCATAGAGTTTTAAATGATCTTTTCTGTAATTTATCCAATCGTTCACTCTATTATATCTGCATCAAGTTATCAAGCTCAGTAATTATGACCGAGCTGACCAATTGCGTCTCCCCATGCTCACAGAGTTGCTTGTTTTTGACATTTTCATTGTCATAACATGTATTATTTGCATCTATGCCATTGAATTCCCATTCCTATGGTTGATATCAAGTGTTATGCTGGGGTCGGGTTGCAATACACTAGGCCCACTCATTCACTGAAGAGCACTTGATAGATTTAATAGGGGCAAAGCTCTCAAACACAGAACACTCGGCATCTTCCCTAGCCCGCGGATTGCCCTTCGGATCGCTAACAATCTTGCTGCCATCACCGCACGAGAGCGCAGAGTAGATCTCACAGCGGGCCCCAGGCACAACTAGAATAGATCTCGCTACAAACTCCCTATCACAGGGAGATTCCAAACCGGGCTCGACCTCAACACAAGTGGTACGGGCAGCCGGCGTGTAAATTTGGTCGAGATTGAGACAGTCGGTGTTCGGGGGCAATTGGCTGGTAAGCCAGCGGATTGGTTTGTCAGATGTGTCGTCGCATTTGCTTTCGGCTGTGTAAAGACCAACTGTGGCAGAATGTCAGATTTGCGTGACTTCAGTGGGTTATAATGAATTACTTACCTTGCCATGCAGAAACGGCACTGGTAGCAGCTAAGATGCTAAAAACACCAGCAGAGAAGAACTTCATCTTTGGCGGAAATAGACAGGAATAGTCCAAAAGAGAGAATGAATTGATAAGGTTGACTAGTTTATGATATTTTAGTCTGGCCTCATCTCTCTTTATAGCCCAAGAAGATATGTAGGTAAATAGCCAGACCGTGGATTCCTTTGCGCAGCGGTGCAGCAATTAATCTGCTAATGAGATCATATTCCTAGGTCGCATTGACCAATTATCATCGGGCCTGAACGGCAGGAATCAACCCTGTGGAGCTTTGAAGGGATTCAGCTTACTCTAATTTAACAAAAGCAGAAAGGATCTGTTATTGACATAGACTTACCCCCTAGGTGCTAGCGCTGACGACAGGAATCAACCCCGTAGAGCTTTGAAGGGATTCAGCTTACTCTAATTTAACAAAAGCAGAAAGGATCTGTTATTGACATAGACCTACCCCCTAGGTGCTAGCGCTGACGACAGGAATCAACCCCGTAGAGCTTTGAAGGGATTCAGCTTACTCTAATTTAACAAAAGCAGAAAGGATCTGTTATTGACATAGACCTACCCCCTAGGTGCTAGCGCAGACGACAGTTAATAACAAGGCAGCAGAAGGTGATGAATCTTTGGAAACCTCTTAAATCTTTCTATTTATCTTCTTTATAACTGTCTGAAGACCTGTTAGCCGCTTGGCGGAGTTTCAGGCCATTGGCGGATGTCGCGTTGCAAACCCCGCTTCAGACATCATCATCGTCATGAGACGCGACCCGGAGGCTCGGGGCGGGATATCATCGTCCCCCTACGTAAAATAACCAGGACGTCAAAGGCATTGGAATTGGAGCTGCAAAAAGGCGATATGTAATGGCAGGAGGAGGAGGAGAGCAGTGAAGGAGTGCTGAGTCGTACACGAACTAAGAAAAAGGGTAATACCTAAGGCAGCTGGCAGCACGATCAAAGCAGCCCAGGGCCCGAAACAACTTCTAGAAAAATACCAAGAAGAAGATAGAGGCCATGAAGGCAGAGTTTCGGCTTAGGTTTACTAAGATTAGTGATCGCATGGCTAAGGAAGTTATCAGGACTACAGCCCAGGTGGCACAAGAGTTATCGCAAGTCTGAGAGCAGCTTACCGATGTTTGCAGCGAGCTGGAGCAGACCCGGCTACAGCTAGACACCCTTCGCAGGCTTCCTTGAAACTAGGTAGCAAACACAGGCGGGCGAAAAATATTCTTTTCTCCTCACACCAAACTATTAAAGCGGCTTATCTAACTACTTGTGTTAGAAGAGTCTATTGCCGACACTAGTGGACACAATATGATAAGGCTGCACGTGCCAGATCATCTTCTCAATCAAGTATGAACTTCGGGAAAAACTGAAGACCTTAGGGACCCAAACACTGTTCCTCATGAGAACCATCTGAAGAAGCTTCACACGTTTGGAGCCGATCGGATCAGAGAGCCCAGAAACGTCATTACAGGCCCAGACGAGCGATTCTCGTATTTGATGAGTCAGACAAGATGCTCACCCGGCGCCTCGGGTGTATGAGATCAATTCCTACGGAACTTTCCTAACATTATTGGCGATAATCTTGCTATTGGATCCTCTCCATGCTCTTTTCGCTGTAGAGAACCGACTACCTAAGAGTGTACGGGGACCGCAGTTGACGCGGCGGGCTGTGACGATGATTCATGTACGGAAAGAGGCGTATGCAGTGCTATATGATCTAGACCTTGTCTCGCGGAGCGGATTATACTGCTCGTTCTATTCTTGCGAGAGTCAGAACGAAGTAGACCTAAAGGAAGATCTTTAAATATCCAGGATCAACCGGCATAAGTAACAGAGATCCGCTCCTCTTTATAAGGACTAACTAACTTACGTAACAGCAATCTGTATTTAGAACAGAAGAGGAAGGAGCCCTCCCGGGAGCATACCTTGGCGTAGGGATCGTGCTCTCTATTTAAAGACTGCCGACTTGGGTAGTTTAATAACGAATCAAAAAGCAAAACGACCATTCATAGGTAGATAGCGAGAAACATGAAGTAGCTATATATATTGCAGCACTCCTTAGCTTGTTTAATATATATCCTACCTATCTTAAAGTCCCCCTTACCTAAAGGAGTATAATAATATTAAGGACTCTTATAATCCTTAAGCTTTATATAGTAATATACTTATAGGCCTAAACTGCCTTATTTAAGGAAATATTAAGTAAAATATTAATAAATCTCTATTTACTTAAGCTACTTTTTTCCCTTTAGTTACATAAAGAAATTATCTTTATTATTTAAATACTTTACCCCTTTAATAAGAGCTTACTTAGTCTTTTTTTCTTATTATAATTAAGTAAGTTAAATCTAGACTTATACTAATAGCTTATAGATAATTTATATAAAAAAGCTACTTAAACTAGAATTAAAATATAATCTTATTATTTTTAGTAATATACTTTATTAAAATATTTTTAAATTACTATTTTTAAAATTAAAAGAAATATTAATATTAAAGTGCCTAGATCTTATATATAATAATACTTAATAAGTAAGCTAATTATTAATATATTATACTCTTTTAATAAGTATATAATAGCTTTTATAAATTACTCCCTTTAATAAAAATCCTAGGTACTAGTAAGAGTATTATAAATAGAGCTATAAGGAGATTTAAATACTTTATAATATTTATAATAATACTATTTATTATTAATATTAGTTTTAAAACTATATCTTTAATTTAATAAAGGGTAATAGTCCTTATTATATATATATTTTAGTATATTAAAATTATTCTTATTATTAAAGCCTTTAATATCTATATCTTTATTTTTATTTTATATTATTTTATATATATATAAGGACCTATAATAAGAACAGCACTAAGGCAATAACTCTTAATATAAGGGTTAGGCTTTAAATAGTAATTTAAGTTTAGCCTCTAAAGACTTAAACTTAATATTTATTAAGACCTTATTTTATATAAAGGTCTTATTATATAACTAAGGAATATATAATATTCCTGATAAGTAATTAGGGTAAATTATATACTAAAATAATAAGAAAAGTCAGGGCTTTTAATTAGTATATTTACCTAAGTAAAATATAAAGAATTAAGCAATCTCTATATTTAAAGTTTATACTTTAAACTTTAAATATTTCTTACTAAAGAAATATCAGTAAGAAAGTTATATAACTTAGGTTATATAATAATTATATAATAGGGATTATATATATAAGATTTTACCCTTTAGTTAGATAATTTATAATATACTAGGAGAAATCCTATTTTTTTATTTAAGCTTTATTATCTTAGATAAGCTTAATGCTTTCTAAATTGGGTAAGAAGTATATTTTATTTTTCTCTGAATTTTAGCGGTTTTTATAATATCTATTATATTGATATTGGACCTTCCCTTCTTTAGGAATAATAATGCCCGCTCTTTTAGAGATTTATATAAACCCTAGGACTTTCTACTCTAGAACTCCTTCCTTTTTTAGTTACTTTCTATCTTATGATTATATAATATATGTTATTAAATTCGGAAAAAATCGCTCTATTTAACGGACCCACTTTTATCTTATAAATCCTACCCTATGCCTATCTATAACACAGTTATAACTTTTTTTCTTCTTAAGTCTTTACTATCTTTTATACCTATTACAGCTATATACCCTTCTACTTATAGTGAATTTATTAGCTATTTTATTTAGTCCTTAACAGTATTATTAGATTTATAGCTAGTATAATTATAATCTTACTTATATTATAATTTAAGTAATAGGCTTTTTATAAGAAATAGAGTATAGGCTTTAGAAATAGTATTATTATATAATATACTTATACTCTCTTTACTATTATATAATAATATATAACTTAGATCTTTAAGATTTATAATAATATAATTATATATATATATTAAAAAGGATATAAAAGTACTTTATATATTATTATTAAAATATTTATTAAAGAAAGTATTAATTATTATAATATCTAGCTTATTAATAGCTTTAATAATAAGCTATTATTTTTTTAATATATATTAATATAATTAATTTTTAAGACTAATAAATAAGATATTAAAACTAATATTATATATACTATTATATTTTTAGTAAATATATAATTTATATTACGACCCAACAGGATATAGCGCTTATATTACGTATACCTTACTAATTTTTACTAATTAGTAGTGACTTATACTATACTATTTAAAATAGATTGTAAGCTGTCCTACTAGCTTACAATAAGCTTATAATTTAACTTATAATTTACTGTAAGTATGGCTTATATACCTATAAGCTATTCCTATATATATATATATTCTCTTAATAAGTAGATAGAACTTAGCTTACTAGCTATTAATAAAACTTCTTTATATTAATTAAGCCTAATATATATTAAATCTACTATTAAGAGATATAACACTTTAATAAGCTTAGTTATACGCCCTATATAATCTATTAATAATAAATTTAATATAGCTTAAGTTTAATATAGTTAAATACTAACCTATTATATATTAATAGCTCTTATTTAAACTATACTATATAACGCTAAGTAATACAAATATAATATCTATAAATATTAACCCTATTTACTAATAGGGCATTACTACTAACCTATAAGGATAATAGCCTGCTATACCTATTAATACTAGTTAAGCTAATTATCTACTAACTAATTAAGATATAGAAGATATAAATAATTTATCTTAAAGATTTAATAACTTAAAAGTTAAATGACTTTATAAGTAGCTTAGGAATATTATTAATAAAATAAATAAAATGCACTAGATATTAAAAGAATTTACTACTTTATAGTAGTAATAGAATTAAAGTAATACTAATACCTAGTAGGAAATATATAACCTAGCTTTAGTAGCTAATAATAAGAGAGATCTAGGAGAAATCCTTAAGCCTAACCTACCTAAGCCTTTTAATAGTACTCCTAGTAAATTACTTATATTTATTATATAATATAAAGCCTTTATTACTTACTATTTTAATTAGTTTTATAATAATATTATTAAGGTAATATATATAGCTAGAAGATTTACTAAAACTATAGCCTAATAGTTTTAATCTATTATAAATAACTATATAATAAACCTACCTTATAAGTTATAACTATAAATAGTATTACTCTTTAAAGAAAATAGATATAAGGAAATAGAAAAAGCCTTTAAAATAGCTTTTAGAACTATTAATAAAAAAGGCTAAGTAGAAAGAAAAATTAAGATACTTAAATAGACTGGATTAGTATCTAACCTAAGAGTAGAGTTTCTATAACTTATAAATAAATTACCTTAGGACTAAGATATATTAATATTACTTTTCTTTAATATACTTAAAGAATAAGTTTAAAAAAAACTATAGAAAAAGAAATATTTAATAACTCTAGTAGAATATATTAATATAGCTATTAAAATTAATAATTAATAATTTATATAAAGAACCTATAACTTATAGAATAAAACTTAGTAAGATAATAAACTATAATATAATATAAACTAAAGGAAGAAATAAAATAATAATACATCTTATAGAACTGAATTAGGACCTATAACTATTAGGATACTAAAGAAAGATAAGGCTAAAATTACTTACTAGAACTATAGTAAGAAAGGATATTATAATTAGGAATATAAGAATCCTATTAAGATTAACTAAAAGTATAAACTAGTATCTAAAGGTAAGAAATAAGTTAATACTATAAAAAAGGATAAGGAACCTTGGATAGCTAGTTAATTTATTAATATAATAAGAAAAGATAGATATAATATATATTATATACTATATATCTAGAACCTAGATATAGGTATTACTATATAAGACCTATTCCTTAATAAATAATAAATACTTAAGCAGTATTATCTAGATATTATAAAGGAGTAATAACCTAACCTAAGCTATCTAATGCCTAAACTATAGGAAAGAAAAATCTAGATACTTAAAGAAAAAGGTAAAAAGAGAAAGGTAAGATATATAAAATAAGTATAAAAACCCGGATTCTAAGAAGGGGAAAATAAGAAATAATAAAAATAATAATAAGAATAGCGAAGAAAAGAAATTAAGTAGTTTAAAAATAATTAAAAACTAGTACCTAAACCTAAATAATAAATTAAGGAAAGATATACTATTTATATAGTTAAAAAGGGAAAGGAAATTAACCTTAACCTAGATAATAAACTAAGTACTAAAGAACTTAACTAAGGAATAGATAATATCCTTTAATAAGTATTTAATTAAATAGGAGTATTACTAAAGATATAGAACAGTACTATTTAATATAATCTAGATATAGTATAAGTACTAGTATAATCTCTTAAGAAAATATAAAATAAAACTAGTCCTTATATATTAGTAGATAATATTTTAGTTAGAGTTACCTTATAATAACTAAACTAGCATTATAGTGACCTAAACTATATATTAGTATTAAGAACTATATAAGACTTTAAAGCTAGGAAGATCTAAAGATAAGTAGACTATATAATTTAGAATATACTAATTATACCTTACTATAATGTAGATAGTAACTATATATAATATAGTAAAGTACTTAAGTATATAGAATATATTAAAAAAGAGCTATTATAGAATAAGATAATGATATTTATATTTAGTTATATACTAAAAATAAAGTAAAAGACCTTATTACCTTAAAAGAATAAATCTAAGTTAAAAAAGACTTATAAAAGTACTTAAATTATTAGGATTACTAGTAGATATTATAGATATCCTATACTTAATATTATTATATATAATATTAATAGGAAAAAGAAGCTAATAATTGCTTTCTAATATAAACTAGAGAATATAGAGAATAGAAACCTTACTTAATTATTAATACTTTAGGATATTAGATTACTAGAAGATATAAAGGGACTTAAGTAGCTAAATTTATAGCTAATACTAAAATATAAGAATAAGCTTTAAACTATATATAAAACTCTTACTATATTATTAAATAGAGATAAAAAGTCTATAATAAAAAGGACAGTAAAGAGGAGAATCTAGATAAAGAACTTTATAAAGCTATTATAGAAGTTAATAGGTTAGAAAGAATATAAGACAATACTTCTAAGTATAATAAGACTATAGAAAATAATATATAGCTTATCCTAAAGATTGATAATAATAAAGTAGAATGCCTTATATAAGAAGTAGATAAAGTATATTAAAATAAATTAGCTATAAAATATAATTACTTTAATAATATTAATTATATAAATAGTAAATATAGCTATAACTATCTATAGGGAAAAGGAATATACTATCTGTAATAGAGCGCTAGGCAAGTAATAAAATAATAGAAAACGAATTTTTAAAAAAAGCTCTAAGAATAGCTATAAAATAAATAAGCTAACGAACCTGCCTATAACTAAAAGTCAGAATCAGGAGTAAGTAACTAAACGTACTTATTAATAGTAGAGCTAATATAAACTATATTTCCTTTAATATAGTAAATAATTTAAAACTATTATAGAAATATAAAAAGAAACCTTATACTATATAAAATAGAGAAGGAAATACTTATAATTATAATAACAGACAGATAACCTAAGAGATTAATTACCTTAAGGTATTTATTAATAAAAAAAAACTAAGGTATTAATTTTAATATTATTCTTATATAAGGATATAATTTAATACTTAGATATCTATAGCTATTATACTATAACCTATAATTTAACTAAAGAACTGGCTAGGTAAACTGTAAGAATTACCCTTTAGATAATAAAAACGATTTAGATAATAATATAAGATCTTAAACTTTAACTAAAGAAAGCAGTAAAGTCAGGTAAAATAAAGTATTGCCTATTTTAAAAAGAACCTAATATAAGTACTATAAAGGTAAAATAAAATATATTAGATAAATAATAGTAACCCTTAAAAGATAGTTTATATAACTAGACTATAATATCTATGAAATAAAATAGATTACTAAAAAGGAATCTAATAAATAACTTAAGAATATACCTATATAATACTATATTTATAAGAAACTGTTTTAAGAGGAACTAGATATAAAGTTACCTTAATATATAAATTATAATATTAAAATTATACTAAAAGATAGAAAGAACCTAAAATTCTTCCCTATCTATAACCTATCTTAAGATAAGCTTAATATACTCTAAGAATAGTTAAATAATATACTATAGAAAGGATATATTAAACTATTAAAATCCTCTATAGGATATCCAGTTATATTTATACTAAAACCTAATTTTAATAAGTTAAGACTTATAATAGATTATTAATAACTTAATAAAATTACTAATAAAGACTAAATACTATTATTACTTATTACTAAACTTAAAGATTACTTATTTAGTAAGAAATAGTTTACTGCTTTAGATCTTAAATCTGCTTATAACCTTATTTAAATTAAAGAAGGCAATAAATAGAAAACAGCCTTTAGAATAAAATATAGATTATTTGAATACTTAGTTATACCTTTTAGATTAACTAATATACCTACAGTATTCTAATATATAATTATAAATATACTTTAAGAATACCTTAATATCTTTATAGTCTACTACCTAGATAATATCTTTATTTTCTCTAATATAAAAAAGGAATATATAAAATATATCTATAAGGTCTTAAAGGCACTATAAGATATTAATATGCTTATTAAACTAATAAAAAGTTATTTCTATTAGTTATAAGTAACTTACTTAGGATATAAGATCTTTTATAATAAGATTAAGATAGATAAATAAAAAATCATAGCAGTTACTAAATAGAAGACCCTAACCTTAATAAAGGGAACGCAATTATTCCTAGGATTTATAAATTACTACTAATAATTTATTAAAGATTTTAATAAAATTACTATATTACTTATAGAAATTACTAAAAAAGATTAAATATTCTAATAGAATAATAAGACTTAAAAAGCTTTTAAATAACTTAAATTAGCTATTACTAGTAAACTAGTTTTAGTTATATTTAACCTAGAATAATAAGTTAAACTTAAAACTAATACTTCTAACTTTACTTTAGGAGGATAAATTAGATAATATAATAATAGTAATATACTTTACATTATTACTTTCTATTCTTATTAAGATATATAAAGTAAAACTTAACTACCCTATTTATAATAAAGAATTCCTAGCTATTATTAACTATTTTAAGGAATTTAAATATTACCTTAAAGGAAATAAATACCTAGTAAAAGTTTTTACTAACTATAAGAATATAGCTTACTTTATTATAATATAAAAGCTTAATTAACAATAACTATACTATACTAAATATCTATATAAATTTAACTTTACTATAGTATACTATAAAGACACTAATAATAAACGCGCTAATGCTATTAACTAATAAGCGGATTTTAATATAGGAGCTATTAAAATAAAAGGATATCTCCTAGAACTTAATAAAAAAGGAGAATACTAGTTTATATAATTAGTTAAAATAATTACTATAATATTAAAGTATAATAGATAACTATTAATACCTTTAGAATATATAGAGATTAGGAAGATCTTTAAGAAAAAATATAAAAAAGGATATAAATTATTTAAAGAACTTATTAAACTTACTAAAAAAATAGGATACCTAGTAATAGTATATAATATAGCTATATATGCCTTATAAATATATAATAAATATAGCCTAAAACTAACTATAGGTATATATATAATAATCAAGTTAGTCTATAAGAATAACCCTAGGAGATATTAAAATTTTAGAGAAACTACTAAATGCCTATAAAAGCTAGGTTACCTAGAATATTACTACTTAGTAGAAAAATATCTAAAAATATACTTTTAATATAATAAAACTATTATTAGAATAATTAATAATAAAAATAGTATTATAAAATAAGAATGTAACTCCTTTTATAAATTTTATTTACATTCCTTATATAGATACTAAGGAGTTGCAAAAACTTTAAAGAGACTATAGAGATAAGAATATAAGGTTAAGAGAAAATACATAAAGTAAGTTATAAAATAATATAATTTATATATAAAAATAAAAGTATAATAATATAAACCTTATAGATAATTATAACTATTACTAGTAATATAAAGACCTTAGGACTTAATTATAATAGACTTTATTATAAAGTTACATTTATTAGAAGAACCCTTAATTAGAATCTTCTATAATAGTATTATAGTAATAGTTAACTAACTTATAAAATTCTTATACTATTTACTATATAGGGAATCTATAGATATAAAAGAACTTTCTTATATTTTTTACTAATATATTATTAGTATATATAGCCTACTTATAGAAATTCTCTCTAATAGAGGACCTATATTTATAGTAAACTTTTAGTAATTACTTATAGTATAACTTAGACTTAACTATTAGCTTATAATAGCCTTTTGACTATAAATCGATAGATAAACTAAATAAATAAATCAAGTACTTAAATAGTATTTATAGTATTATATTAATTATAAATAAAACGATTAAGTTAAGAAACTCCTAATAGCCTAACTTATATATAATACTATATAATATAGTGTTATAGCTTTTCTGGTACTGTTTTTAGCAAGTCACAGGACTATTTTCTATTAGTTATTTACCAGGATAACCAGTGCCGCTTTAAGAGTGATATTCCCTATAAATCTACGCTAACCCCCTTATTAAGTATCTAAGATATACTAACTATATTTATCTGCTAGCTACCATACCTTGTTTATATCCCTGCCTACCTAAGCGCTAGATTATTATATAGTTATTCCTATTTACTATATACCCTCTTTTATTAATATTACTTTAGTAGTACTTACTAAATATAAATACTAGGTACCTTAGCTATTTAGCTAGGTAAGATATCTCTATTACCTTTTTCTATATTACTGCCCTTAAATTACTACTAATAACTTAAAGGAGCCCCTAGTCTATTTCCCTTACTAAGTCTAATAACTTAGTAAGTTCATATAAAGATGATAGTGTGTTTGATAGTGATGATAATTATATTTTAGATATAGATACCAATCTTAGCGACATTGACCTCGAGCTTCTAGATAGAAGCGATTTGCCTCCAGACTTCTTTCTCTATATATAAGATAACTTTAAGGAAAAGGATGCAGATAATACTGCGTATACTGATGGCATAATTCGATAACTTAATGTAATTAAGTGTCAGTAGAATATATATAGTTTAAGTATTTTTCTTCTTATAGTACTACTAATATCTATTAGTTATTACAAGTATATAAAATAAGACCCTAAATACTATATATATAATATCTCTTTAAGTAAGATTAATATATTCTTTTACTAGCTCTTTACCCAGAAAACTAAAGCTAGGGGAAGGAGGCTCCTTAGTATAAGATCTTCCTATTTCTTTAAGTAGTACTAGAAGTAGTTTTAACTTATATATAAGAGAGAGACTAAGAAAAAGATTAACCCTATTCTAAACTAGAGGATATATAGAGTATATACCTGCCTTTCCTTAGTTATAATAGTATTAATATATAATTAGTTAGATACTTTAGTAACTTATTATTAATCACAGTTTAACAGGAAAGTGATATAAAAACTAATACTTAACTATTAAGGATCTTAAATAGTAAGTAGAAATAACTATTAGTATAACTAAATAGAGATTCTACCTTAGTAAGTATTATATCTATACTCTTTTATTCTTACTTCTTATTACACTAAGTAGCTCTAGACTTAAAGCCTTCCTTTTCTTAAGATTTAGTAACCTTAAGCTTTCTTTAGTATATAATCCTCTTAGTAGCCTGTATTATATTCTTATTTACTTTAGGCTTTACTTTATAAAGACTTTTCTTAGAGAAAAAGAAATATGAGTAATATAATTAAGCTCTTTTAGCTATTAAGCCTGATATATATAGTAATATCTTAACTCTTCCTAAGACTATCTTTAACTTAAGCTTATTACTTAGTCTATATACCCTTCTTCTAGGTCTTTTATTCTACTATAGGGCATTTAATACTCTAACTCTTAATTTTCCTAAATATTTAAGTAAGCTTAATATCTACCCTAATAAGTATAAGTTACCCCTGCCACTTAAGTAAAGTATAAATAATATATTTATCTTTTATAGGGCTACTAAGATAGGTATAAACGCATATATATTATTAATAAATAAATAGATTATATATAATATGATTTCCAGTTAGATAAAGAAGCTTGGCAAACTAGTTAGGTTTAGTATTATTATAATCTTATATACACTCTATTATAATATAGGTAATAAGTTTAACTAATACTATATATATATATATTATATATAAAGACTAACTAACTAATAAGTAATATAGTAAATATTAGTAATAGACTTTATAACCTTATACTATAATATACTAACTCTAGGATTTTTAAGAAGTATTACCTTAGCTATATTATCCCTGTAAATACTATAGCTATTATAAGCTATAAAAAGTAGTAAAAGGTACTAATATATTAAGCCTATAGTATTAGCTACTTAGCCAGCAAGCAATAGCCTACCTATCTTACTGCTAAGCAGTCTATAAGTATTAATAATAATCCTAAGATCTAGAATCTCCTTTAATAATAAGAATATCTTCTTTCTAAAGGCAATATATCTAATAAAGTTTATATATATTTAAAGAAGATCTCTAAGGATATTTAAAGCGAGAAGGTATACCTATATAGAAAGCGTAAAGATTAAATTAAAAAGACTTAGTCTTAAGAATAGGCTATAACTAATATTAAGCGATAATAAGCTAGAAAGATATTTAAGGAGCTACTAATCTCGCTATCGGATAGTAATGCTTATCTAGCCTAAAAACGCCTATATAAAGCTTTAATAGCCCTAGCGACTAATATAGTTAAGTCTAAATATTATCGCTATAATAATATAATTCTTGCTGTTATGTCTTACTATTCGGTCTAAGAACTACCCCTACCTCTTATAACCAGATATAATACAATTACTATAAAGAAAGATTCCAACCTACACGATAACGCCATCAAGGATACTGCAAGTAGTGCTTTAGGTAATATAATAACTTCAGTCTTTATTAAAAGCCAGATAGAGTAGAGTTAGAGGTGCTTTCTTTATATCAATCAGGCCACTACTCTTTAGCCTCCTGATCGAGCTATCTATAGGCTAATTAAGCCTTTTTATTTAATAGGGGACTTAAGCAGGCACTTTAAATGATATTATCTCTCTAATCTTTAACTAAACGAAAAGCTCTATTACCGCCTATGTAATGAGACGTTAGATCATAAGATACACTTGCAAAACCATGCTAAGACAGTACACGGGACTGTATCACATGGAGGTTAATCACTGTCGGCTTCGCATGGAGTACCTTAATGAGTTTTTCTCTGACTTTTAAGGCTACCATGGAGAATATTAAAAGGCAATTTACATTAACACTAAGCCTCATCGACCACAACAGCAACACCGAAGGCAGATAATGAAGGCTTAGGGGTGGATTTAGAACCTTGACACAATGAATGCATATCGAGATCAAGAATAGACTCAAATGAATTTCAAATATGGCGGTCCACAAAGCGGCTTCACTTAATGAGGGTTAGAAATAGAGAAACAGGACTATTACTGAAGCAAAGAGTTAGGTCTATGTTTATTTCACTATCAATGCAAGTTCGAGAATTAGTATTAATTTGAAGCTACTGAGCCCTCCACGAATAAATCGGCAAATCTATAATCATATTTCCATCAGTTTTCACATTTTAAGGGAAAGAAACACGAAACAGAACAAATAATCTTATAGTGTCTGGCTTCGAAATTACCATGGTGCAATCAGACACCTCAGGTCTCACCCGACGGATAATCAATGATTGCCAGCTCAGTTTCTTCCTGGGAATCCTAAGTGCTACAGTAGAAGACCAGCATGATTAAGTAGACCTAGCACCATACCGCTCCAACAGTCGCTCTACGGCCTCATGTTCTCCCTCAACAGCCAGAGATAGCGGCGTCCGACCATCGATATCCTTTAGCTCAATAGCAGCACCTTTCTTAAGTAGCAGCTGCACTATGGCCTTATGCCCTCGCTTAGCAGCTAGAGATAGCGGCGCCTGACTACTATTATCACTTGTATCTATAATAAGAATATTTCGGTCTAGGGCTTAATATAGATATCTGTAAATCGCCTGATCTTGCTCCGGATTACGTAGAGTGTGCTATATCTAGTATAGCTTAGCATAGAGGAGAAAGTAAAATTAATTAGTAGGTTATATTTTAGAGTATTAGCCCTCTCTTACAAGAACCTTACTAATATTAATGCCTAATAGCTCTTAAGACTTTAGAAGTTTTAGTATAAGCTTCTAGATACTCTATAAGTCTAAAATAGAGCTAATAACCTTTATTAAGACTATTCTATATTATAGCTATAGGATTACCTTATTTAAAAGCTAGGTATTAAAAATACTATAGTTTAAGTATATTATAATAATAAACTAACTATAGTTTTATTTATATCTTAGATAATAAAAGTTTAGCTAGCTATACTATCTAGTCTATTAAGTAAGAATTACTTAATACTATAATATATTAGTTTTACTAAAAGGGTCTCTTTATCTATAATTACTAGGCTTCTATAATAAGCTAATGCTATATAAATATTAACAGGACTCCCTACCGGATTCTAGTTAGTCTCTCCTGGGACCACACCTAGGGCTTCTTATAATTTATCTATTATTAAGGGATAATAAGCTGCTATAATAAGTTTAAGAGTCTGCCTTTAGTCTTCCTTTCTTAATATTATTAATTATTTGAAAATATAAAAGAAAGTATCTAAAAGATCTCTTAGGAGTTTAACTAAAATATAATAAATAGACTTATCTCCCTTTACCTAGTAAAGAGAGTTAATTTAAAGAATTACCTAGAAGAATATACCCTAAGCTTTTTATAATAAGGTATCTTAAATCTTAAGAATAAGGGTTAATTCCTATAACTTTAGCCTCCTAGACTCTATCCTAGACCTTACCTATCTCTCTAGCTCTGCTTATATAAACTCTATAATATTAAGATTATCCTCTAGAATAGAAATTACGCTTAGTTATATAAAATATTTAAAGTATAGTATTAATATATTACCTACCTCCTATTTAAATAAAAGATAAATAAGTAATAGAAATATACTTTAAACCTCTTATAAGTAGTAAATTATATCCTCTTTCTGATTCTTATTATATTTATTTAGTCTATTTAGGATAAAGTAAGCTTTATATATATAACTAAGGGTATAACTTAATAAGTAGATTATTCTATTAGAATTAAGAACTAGAGGACCTATAGTAATAAAATTCTCTAATATTATAGTTAGCTTTCTAATTATATATAGTAACTGCTAAGCTAGAGAGCCTAGGATTATATATACTTATAGGCTTTTAAGAGTATTATACTAGTAAAAAAAGTAAATAACTAGCAGGCTGCCTTATTAATAGAGGTTTAGGTTATTAACTATATTAGCTAGTAAGATAGACTTTCTAGATCTAAGCTTCCCTAAATATAGGAGTATATAAGACTTAATTCTAACTTTCTAATCTTGATATTCCTGCTATAAGGTGAACCAGCTAGTGTTTCCACACCTCTGGATTTCTATATCTTTTAATAGTTATATATCAAGTAAGAATTAAGGATATAGAGACAGTTCTTAAATTTTTTATAATATAATTTAGATTTAGAGTACTTATAAATAGATTTAAGGCAATAGCTCTACTCTTAAAGTTATTATACTATTAGTAGATTTACCTCCTCCTTAATTACATTTACCTATAAATTAAAATCTAACTTATAACTACTTATATTAGATTCTATTATAAAAAAGACAAGCTATATAAGTATTAATTTTTATATTAACTTTAGTAAATTATAGTAGATATAGATAATTACTAGGAAGTATTTAGAGAGGTATAATTATAGCTTCTTAGATTATAGATAGAGTAAGGCTATCGCTTAGTAATAAGGTGCCGATCGGCTGACAGTTATAAAGAGTTCTAACAACTTGTTAAACCAGGAAGTAATGTTCATAAGCATCTATATGAACCATTAGCTAAGAAAATAATCGTCGTAATGATCGAAGCCCGCCGGTGGCTAGATAGGGTAGTCAAAAATGACGACATCAATGGAACTGGGACTTGATAAATTTCAATGTAGGCGCGTAGATCGTTGCAACTCCTTGATTGTATCTAGTTCGCTCTCCACCTTCAGCATGAATTTTCTTAGCCTCGACCTCTCCTTTGATGCAGCCACTCTCTCCTTCTCCTGAAGCATCTGGTCCTGGCGATCGGCTTGTGCTTTTGCAAAGTTTATCTCGTCCTTTACATTCTTTCCCATTCTTCGGATATCACTCGCGTCAGGTTCGAATCCTTGTTCGAAGCGGAAAGCGGCCATCAGTTGTCTCAGGATTGACTGCAGAAATAAGCGCATCAAGACATATTTTCCAACTCATCCTTCCAAGCCAAGTATTGAAAAGTAATGAAAGTAGTTGAAACGGCAACCAAGAAAGCTCCCATGCCAAATGCTGATGAGTCATCTGATATCATCATTACATAAGTAACAACACCAATACCAGTTACAACAAGAACAACAATCAATATCAATAGAACACAGCGCCAATTCAACTCTTCGTTAATACAGATACCCCATCCTATAACCCTCTGACCATCAGTGCCAGGGTTACAGACTAATTCTTCATTAAGCTTTTTAGGGAAAGTCATTATCCAAAACTTATCAATATAAGGGCCTGGTTTTAGTAGATAAGGTAGAGGGATATAGAGGAATTCAACGTCTTCCATTAGGACCGGCTCGTATAGATATCTTCTCGCCCTTACTTCTGTCTCTAGAGGAAATTAACCTTTCTAAAACCACCCTAGATAGCACTTCTCACCAACAGGAATTAATTGAAACTAGTCAGTACATTAGTATGAGCAATGACCAAATCTCAGGGTTCACCGAAAGAAGAGAATATAGCCTACCCGAACAAAATCTGCGGACGCAATTTTGTAAAGATTTGTCTGGCCCAGCAAGTTTCGAAGCAACGAGAGACATTTCAGTCTACTCAGCAGCGAGGGAATTCTTGGCAACCGCATTGAAATTCCATAAATTGAATTGCAAAGCCATGATAGAATAAGCAAGGAGACTCTCCACTCGTTTGCCGTACGGATTCTGTGGTAGGCGTCGTGGATTTGACGAAACATGTATTCGTCATTACTTTGACAACCTACTTCAATATGATCAAGAATGGTGGAATATTTTCCGTTGATGCAAACAAGGAGGTACTGAGGATCTCCAGGTGGATTGATATTCGGGTCTTGAGACAGTGTGCGCATAGCTTGGGTGTTTGGAAGCCTTGATATCGTTTTTGGGGGAGACGACGCAACTACGTTGCTTAAATGAGCTTGAGCTGGAGGATTTGGTTGATCGCAAGAAACAATTGAGTGCTGTGTCCGACTTCTAGCGACAGAGGCACAGTTGACTATCGTCCGCCGGAACCTGTCGACTCCACCAGGAGACAGCTCTTTGACATCAAGAAACGAAAGGTCTCCACAGCCCTGAAAAATTGTTGGACTCATTCCAATGGCACAGGATAAGGGGTTACTTACACAGAGGTATGAGATACGCTGATAGCCAGCAGGTGGGGGGGAACAGACGCTCACAAGCCAAAACCACCAAGACGACATGATCATCCTCCTAGATTCCATATCGTTCAATGAGGGTTCTTCCGTACACTCTACCTCTGGAAGTTCCAGAGGGTCTTGGCATATATCGAGTCGCGAGGTCTCCCTCAATGCCGCATTGACTGGTGTCCATCCCTTATTGTTACTCTGAGTGGTAAAGTCAGCTACCTTCTCCAGCAGCATCTTAACAACTTCTACATAGCTATTCGTTGAGGCCAGGTTTAGTGGTGTCTACCTGTTATTATTTAGTGTTATAAAATCGGCTCCCTTTTCTAGTAGTATCTTAATAACTTTTATATAACTATTTATTAAGGCTAAGTTTAGTAGTATCTAGCTATTATTATTTATTATTATAAAATTAGCTCCTTTTTTTAATAGTATTTTTATAACTTTTATATAATTACTATTTAAGGCTATATTTAGTAGTATCTAGCTATTATTATTTACTATTATAAAATTAACTCCTTTCTTTAGTAGTATCTTTATAACTTCTATATAACTGTTATTTAAGGCTATATTTAGTAATATCTAGTTATTATTATTTACTATTATAAAATCAGCTCCCTTCTTTAGTAATATCTTTATAACTTCTATATAACTATTTACTAAGGCTAAGTAGAGTAATATCTATCTATTCTTATTTATTATAAAATTAGCTCCCTTTTCTAGTAGTATCTTTATAACTTTTATATAACTATTATTTAAGGCTAATTAGAGTAGTGTATATCTATTATTATTCTTTATTTTAAGATTAGCTCCTTTCTCTAGTAATATCTTTATAACTTCTATATAACTGCTATTTAAGGCTAAGTACAGTAGCGTCTACCTATTATTATTTACTATTATAAAATTAGCTCCCTTCTTTAATAATATCTTTATAACTTTTATATAACCACTATCTAAGGCTAAGTTTAATAGTATCTATTTATTCTTACTTATTATTATAAAGTCAGCTCCTTTTTCTAATAGTATCTTAATAACTTCTATATAACTACTATCTAAGGCTAAGTATAGTAATATCTATCTATTCTTACTTACTATTATAAAGTTAGCTCCCTTTTCTAGTAGTATCTTTATAACTTCTATATAATTACTATCTAAGGCTAAGTTTAATAGTATCTAGCTATTATTATTTATTATTATAAAATTAGCTCCTTTTTTTAATAGTATTATTATAACTTTAGTATAACTGCTATTTAAGGCTAAATTTAGTAGTATCTACCCTTTATTATCTACTATTATAAAGTTAGCTCCTTTCTTTAATAATATCTTTATAACTTCTATATAACTACTATCTAAGGCTAAGTTTAATAGTATCTAGCTATTATTATTTACTATTATAAAATTAACTCCTTTTTCTAGTAATATCTTTATAATTTCTATATAATTACTATTTAAGGCTAAGTTTAGTAATATTTACTTTTTATTATTTATTATTATAAAGTTAGCTCCTTTCTCTAGTAGTATCTTTATAACTTTTATATAACTACTATCTAAGGCTAAGTTTAGTAATATTTACTTTTTATTATTTATTATTATAAAATCAGCTCCCTTCTCTAGTAATATCTTTATAACTTCTCTATAACTGCTACTTAAGGCTGTGTTTAGTAGTATCTAGCTATTATTATTTACTATTATAAAATTAGCTCCTTTCTCTAGTAGTATCTTAATGACTTCTATATATCTATTGTTCGAGGCTAAGCTTAGTGGCGTTACCCTGTAATCGTTTGCTATCGTAAAATCGGCTCCTTTCTCTAGTAGCATCTTCACGACTTCTGTATGACCGCCACTCGAGGCTGCGTTTAGTGGTGTCTATCCATCCTTGCTCGTTATCGCAAAATCGGCTCCCTTTGAAAGAAGCAGAGCAACAAGATCGTTGGACCCATCAGCACAAGCGATGTTAAGCGGTATTCTTCCCAAGCTACTGGCTTCGTTCACCCTCTGTTCATTGATAAGGTTTATTGCCACACCCATCAACTTCAACCTTACAGCATAATACAGTGGGCTTGGTGGTATGGTCTTAGCCTCTGCGTCCGGTCGGGTTTTAGCCTCGATCAATGCCCTCCAAGCATCCCAAACAGGATTGTCTCTGCTGAAAAACTGCACCAAAAGCTTTGTCAGTTCGTTATCATCTAACCCAGAGTTGGTATGTTGATGGAAGGCTGTTGCTGCATATTCTCGCAATGAGACGCCAAGGGAAAAAGAGTCATCCGGAATATTTTGCTAAATTTGCGGCAGGAAGATGTATTGAAGACAAGCCCTGGCAAGCAAGGTATTCTGCATCTTCTCTTGAGAAGTCTGTAACATGTTCTCATCGTATATCCAGCCTGGAGTAGGAAGGTTGCATAGAAGATATTGATGGACCGAGAAATGAGGCAGGTGCACCGTTCGTCGACCTGGGGAAGACCCAGGGGATCCCTTCCTGACCTCCAAAAGAGGGCCACAAAGACTGATTATCCCGCCATTGATATACTCGTCATTTATGGCGTCAGGGAAATCGTCTAATGGTAGTTCTCCAGACATGAGTACTAGAGTAGCTTCGGTAATCTCGCAGATAGTAAGGGGCCGTAGGGCAAATGCTGCCCAGCGTAGGAGAGCGAAAGCTTGATCTCTTTTGCCTTGTTCTAATTTGATGATTTTGGTCTAGTTGCGGTCGTATAGATAATTAAGGCCCGTTGGTGTGTTCTTGATAGCACGTTGGAGTTGTTTCCCGTTTATCTATCCGTCGAGAGACTCCTCTTGTATCTTAAGCCAGAGGAATTGACCTTGGCAATGATTGGATATCGCTTCGGAAAGGGCCGATCGGGTATTGTTGTTCTTGCTGTATAGCTTTCTGCTAATGATGGCATGAGAGTAGGTATTAATATCTGGTCGAACATCTTCGAGCGTTATCCTATACTCGTCGAAGGTTTCCCGCGTACCGTCCGTGAGTGCGTCCCGGATGGCGAGCTCGTCACGACTAACGAGAAGGACTCGCGTCTCGGTTCCAATAACGGAATCTACGATATCGCGAAGAAACTTTGCGATTGAGGTACATTTGTCGAGGCCGTCGGCGATAAGAATACATCTAGGAATGTCGCGTAAGAGTTGCTTGAAGAGGGTGATGATGGTCACACGAGTTGCTAAAAGGTCCACGTCAGAGATCCAACTCTGGCGGGCGTGTTCGAATGCATTATCATTCTGCGATACAATTTGGGATATCCATGACCGTAGGGCTAAGAAAGGGTCTTCTCGGCTCGTATGATCTGAAGAAAAGAAGAAATGGGCAACAGGCGCATTCAGGGTAGAAGAAAGATGGTCGACGAGATGGGCACTGAGGATCGTCTTTCCAAACCCCGCATGCCCATTGACCTATAGGAGTTTTCGGTTTGTGGATCCTCCGGCTAACCAGCGGCTAAACACGGTGCGGTCAAGGATCTAATTGCAGGTACCTGGGAGTTTTTTCTGAAGGGAGTCATGGTAGCGCTCGTCAGGAGGGCAACTGCTAAGCCAGGCACGAACTTGACGGCGCGCTTCGGCTACGTAGCGTTAGTGCAAAGCCAAATGCGCTGATGCGGGACCACCTTACCTCTAACCTCCTCCTTAATTCGTTCCAAGACGCGACGGATCTCATTGTACCATCCGTGGCCTGGATCAGCTCCTACTTTTAGTCAGACGCAGCTTGTCCCGTAGCGTAACGTAGCTCATACCTCGAGTGAGTGTATCCATGTGGCCAGCGTCTGGATTTCGCGCTGGCCATGGATTATTCCCCATACTCGGGGGCACCAGATTATGCAGTTGTTGGACCAGTTTTTCGAATATCTCAACTTGCTCTATACGCTTTCCTTTACCCCATAACGCCTATGACATCTTCTTCGTCTTCGACTCGTGCATTGTGTTGCGGGCCGTCGGTCGGCCCCGCTCTACTGAGTCCTTGTTGTCAGAGCCTGTACCCCGAGGTCGACGGGGAGGTACATCGCCAGCATCGCAAATCGCCTCGACGATGATATGTAATAATTCGGCTACTATATCGGAAACGGCTTTATCATCCAGGGCTGGGTGATGAGTGTGCTTCAGTCGGCCCTGTTCGATGCCCACGCCCGGACCCTATCGCTCGAAGCGAGCTCTAGCGGCTTTGAATCGGGTATTCAAGATGTGCGAGTCGGTTCCGAAGGTCCGGTAAGATTGTATTTTATCAAGGGCCTCTACGCAGGAGGTGAAAAGTCTAGCGAGCCCAGTAACTCCGATGACGAGGCCAGCGGTCTCCATGGTGAGGTGAGGTGCAGTGAAATCTGACAGCACCTGAATGAGGGGATGCTCGCATTTTTATCAGACTCAGCCACTCATGCGCAAGGCTCTCTACTAGGCACACAGGACCCCCTCAGCGATGTGATGTAGACTACCAATTGTAAATTTACCAGCAGGCTTATTATCGCCAACCCATCGTTTCTAACAGCAACATTCGCTCACATGCCCTTAGCATTGAAATTATGGGTTGAAAGCCGGACTTAGCACGCAAGTCCCAATTCCACCGACCAATCTCAGTACGAGTTACCCTAAACTTAGAACAACCTAAGGGAATTAATAAGGACTTAACTCTCTCCTATAAAATTTTTTCCTTAACACCTGCTATTAGCGTTCTACTAAGGTAGAAAATTTTTATAGGCTAAAATGGTAATAAAAGTAGCTACAGGACTAGTAGAATCCTAACAGTTACTAGAAGAAAGGGATTTAAAGAGTTAACCTTTCTTTATAATAAGTATTTTTAATAATACTAAGCTTCATAAGCTCTTAATATCACCTTTAGACACTATTTTATTTATCTTATCTATAACTTCTTCTCACCTTAACATTTTAGCTTTACAAGCCTGCGATATTCTGGCCTCTGTGCCCCTTGACTTCCCGTAATACCGACTTCTACAGCTTCGGCTACCCAGACGACATTCGTAGCATCTTACTGCTTGACCGATCTCTACAGTCGCATACTGCCTAGAGACCTTCTTCTTCTTTGCGGCCTTAGCTGCTGCCTAGAATACCACTAGGCTTTAATAATCTGTCTTACTGGCTAAGACCTCTAAACTAAACCGTTAGGTTAAAACGGTATAGAGCTTACCTAGAGACTGTAGAATAAGGTAACTGCCTTATCTATAGAGTAGTGTTCTAGCTACCTTAGGTTTTTCCCTATAAGGGGTTTCCCTAAGGATATATAGTCCTAGGTTATAGCTACTAGTAATCTTAAGGGATTATAGACTTCCTGCCTTAAGGTATAGAAAGCTATATAATCTATCTATATAAGAGAATTCTAGGCTAGAGAGGAATAGATCCTACTAATAGGATAACCTTTTAAAAGTAAATGCGCCTTTATGCTAATAATATATTAGATAAACTAAATAGGAGACGCTATTAGAAGGAAGCTCTATAAGGATTAACTATATTAATATTTAATAAGATATGCTTTATTAATAATTACTATAGGGTAAGCTATAAGTAGAAAGGTGCCTTTTTAGGGTAATAAGTATAGAAAATGCTTAAGTATATATATAGCTCTGATCTAAGAGGCCTTATAGATAATCTGAGTGAGAATCAGTAGGGTAGTGATTATAGATAGTTTAGCTTACTATATCCTGTACTCTGTTAGGAAACTTTTCGGGGCCTATGGCCCCCTGGATGAAAAATATATATATTAACAAGGACTTTAGCTGAACTCGAGGCTCGGGTATTTCCATTTTCCGAGCCGAGCCTCCTCACAATGTTCGTGTCACGAATGAAATGACGCAAGGAAGTCATCGATCGCATGGTCGAGTATATAGTCTAAATATATACAGTCTGATACTCCTCCGAGATGCTCATTCCATACGCAAGAACTGTCACTGTGACTGATTTAAACTGGCTAGGTTGGCTGCCGCTGCTTCAACTCGCCGTGTCATACCCCTTTCCCATTGCCCTCACACACTGGGCATAAGCCCAACACTCAATAAAGCTAGCTATGCTTCAATCTCTTCAGTGCGCCCTTCAGCTCGCTAGCGCTTTCTCTCGACATCCGCTCGAAGACCTCTGTCACGGGGAAAAGATACGAACTGGCTTTACTCGCACGGTACTAACCAACGTGTGTTCCATCAAGCTGATTGCTTGCCGAAAGCCTTGATGCATGTTTCGTTTGCCCGTTTCTGGTTCTAGATTGAGTCGTGTTGTTTGCTGCTATACTCAGAGACGCGAAAAGTCCACCCCGCAGCCTCAATCTCGACCTAAGGAGCTTGCGAACGAAGCCGCTCGCTGTAAGGCCAGGCCTGTTTTTCGGGCGCAAAGCAGGCACACGAGGGTCTACGAACTTGATGCAAGCTGCAGATTCGTGTTTCTGCAGAAGCGCAGTCAGTCCATCTCTTTCAGCTCTAAGTCGCCGAACTTAACAACTAATCCTCTAGTAGGCTCGAACTCTTACATAACAATATACTACTACGCAGGCACACCTTACTATATCATTTAGTTAGAGGTCTTCTACACTTAACTGTGCACTATCTTAGCCCTTAGATATTACCCTAGTCTTTATAGGTAAATCCTAATATATATATTAAGACTATTACTATTCTATCTCTAATTAATATTCTTCTTACGCCTACCTTATAACTTATCTCTATGTCATCTTAATATATTAATATATTAAATGAAATTTCATCTAGGGAATTACCTATATATCTATATTCAGCTAGAGTTAAATAAAAATAGGAATAACATTAGCGCAATTACTTAGGTATAAATAATAGGTAGGGGCCATAGCTTTAACAGTATAACAACTAGAGGTTTAGTCGTAGATTAAATGGAAGCTAGTAGAGTCTAAAGCTGAAGGAATTTCGTTCTTTCCCTGATATTTATTGAGCTGGATCGCTTTCTAGACATCATCTTGGCGCCGTTCAGATTGAAGACATCATGAAAAAGGTGACTAGACATGGGCGTAGGGAGCTGACCAAAACTACTTTCCATACACTATACCCAGTCTCAAGGTCATTTAGATATTATAAAAACTCTTTTTATCTTCATTCCTGCTCTCGTTGTGACGTTATCGCTCGTATTAGTTGTGAACCTCGTCGTCGCTTCACCAGCCCGTAGCCAATCAGAATTTCGTGGTCAAAACTAAACCCAATTCGATTTTCGTGGTCAAAACTAGTCCTTCCACGAGCTAGCGCACTGCATACCCGCGCTAAGTCTGTTTAGTTAAGTAATCTCCACATCTGTAACCTTAGGGGGTTTACGGATGTATTTGTGTAAGTACTTTGTTTTGTTTTATCCCTACCAGTCCTAAACTTCTCATCTATTCTATACGTCTAAACAGCACCTGTTAAGCCTTTGAGTATGGATGAGTCACTTGGTTCTGAGCTCGGACGTAAGAGGCGCGGACGACCACGCCAATACGCTACTCCTCAGGATAAAACGAATGCGAACGTCGAACAAAGACGAGCAAAGCGGCAGAAAGCAACTTCTGACAAAAGGGCTGAGCAACATGCTCACTTCTACAACGCGGGCACTCTCTCCTTACCCCCTGTTTCACTTCAAGTCGATGGTGGAGCCTCGGTCCAACGGTCTGATCATCGACTTGAGAGTGCCGCTATGCTATCAGAGATTGGACGTCACGCTCCGGAACTTGATGGTCCAGATTTCTCGCATCTCCTTCCTCCGCCTACCCCTCCCCTAGAACCATATTTGCCAGGAGGGTCCCCTTTGGGGAGTGATGAAGTTCCAGGAGTACCGTTACTAGTTTCGGGACATTCGGAAGGTGATACAGAAAACCTAGCTCCAATGGCTGCGGTCGACACTATGGAAACCTCACCACCCGCTGATGCAGACCATGAATATCGAGTGAAACGTCTTGGACGTCAGCTGGTACAGCAGTTAGTTAAGTTTCAAGGATGTTGTACAGACTGTCACCGTTCAGCAAAGGTCCAGCACGATCAGACCCAAAGGGAGCATATCGGCCTTGCTGCTTACCTGGAAAGCACTGCAGACATTTGTCCTGAGGTTCTGAGCTCTACTCGCATTGCATCTCCAGAAGATGACCTTTCTGGAAAGATGAGTAGCTCAGACCGGCGACGGGTTTATTGTGGCCTCGGCTCTGGAGGTCAGGCGCCTCATATCTGCTTGAATGAGGACGAACGAATCACGCATGTTGCTGGGGTTAGCTTTGACGTGGATAGCGTCACAGGGTTTCCCAGCAACCTTGCCATCGCCAAGCAAGGAATTCGCTGGTCTCCTACCCAGATGCCTGTTTCAGACCTGCAGTCGGATCTCCACCTCTGTCCGAGACCGGTGCAATACCTGGATATGGTGGGAAACCAACGCCGAGTCCACCGTCCTGTACATCAAATCCCGCATTACACTTTCGGTCGCCTCATCGGATTCGAAGATGTATCGCTATACTTGCTGTTCCCTAACTTATACCGGGAAGAGCAAAAGTCTAGTCGGCTCCGGGACGAAGATTTCCGCACATGGATGGACGGTGTGCTGCTTCCTATCATTCACAACCATTATAGCAATTCCCATGTCCAACACTACCCCTCGAGCTATGATCACAGTAAGTACAACGCCACCGCTCGCGGCATTGAGACGCTTGCCCAAAGAGTGCATCCAGTTGCTCGAGAGCAACAGCTCAAGTATTACCTCCCGCCTGAGTCTTTGGGAGCTGTATGGGCTTCCATTCAGCATGCGGTTCAGGAACCAGGTTTCCGTCACTTCCGCGACATTACTGTGCTCCTACAAGCCAAGAACTTGAAGGTCTTAACGAAGGACATCACCTGGT
>LBNR01000083.1:0-36461 GCA_001262555.1 Fusarium nygamai | reverse complement strand
GCAATGAAGCAAAAAGTCAGACCATTCCAACATGTCGTTCCATGCTGGGAATGCTCCAAGCGACGACTGGTGTGCGATCTGGGAACGCCCAAGTGCCGAAAATGCCGTGTCCGAGGCGTGGACTGCTCTGGGTATGAACACAAACCTCTCCAGTGGATGCGGCCCGGCCAGACCAGATCCAAGGGAGCTCAATCGGCAAAGACACTAGATATCTCCGGCCCCCCTGCGCCAAGCGACGAGGTTATCGCCAATTGTACCTTATTAGGACAGAAAACTCCTACTCGGGTGCAAAAACGAAAAGCGTCTGAGGATTCAAAAGTTGATGATGCCAGCAGCGCTCCTGTCTTCGAGGTACAGCCTGTGAGGCGGTGCACCGTGCTCAGAAACATCGGCGACCGGAGCACGTTTGAGACATTAATACAAGCGGTGGTATATTGTTTGTCGCACTCATGTCGTGAAACGCGAAGCATGCTGGGTTAATGATTTGATTAGACAATATTAACATCGCGCCGTATTTGTCGGGGAAATGCCTGGAAGGCGCTGCCAGCCCTTTCATCATCCCGCCGTCCTATGTGCCGTGGATACCTCCCGCGATAGCCCAGACACTCATATGCAGCGCCCTTGGCCATCGTATCCTGCAGACCGCTGAAGGTTTTCAACGTGAGCGCAACGCAATGGCTCTAAACTTGCAGCAATGTCGAGGCGAAGCCCTCAGGCTAGTCCGTACGGAGTTGACTGGTGGCCGCGACTCTATTATGCCAATACTATGCCTACTACTCTCCGAGGTATACCGCCTGGCAATACGTGGCTCGCATCGTGCTGACTGAGCAGATCCAACAATCAATTTCAACCTCATGGTGGCACCACGTCGACGCAGCTTACACTTTGATTAGCATGCACGGGGGGCTCTGGTGCTGCTCCCGGCTACACCCGCATTTCCGACATATGTATCAACTTCTCATCTAGTATGTTTCGTCCAAGTATTTCATCACGTTAAACTGATCTTTCTGAGCGTCGACGTTCTTGGCGCAACTACGTCCCCGTGCGTGAACTCGGCTCGCGCCCAACGGCAGCTGGAACTTCTGCCATACTTACAAGACCTCTACAGCGACAGCACCTTAACCTGTATACCATGTGCTCCCAGTCTCCTAGCTGAAGTCATCCGCATCAATAATTACCGCTTTCTTAAGGACAGCGCAACGGCACTCCTGTCGAATAGCGCGGATCAATTGCCATCCGGCCCAGACATTCTCAGACCCGTCTTGAACTTCTCGCCTGAGTTATGGGCGTCTGAGGTCCTAGCACATTCTGGTTCTAGTGCGGGAGGCTGCTTTGAGGAGACTGGGCAGGGCGTTACAGTGCGAAGAATGGGCTGGGAACGTATTGGCCGTATTTATCAGGCCGCCGTGGCACTTTACTGTCTAGCTTTTCATCCCCAGGGATCCGACCACGTTCGCGAATCTAGCCAGTGGACGACTCTTCGCGCCGGCCTTTTGCAGGATCTAAGAGACTCGTCGCTCGATACCTACATCCATCACCGCAAGCTGGTTCTCTGGCCGCTAACGATACTCGGCCTTGCGCTCGACTACGACGACGGCGGCACCCAGCAGTTTGTTCTGAAAGAGCTGAAGTGGGCGAGCGCGGCATTGGGCACTGCGACACCATTGGTGGCGATGCAGCTACTTGAGCGAACCTGGCGCTCTTGGCAGAGGTACAATGGATGGGACGAACTCTTTGATCGACCTTATATTTTCGCCCTGTGAGGGCTGTGGGAGCGCAGATCAGATCAGTCTAGGCAAAGCTGCCATCCGCCGTAAGTCGAACTCGGCGGATTGCTGCGATTGACACCGGCGCCAGGAGAGCCTTAACAAAGCTGCTCGCCACGGCCACCGAGCAGTGCCAGGTCTTGGCCATTTATTTTGCCTATTTAGGTAACGATCTACATCCAGATTTACTCCAGCGTCAGCATCAGCACTAACACCAGCCGCTTCCACTCCTTCTACGAGGCGTCCATGCAACTGTAATGATTTTTCCCAATTCGGCTAAAGGGAATCACTTCCATCGAGATCTTCTAGGTCTGATTGCAATCGATCAATATAGGACTTGGTGAGCGTTGTCTATAAAGCATAGTTGAACCCCATGCATCAGCTACTCGATCATCAAAGAGCTTGAGTTCTACCACTTATCGCCCATCACCATTGCACACAAATCTCTCCCATCACTATGCGGACCAGCTGGCTACATCCTTTCTTCGTTGCCCCATATGTCAGCGCCGGCCTCATTAGTTCCACCACGCGTCCGCTCATCCTCGCAGACACCAACCGAGATGGAATTGTCAACGGCAAAGACATTGCGGAGAAATATACCTGGACAAATGAACGTGGCGCCATTTTCCTGCCCAACATTGGCGATAAACACCGCCGATGCGCTGCCTTTGATCTCAATGGTCTCCCCCTAAGCAACCAGGAGCTGTCGAGCTGCAACGATGCTGCAAGCCATTTGCTGCTTGCTCCTGAGCTGGCAGCCCCAGCCCGAACCGCTCCCCTTCATGATATCTCTGAAGAGGCCATCGGGAACATCTATACGCTTCCAGAGAGCACGTTGGGTTCAGTGCGTGTATTCTGGAAACAGCCCGGATCCCTGTCAGGTGAAGATTCCCCCTGGCGACTCGTTGATCCTCAGTTCATGTTCAACGCAACGAGTTTATGTGCTGGCATTGAGCTCGCCATAGACGCGAGAGAGTTGGTTTCTGATCTCTCTGCCTGGAACGGAACACTTTCTTTGGAGTTTCGAGTCACCGACGGCAATATGACGACCTACGACGCCGTGGCGATGAAGCAGGCGCCGGTCCTATTCCACCATCATCTGCAGCGCGTGCAAATGGTGATATCCGGAAAAGGAAACGAGACTTCCAGTCCAGCGCAGCAGAAGTTCGTACGCGGTCTTGAAGACGCGCTAATGAACGTGACTGAAACTCCGGCCCTTCACTTACTCAACGGCACCGACGAAATCTGGGCACAAGACTTCATGGAGCCCGGCTTCGCCAGTATGCCTGGGCCAGAAGGTCCGATATCACTACGCGTCCTGGTTCGGAGTGCGCAGTCCACCAGAGTTGCTGGACGTCAAGTTTTCGAAAGCTTCAGAGGTGATAGAGTCGGAGGCCATCAACTGCCGCTGGGATCTGGCTTTGGACACGAGGAGATTGACTCAGGTGGCAACATCGAGATTATCCCACCGTACGTATCCAAGAACGGAACATCATATACGCACGGCAGGGTCATCATGGGGAAGCACTTTGACAAGCATCCAGCCAAGTCCATGACAAGTCTTATCGAAGCTCAAATCTACCAGTCTCCCCTCATCCTAGAGGCTGGCTGGTTGGCCGTTGGACATGTTGACGAATTTGTCCAGTTCTTGCCTTACCAGAACCACCTAGGATGGACCATCGCTATTGCAGATACCCAAGCTCCGTTGGCTTCTTTAAAAAAAGCACAAGACAGTGGTCATGGCTCCACCCTTGTCACTAGCTATCCCAATCTCCGCCAGCCGGAAGGCTTTTCTTTCTCTGATTCTACGTTTTCTTTCTACGACTCTAGACTTGAGAACCTTACCATCGACGCGCTGCTGTCTGACGACGATTTCTTGCAGACGCAAAAGTATGCACAGAAGTACACCGACCACAACTTGAGGCTTCTGCTTGAAGAAGTCCCATTGCCTCACAACGATGTTCTGCGAATCCCCGCTCTCTTCAAGAATGTTACGTATCCCTGGCCATCTAATCTTGACGGACTCCCCCCGCGCCTGCACCGAGTCACTCCTGGACAGAGTCAACTAATTGCTTTCCTTCCAGCTGCCATCAACGGTATTGTCATCGGATCTGATTATGTGGCTGCGAAGCCTTGGGGTCCAATTGTCGATGATCAGGATATCTTTGAGGAGGCGGTGCGAGACGTGTACGGTCAAGCGGGGATGAAGGTACATTTTGTTGACGATTTCATGTCCCATCACGTAAATGGAGGCGAAGTCCACTGCGGCACGAATACCCTTAGAGATACAAGAGTCAAATGGTGGAGCTAAAAGCCCATACCAGAGCCGCAATACACGATTAACGTGCAGGTAATGACTACTGGACTGATAGCATGGTATTAATGCCTTTTAAGTGCCTGACTTTTTACTAGTGTTGCTAGTCTAGGCGCTTATATTTTTAGCAGCCCCAGTTATTGAATAACGTGTTTGATAAGCGGGCGTGACAGATAAGCGGGCGTGACACTTTCCCTCTTCAACCTATAGGTCATCTCTCCCTACCCGACCTATAGGTTCAAAAGTGTTACGACCCAACACAGTCTGACTCACGTGAAATGTGTACCCCACTTTCTCCTCCAATCAACCACTATCTACCCTGTACTAGTCGAACGCACGCCATTCGACCTGCATAAACTACCACGAACACAGTCGAACCGACTTCGTTCGACATACGACGAACAGAGTCGAACCGACCTCGTTCGACTCACATATCTCACAAGTATATATACACATTCACTTAGCAGTAGATAGAACTTAGCTCACCAGCTATCAATAAGACTTCTTTACCTCAATACGCCTAACACGCACTATTGACTATTAAGAGACGTGACAACCCAACGTGCTCAGTATAACGCCCTACGTATTCTGCAAACATAAACCTAGTACGGACTAGTTTACCTGTTTAGAAACCCCAACCGTCACAAAAAGGGTAGCTTTTACTCGCTAAACTCCTCCCCAGATAACTCAAGAACTACCTAGCAAGTTCTTATATTATACTTACCCTTACTATATACACTATAGCGCTGACTACCCTATAGCTCTAACCTTCCTTAACTACTACCTTTTAACAATTTAGCTACTACTTATATATTAATATCTATCTAATTAATTATTTATAATACTTCCTATATAGTTATAGCCTTTCTTTTCTATAGGTTAGTCCTTTTTACCTTTTAGCGCTAGCTTAATATCTTATTTATATTCTAAAGATTCTAAACCTTATTCTTTAATAAGGTAACTTTATATATAACTGCCTTTATTACTTTGGTGTTTAACTTTAAAGCTTTTATTATTAACTTTAAAGAGCTATTTTTATACTTTCTAATTTACCTTTTAAGGTATTTAAACTAAGATTAGGCCTTAATTACTGTCTTTAGGGTCTTTAAAGTTTAAAAGGTTAATAGTTTAGTAGCCTCTTTAGAGGGCATTAGGGTCTATAGCTATATATTAAGCTTTAAGATTACATTTTCTAAATTAAAAGGAATAAGCTTAGCTCCTCTAAAACCTCCCTAGTGTGACGGGTTGGAGCCCAACTATGTTAAACTAAGCCGTGCTAGGTTTATTGTTGGCAGATTGCGTAGGGCGTGTAACTGAGCTTGTCGAAGTGTCACGTCTCTTAATAGTAGATTCAATGCGTGTCAGGCTTGATCAATGTAAAGAAGTTTTATTGATAGCTGGTGAGCTAATACTATGGAAGTGCTAAATGAGTGTGTTTTATAGTGGTGTCTATGAGGTACTTCACAGTACTTCCTTTGAGGACCGAGATGTCAATCCATCGGTCTTGGACCGGTGTTGTTAGTTTTCGGTCCTGTGTTCGTTGGTCGAACTAGGAAGACCGAAAAGGAATTCCTCGGTCTGGTCATGATTGGTGATTGCAGTGGGGAAATTTGTGGGGATGCACGTGACGTAACCGCGAAGGTCGTAACACCTAGATATTACTTATAATAAAAGTAGCTTTAAATATAACATAAAAAGTAAGAAAGAACTTAATTTTAAAAATATAGGTTATAAAGTATTTAATTAAATACTTTATTTTCTAACTATAAGCCTTTTTTAATATTATAAAGTACTTAATATTAAGAGGCTAAGATAAGTAGGATATATAAGCTAGTATATAAAGCGTAATAATCTTATTCTCTTTATAATATATCTTAAAATTAATAAAATAGTAGCTTTTATAACTATCTAGAATTAGAAGATAATACTAAGTATTTAATTATTTAGTTATAGATTAATTAAAGTGCTTTAGCTATTTAAAACCTAGCTTATTATTAGTCTAGCTATTTTAGCTTATTATAATAGCCTAATTATCTAGGAAGTTACTGTCTTAATACTAGTTAGTAAAGTAATACTAGCCTATACTTATAATAAATAGCAGGATTGCTTAGCCTTTAGTATTAATAGCTTAAATAACTATAATCTATTTCTAGTTTCTAGGCTATACTAATTCTAATCTTCTATACCTTTTAGTACTTATAATAACTATTCTGCTTATAATAATACCTATTATAAAACCAGTCTTATTAGAGTTATAGATTTTATTAAGTTAAATACTATACTTAGTAATTATATTTACTATAAGCTTAAACTAGTTATAAATAATAGTTAGATCTTTATATTTAGCTCTCTGGTAGTTATATTTATAGAAAAAATGCATCTTAAAGGTCTTTATATCACTTGATGAAATTAGAGGCCTAGCGTATGCTGACAGGCGGCGTCTCGCGGTCGGGGAGTAATCGGTTAGCCATTTCCTAAACACAACACAGTCGCGGGGGGAACCCTCGCGAATCCAGATCAAGAAGAATCCTAGCCTCAATATTTGGGTCTGACGTATTTAGTGGTTGAAAATTAATTAATTCAGTTGAGAAGATCAAAATTGCGGGATTTTTGTTGCACTCGCTTATCATATACGTTACCTGCTTTTATAGGTAAATATAATAGAAAAGAGGATTACGATTTTAAAAGCTTATACTTTGCTAAAATAGGGATACTCTTATTATATATATAGGTTTGAAAAATGCTATTTTAGTAGCTAAAAGCTGGTAATATGGAAGCTATACCTACTGCAATAGAAACCATCATAGGACGTAAATATAAATACTCAGCGGATCCATCTTCCCGAGGGCAAATAAGGTCAGGCAAAGAAGGCCTAGGATAGACTTTAGGATCTTTATAAGTCTTTTTCTTGCATCCTCTGTAATATAGTATTTATCGCGAAGATAGGTTATAACACAGGAGCCGGTAATCAAGAGGGCAGATTAGCATTCCTTTCGACAGCAGATGAGTGCATATGCATTGTAATCAATAAAGAGTTGAAGATTTCTTAATAATCTACAAATAACTGACTGTGGTTTGTCTAGGTGAAGCTGGCTACGACGTGCTGCGCCATGGTGTCTAATTTATTATAGATGCGTTTAATCTCTTCGGCGGCCTGCAGTTACAGAGGCTCGATATCACATAAGGCATGCTGCTGCATTTATTTAAGCTTATTAATTTATTCTTATATTAGCTTTTATTCTTATATCGCCTATACCTAAATGCCTTAAATATCTTATTATAGCTGCATAATTGCCTTTTTTTAGCCTTTAATTATTTACTTAAGTACCTATTACTTCTTTTTCTAACTATTTTATAAAAACTTAATAATTCTCTTATAAAAAGTTATAATTTCTTTTATAGTTTCTTATTATACCTTTATTATCTATTTTATTATTTTATTATATACTCTATAAACTAAGACTTATATTATTATTCTAATATTATCTAAAAAGTTCTCTATCCCTTTTACTATTAAATTTTATAGCTAACGTACATGATAAGCATATGTCCCAAATAAGTATATGTCCCACTATACTGTATAACTGAAAAGAGTACGATTTTGATTGTTTAAAAATTAGCAATATAACCATTAAAAATCTAAAGAAAATAATTTACCTTATTTCTTACACAGCAAAATAGTATAGTACTTTTTATAAGGCTCTAGTTAGTTTATATGCTGTATTACTTAAGAATATATAGTGTAAATACATTTTTTCAGAAATAAGTCTTCAAAAAAGTCAAAAAAGTAAAATAAAGTCATTATACATAGGACTTAGTCTAATTGGCCTGACTTCATAGTATAAGCTGTCTAAAGCTTATTTCTGATTTTTAATCGTTTTTTAAATATTGGAGTTTAAGGTGTAAGTTCAAAATGTGACACATGCTTATGTGGGACATATGCTTATCATGTACGTTAGTCTAAGTTATATATATTAGAGCCCTAAGGGCAGGTATCCTTAGAGGTTATAATAATACTATCTGTAACTGCACTTATTATACTATGTTTCATCATATTGTGCCCTGCTTAACTTTCTAAACAGCTATCTGTACGATGTTAATAAAGATTATAAAGATTACAAGGATTATCCTTATATACTGATATGGAAGGCAGTCCAGTCACTTCTACATGGGACTATGGGGCGAGTAAACCCTTTAGGCTGTTACTTCAAACCATGATATTACTAATATATGCCTTTTCGAGCGAACACCTAAAGCTACAATAAACACATAAAGCATCTGTGCTAGGATATGAATCACAATAGCGGTGCCATTGTTCTCCTCTCCTTTGCAAGTCTCCATCTTTTTCAATCATCTCACAACAATCTGGCGACGATGTCTGTTAGACCTCATTGAGCATTCTCACAACAATCTAATCCAGTAGGCAAATTCGACTTCGGGTTCAAAGCCACCAGCACATTTTTCAGCTAAATTAAATTACAGGCCCCTTTCTAAGGCTTGAATTAGCATTCCGAGCCAAATTTATTTAATTTCGATTAATATTATAGTCGTGGCATGTCATCTAATGTAGTGAAGATTGGGCTCTCGATCGAGCGTCACATTTCCTATTACGGAATAGTGCCGTTTGTCTGTCAAGCGTTACATTTCCTATTATGGATTAGTAGATTTCATCAGTCAGCTTAGTCATGCTTGCCGTGTCACATGCCAATGCCCAACCTGACAATAATTTGGGAACCCACAGTAGTTGATAAGCGAGCCGATTAGCTTAACTAATATTTAAGAAGCAAGTATATGAAAACTTATATAAAGCCGAGATACGCTTAAAATAGCTAAAATGTGGAAGTTGTACCATTATCAGAAAAGCCTATCTTTCATTTATGCTGCCCTAAATTAAACTATCAGTCATTTATTTAATAGTATACGGGCGGTCAAATCGCTTAATAAAGATAAATTGGTACCAAAATGAATCGTATAGGGTAGCAAAAACAAGGCGCGTTTCGACAATAGACTCTATTTTCATGTTTCATCAGTGACGCGTTACATCGCCCAAAATAGCTAGCGCCAGCTTAATAACGCGCCTCTCAGTATGCTTCCAATTGCGAGATTTTTATAAGTAACCCTCGCACCCGCACTATCTTGAAATAAAGGGTCTTAATCACTAAATACCGCTTATCTCACTTATCAGGACTACTTAGGAGAGTTATACGATAAGAGTAATAATGAAGGTTTGATTTGTTAGTATAAAGAAACAGGATAGCGCTACATTACGTTAACGCTTTCTGTAAGTAAATTATATAAAGAAATACCAGAAGCGCCAGAGGGCAAGGAAGGAGGCTGCTACAATAAACCATTAGGGCGAATTATTGTTAGATATAGTTAATACGGTGATAGAGAATGAAGCACTAGGGCCTAAGAGAGATTTATCCCTCGAGAATGAGGAGATTGAAGAAGACGGTATCTTTACTTGCGAGAATTTTACTATCTCTATCTAGGAAGTAGATAATTCTACAATCAGCACTACCGAGGTAGATCCATACTGTGAGGAGGAAATAGTTAACACCTCCCCTGAGGAGAACGAATGTCAAAGACAGCCCTAAAGCCCACAAATCTATATTAAGGAGTCAGCCGATCTGGCTACTAATAATGCCAACACTGATATAGAATATGCTATATAGACATTTATTTAGCAGTTTCTCACTAGTATATATAGCTATAGTGCCCAAAGCTATTAAGAATCCCTAACTGTGTATATTAAAGCCGAAGGACTAGACAATTACTATAGACTTAATAGATTAGTTGCCTATAATATACCCTATATACTTGATAAAGAGTATATTCTTACCGCTGAAACCGATAACAAGATAATAGAACTTACCCCGGATTAATAGCAGGCGTTATTTACCGGTTCTACCACCTAAGGCTCTGATAGCAAACCTAAGCAGGCTTGCCTTTATATCGAACAGGCCTCTTACACTTGACCTAGTATTTCATTCGATGTCGATAGCATCTTGGGATTTGTGAATTCTCCGGCAGTTGCAACTCATGGGATTCGGTTTTATTCCGCTCCTACATCCCTATGGTCCGTCCCATTTTCAGTAAAAGATGAAACCCCTGTTGGTATCTAAGGCTGTGATTGGCTAGAGAGAGGGACCAGAGTGGGATAAGGTAGAAAGCCTCTTTCAGTGAAAGCGGGAGACTCCTGTGGGGCTGGGGGAAGTGCCGGCGGCGGCATACTGTACGTGTTAAGCGACATAGCGACGACAAGGGTAAGGAAGAGTTACGTGAAAGAGGATTTCATTGAAAGAGGCGAAGGTGATTGGCAAGAAAAAACAGCCAGCAGCAGAAAAAGAAAGTTCAATAGAAGAGGAGATTTTTCTAAGAGAGACACCTAAGAAATAATAAGAGAAAATAGGAAAATAGCTAGGAAAAGTAAAAAATAAAAAGGGATAGAAAGAGATAAAAAGATAGAGATAAAGAGAGGTACTGTGTGGCGCGATAGAGCCGCTGGCCTTGACGTGGTCACGCATCGATGGCCGAAAGTCATTGGACCAATTCTCATGGGCTATTCTCCGATGATCGAACAGAACAAAGACGATGGTGGAGAGGATAACCACGACAGCCCGCACTGAGAATGATCTACATGGTAATCCACAATGCCAAGATCCGTAAGGCTGCAAGGACGAAATAAGATAAGGGCATTTGGTCAGACTAACGCTCGGGCCTCCTTCGACCATTCGACAGTCGAGAACAAGTCCTGCAACCTTACAGCTAGCCACCTCAGCTCAACGGTGGCAATATGCAATTCGGCTGGCAAAGTGTATGATTGCTTTTAGTGTGGCCGCCGGTTTAAGTATCAGGCAGCAATGGACTGAGGAGACTTTGAAGCAACTCATCACTCGTCGGTATTCAGAATGAAGCGAAACAGGAAGCTCCAATACCTGCAATGCAATCAGAGTCTTTTTTATTTGAGAGCGAATCCATAATACAGCCAGTTTGGTGACGTGGATGCGATTTAGGATTAACACTACAGCATTAGGTAAATTATAATCTTTATATTAATTACTTTAAAAGTAAGCTAAATAAAAGGGATATAGATGCAGTATATTTATAGTAGAGGCGCAGTTTAGTGGTGCTTTATACTAGTTATGGCATAGCGTTAAGAACCCTCCCTGATCTAGCTGTTTGCTTCTGTAATCTGCGAGCCACTGCATGATAAAAGCCTTGAATTCTCTCATGAGATAACCACAGTGTGATCACGGTCAATGTTAAAATTACTGTTATAAGTATAAACGGTAAGAGCCAATCCGTGATTTCCATGGCGCCAGATTCTGTGGCTCGGAACGCAACACAGGAGAACAACGCCTGAAATTATCAGTATACTTGTCGTTAATAGAAGATCAGCAGAACGTACCGCTGTGAAATTACCTGGGACAAAAACCATGGCGAGAACTGTGATGGCGTAGATTGAAGCGCTATCTTGCGACATTCTGTAAGAAGTCCTGAGATTGATGGCGCTGTCACCCTGAGTGACCATATTAAACACCTGTATTGGGATTAGATTCGGCGATTTACAACCGGATCAAACACACCAATTGCATGGCCGTTTCCTTCCGTGCTTTGAACTGCTCCAGCCAGCTGTGCTGGCATACATACGAGTCGTGTATGTATTGGATCGCCGCTTGTGTTTGACTTGCTGCTCTACCTAGCCGTCCTCGGCCAGTTTGATGACAAAATTGTTCATGAGATTGGAGTAATTTGGCGCTGAGCTTCACGGCTGACCTTGAACGTGCAAGCCCTATGTCTAGCAATTGCGATACGTAATGCAGCTCTCGTGTGATTGAAGATAGCATTTCCCTCGAGTCAGAATCGTGAGTATCTCGGTTTTCCTTTTCACTCATTTTCAAGCTTTCTGTGTATTTATCAACCCGTCTGAGCTATAAAGAACGTTAGTGTCAGAGTTAGGTATATCCGTGAGTGGTTGAAAGGAGTACTTGGTCCATTAGCAAGTCCTGTGTCTCAGTAATGTGCTTAGCAGCCTTTTCCAAACCAATGTTGGAGACCATCGCGTGTATAAGAAAAGGACTCTTTGCCAAGTCATGTCCTGTAACTAGCTGATTGTTAACAGAAACGGAGCCAAGCTGTATCAGACCGATGAAAGAAAACCAGATGTCCTCATCTGGTGCCACGATTAAGTATATGGATGCGTCAGTAGTCTTGGAATATGACATGTAGACAGAGCAGGGTGCCTTATTACACTCCGAGGCTGTTGTGTCTCCCGTTCTCTCTTTGTCGTACCATTCACTGTGATGCCATCGTGGTTGTTGACAATGGAATTCTAAACGAATCGTTAAATCAGACAGGCATCACTATTCGGTTTCCCCGCTTACCAAATATCTCACGTTTCTTAACAGTGTCATATTTACGTTGAGATACCGCTGACCAGTAGTTCGGGCGCCCGAACAGATCGAGCAAGAAGTTGCTGTTGATGTTATAATCGTTGAAGAGATGGGTAAGAAGAGTTTTCGAGATAGAGGGCGTGAACTTATATGTTGCGCTGGAGTTTTCCTCAAGTTTGATGCATCTAGACGTACAAAATGGTTAGGCTAAGAACATAAAGCGAATCAGGTTGCGGGAGATATGATATACAAAGCCACAAGAGTCGGATCATCTGCGTCTAGCTTGAGGGACTTGACCAGTCAGTAGAGTGCCCAACATCTGACGGAAGATAATTACATCAAGTATCGCCTGGACTTGAGAGTCATCCTGGTCTCTACGATAATCTGGCATATACCTCAGTAAGTGACACTGACGGGACACAGAAGTCTGAAAGTACCTGTTTCGCTTTTGGGTCCCGAGACCGTCAGAACATCCACCCGAGAGTTTGATAAGAATTTTTTCCCTTCACAGAGCACCGTTTGTACTTCTGATCGATAGGTATTGAGGATTGGATTTAGCGACAGATTGAGGGGTACCCCATTAAGGTTGGGTGATCTCCTGCTTTCGTTAAGCATGTGATCCTCTCCCGAGATTGAAGACATTGTGCCGTTATAAAGCACTTCATCTGGTAGTGTATGAGGAATTCTGTTTTGTATAGAAGACATTCTAAGTGTTTTTATAAGAATGAAGCTTGCTGAAAAGAGATTGCATTATTGACTAAGTTCTTCTTTATATAGTGATAAGGTGCAGAGAAGCAAAGAATTCAATATAGATAAGGCCGTTACTACTCGCTAAGTTATAGTTTTATAGCCTTTAAAGAGGACCCAGTATACAGGTTGCTGCATATAAGTTGAGAGCTTATCTTAAGCTTAAGGCAGTGCAAGATACGCTGCTTGATTTTCAACCTGTCAGGTGACTATGTTCTTAAGGTATTATTGGACCATAACTGGTGGCGTTGAGGCAGGGAAACAGTTGCTGATAAGTGAGTAATTACGATTTGATAATTGGCTTCAAAAGGTTGGCCTTACTCTTCAGCTGGCAAGGTTGGAATACTTCTGATTGGATATACTCTATGTAATGTAACATCGGTGTACTTCATATAAAACGCCGACTTGTAAATTCCAAGCCACGCGGCAAAATACTGCCGACTGGTACAATTTTCATACTTTACGGTAAGTGCCGACAGTCCTAAGCCTACCGGTTACATGGTGATCGTCGTCTGAGGGGGCCGATGTTTGCTGAACAATAAATGGTGTAAGGTCTAAACTAAGAACAGAACAAGAGGGCTTCGAGATCTGAAGACGACACAACTCCAGCTCTTGGCAATTAATGAGTCATCCCTGTAAGAGTCAGTGCGCAGTACTAGTACGTGCCGGCAATGATAAGTGTTAATCATTGGTTCCTTCAATGATTGTCTTACTGTCTGTCTTAGTTCTGGTCCCTTTTTGTGTCTGGAGTAGGTGCACACTCGTATGGCACCTATTTGATACGCGATGGGTAGGGGTGAATTCGGTAGACCGGGTGGACTGGGCCAGAGATTTGATGATTTTATTGATTTGAAGTTTCGATGATGTCTTGTCTCTCCCACTTCATGATGATGCAGAGGCTGATGTATTTACAGCCATAAGCCGCACGTATTATGATCTCATTGTGTTGGGTAGCTGGTATACTGCCCGAACTGACTTTGTAAGAGTGTTGTTTTAATCCAGAAGGCAAATTCGACTTGGGGTTCAAGGCCGCCAACGCATTTTTGGACCAAAAGAAATTGTAACCTCTCTCTTGGGGCTCGAATTAGTACTCCAGGCCAAGTCTTATTCAATTTAAATTGATATTGTTATCGTGACTTGTCATGTAATATTGCGAAGATTGGGCTCTTGATCAAGCGTTACATTTCCTATTATGGAATAGTGTACTTTGTTCGTCAAGCGTTACATTTCCTACTATGGAATAGCGCAGTTCATCAGTCAGCTTAGTCACGCCTGTCAGTCACATGCCAATGCTCAACCACTATAAGTAACAACCTAGCGGATCAACTTAACTTATACCTTACAGGGCAGTTTTTGAAAGCTTACATAAAAGTCAAGCTAAGCTTTGAATACTGAAATGTGAAAGCTATACAGTGATCAAATCATATAATAAAGCTAGAATATATAGCCATATCTGAAAATCATTAATCTTAGCCCGGAATGAATTATCTATATAAGCCATTTACACGCAATTCGAGAATAAACCTAGGAGCATGCGGACAATCGCGTCGCCAAAGCATGGATACGGATCAGTACCATGTGTAAGGTAGCAAAAACAAAACTCGCGTTTCTATAAATAGACACTGTTTTCATGTTTCATCGATGACGCGCTACATCTCCTAAAATAGCTAGCGCCAACCTCATAACGCGTCTCTTGTTATGCTTTCAGGTACGAGATTCTTATAAGTGACTCCTCACATTTGCACCATCTTAGAATAAAGTCTCTTAATTATCCACAGTACTCATATAGTCAGTGATGTTAATCACTAAAGGTCACTTGTTTTCACTTATTAGGACCACTCTAGGAGAGTTGCATGATACGAGCAGTAATGAAGGTTCGATTTGTTGGCCTAAAAAAAACAGGACAGCGCTGCGCAATATAAACGCGAAATGTATACGAAACTACCGGAAGCGCCAGAGGGCAAGGAAGGAGGCTCTCACGATAGACCACCAGGACAAATTGTTTTCAGACGCAGCTAATACGGTGGCAGAGAACTATACACTCGGGCCCGAGGGAGATTTACCCCTCGACAATAAGGAGATTAAAGAAGACAGTATCTATAGCTATGAGAATTTTACTATCTCTATGTAAGAAATCGATAATTCCACAGTCAGCACTACCGAGGTAGATCTATACTATAAGGAGGAAATTATTAATACCTCCCCTGCTAAAGAGGACAAATGTCAAAGATAGCCCTAAAGCCTATAAATCTATATCAGGGAGTCAGCCGGCCTGACTACTTATAATACAAGCACTAATATAGAATATACTATATAAAAGTTTATTTAGCAGTTTCTTACCGGTATATATAGCTATAGTGCCTAAAGCTATTAAGAATCCCTAATTACGCACATTAAAGCTAAAGGACTAGATAATCATTACAGACTTGATAGATTAGTTACCTATGATATACCCTATACGCTTAATAAGGATTATATTCTTGCCACTCAAACTGACAAAGAGACAACAGAGCTTATCCCAGATCAATGGCAGGCGTTATTTACCGGTTCTACCACCCAAGGCTCTGATAGCAAACCCAAGCAGGCTTGCCTTCACGTCAAACAGGCCCCTCAGACTCCACCTAGTATTTCATTCGATATTGATAGCATCTTGGGGTTTATGGATTCTCCGGCAGTTGCAACTCACGGGATTCGGTTCTATTCCACTCCTCAGTATAGTCAGAATATCACTACAGACGTTCACCTGACCTTGGGTCGTGTGGATCCAGATCCGGAGCGGCCGCGGTTGATTCCGTCGCGATTGAGAGACGTGCCGCATTTCGTCTTCGCCAGACTCGAAGGCGCTGATTTCATCACATTCCACCTTTTTTTTCCCGCATTTGCCATGCTCCCGCGACTTCAATCGGCTGACTGACGAGCAGCTCTCGCGATGGTTTGATAAAATCTTTTATCCTGCTGTCCGTCAGGTCTACAATGCCGATAGACTCCAGCACTTACCAGCAAGTTATCGTTACGTATTAGCTACCAGTCGCGCTCCCAAAGTAGAGGATCGTTTGCTTGAGACACCTAGTTATCGAACCCATTCAAGGTGACCTCCGCCCGAAGGTTCGCACTACGATCCTAGACGATCATGTTCAGTTTTGTCGCAAAGGTCTTTCAGCTACCCTTGTCAGTGGTATGAACGCAGTATCGGGCAATCGTGCGAGTGTCAAGAGCCCTCAGGAAGTTGCCCAAGCATTATTCGGTTTGAATGATGGTTGGCTACGGGGCCATTGGGAAAACAAACCGTTTCGAAAGCTTCATCAGTGGATATGTACTGCATTGCAACATATTCCAACGGAGAATAGGCTACTACAGGTATTCAACTCTCGACTTCAACGCTACTTATTCGCACATCACTGGGTATTGCCATATCCCACGCCGGGAGGACTAGCGCCCAGGACCAAGGATGGCAAGCGCCGGTGGTTTTCTATAGATGTCCAGGGTGAAGCGGGACTCGCAAAAGGGAATGCTTCTCAGGAAAGCTGGTATTGGGCGAAAACCCGCTGGCGGCCGGGCTACCCGACACCTCTCCCTCAATACCTCCGTTGGAGCCAGGATGAATGGCAGTCTTGGGTTCACCGCCACGTCGGCCAAACTTTGTCGTATGAAGTACGGGAACTCTGCTACGATCAAGAGAACTTTGCTTTCGGCTTATCAGATAACCCCAGCGGTTTGCGGCGGAACCCCCTGCGAGGTATTCGTGACCCTGTTGTTCAAGAGCTAGGGAAGAGTCGTGATGACAACTCCTGGATCTTGAATTCATCTGGTATTGAAAGCGAGGCAAACGTATTGGCGATGCCACAACAGGTAATCCCAAGCCACCTACAGCCTGAACTGGAATTCCAAATGTGCCAACAGGTGGAACGGTACATAGCGAGTCTTCGAAAGCAGATTGCGGATGGATGTGCGCAAGTTTTCAAATCGCAAAAGTCACCTATACCTCAGTCAACAAGCAGGCATACAATAAGCTGCCACGCGCCACAACAGGCTGTACAACCGAGACTTGCCCCGAGGCCACTACTACCGGAACAAGTACCTTCTGTTTCGGGGTCACAACTCACTTCCCTGTGCCTCCCACGGCCAACTGTGCGAGTATATTACGTGACCCACGGCAGCCAACGGCCACCTCGCAGCAAAGAAAATAGACGTCAAACAGTATCTAAAAGAGGTCGACCTGCGAAGTACACAAGTCGTGAAGAAAAGGCCGCGGCTGATGTTGCCCGACGTCGAGACAGGAGGCGAGCCCAACGGCAAATGGACCTTGATCGACAAACAGAGGACCCTTTCCGATCCTACCAATTCACCCGATAGGTAATCAATGAGCGTTAGCATAATCTGAGTAGATAAAGCCAGAAACAATGTCTACATCATTATTCCAGCTCCAAATTCAAGTGAAAAAGGACTTTGACGCGTCCTGATTGGGCCGTTATCCCTGTTTTCCTCTTTCACTTGAAAGGGGCTACTTGGCGAGACTGCCGCGACTCGACTTTCAGCGATGGCAGGGGCGCTTTCTCATCTCATTGGTGCTCTGGTCCCAACCCTGGACGGTTCTTATAGAGTTTGAGGTAGTAGTAGTAGTAGTATTTATTACGCCCGGGAGAACGGACCTCATAGGGCCTGTGGCTACGCTAAGCTATTCACGTATTCCCCGCTTTTCGTCCATTCTACACAAAAGAAAGCCCTACTGCTCTTCCTGTTCTTACTTTTCTAGCCCCGTTTGCTTGACTCTGCTTGACAGACCTGCTTGAAGGCCAACCAATACCATCTCCAAGTGTTCAGCATCCTATCTTCAGCAGCTGAAGCATGGTCTGTCAACTTGAGGCTGTTTGTTGTTAGTAATCAGCTGTGATGTTAATATTAGTGGTCATTTGTTTTCTCCTTCTCAAACTCCTTCCTGGCTCAATCTTCCTGTCGCTATCGTAAATTTGACTGTCGCTCGCACCGCCTCCAGGTTAGGTCTCCACTTTGCTCCGTCTGACGCCGACTTTCCACCTAGAAAGAAGGAAAGGTTGCCTATCATGTTTTGTCCTACTCGACGCATGGCTTCACGCTCTGCTTCCCATCTTGTGCATCGGAATAGAAGATGCTCCATTGTCTCTGGTCCACATCCACATTCACACATGTCCGACTCTGCGGCCCCGACCTTGTTGAGGTAGCTGTTGATCTTCGCCATTCCCGTGCGGAGCTGCGAGAGCACTCCGGCTTCTCGTCTCTTGCAAATGTCGTATAGTGCTTGCGTATGTTTGCCTGGTAGGGCCCGATCTATCCGTTTGGAGTAGTTGCCTACATTGTTGGGTAGTTTCCGTTGCTGATGCAGCTGCGACACTACCAGCCTGAGCCGCGTGGAGCGGGCCTGGTACGGTAGCGATTGCGGCGTGCATCCCGCTCTAGTAGCCTTCTTGGCTTGTCTCTTTGCTTCACGACTCATGCTGAGGTCATCGTCCCTGGATGGTACCCAGATCATCTTGACTCTATTGTTTCCCTTTCCCAGTCGCTCGATGTGCTCGTAGATCTGACGGATGGAGGTCTGGCCTGATTGCTGTTGCGGCCGGGCAATCGCCTTGAGTGACGACTGGCTACTTGACAGCACCGTAAGCTCTCGACATTGTAGACCATCCGGCATGCATCGCAATGCCATCGCTATCGCCTCCAGCTCGGCGGTGTACGGGTTCTGATCGTCTCGTGACCCGAGCGTGGCCGAGTATCTGGCCACTATCCTGTCTGTTTGACCAGGCGATCTTTGGGCCACGATGCCGCCCATACCCACTAGACCTCCCCTGTCGGAAGCACTGGTCGCGATGACAATGTCGTTGACGTTCTTTGCAGCTATTTTCGCCGCTTCACGATCGGCCTCGCGTACAAGCGGCACCCGGTTATACCACGGTGGTACCGCATAGGCCTCAATCGTTTCCATCCGCTCCGTTCCGCTGCCTTCATACGCAAGCGCCAGCTTCTTCAACGGTAACATGTATCTTCGACTCGCCGACACCTTGAGGGCTGCTAGCGGGTGCGTCTTTGGCACCGTCTTGATATTGATGTATATCCGCATGCCTGCTTGAGCATGTCGCTCGCATACCGTCTGTATGTTGGCTTCTGCCTCCATCACTGCTGTCGCGACTGTCCGGAAAGCACCCGTGATGGCTCGTACTCCTATCTTCTGAGCCCTGTTAAACCAGCTCAGTGCTCTTTCGTTTCGTGCATGCGACCACACGACCGAAGCGTAGTCCATCGCCGGAGCGACGGTCGCCGTAAACAGCTGCCTAGCCGTGCGTGGAGATAGCATCCTTAGTCTTCTCAGGCACATGGCCGCCGTGAGTCCTCTGGTGGCCGCTTCAGCCATGTGTTTCTTGAATCTTAGTCCTGCATCCATGATGACGCCCAGGATCTTGGCCTTCCGCTTCGGCTTGATCACATCTCCCTTGATCGTGAACGGTATGCGGCTGGTACGGTCGATGACGCGGGTAAAGTGCACGATGGTCGTCTTGTCGCACTTAAATGTCGCTCTGCTGCGTCTTTCCCAGTCTAGTGCACGGTCGATGATGGCCTGAATACCCTCTCTGTTGTCTTCGGCCGTCGGACCTGTGACCCAGGCTGAGTAGTCGTCGACAAACGCAATCGAGCCTCCGTTCGAGTCTATCCTGCTCTGCACTAAGTCTGCATTGAAGAACAGGAACAGTATCGGCGATAGTGGTGACCCTTGCGGGAGGCCAGCTTGTGGCAGTTCCCGTAGCGCTGATATGTAGCCATTCACCGTGATAGTAGCCGTGCGGTATGAGCAGAAGGCATCGATCCACCTGATCAGCCCCTTGGGTATACCACGCGCCTCGAGCCTCTGCAGTAACCTGTCCTTGAACACGCCGTTGTAAGCTCCTTTGACATCGAAGCTAACCAGACTGACCACTTTGCGATTGCGCTATGCTTTGTAGACCTGTTCCTGGAAGAGCAGTAGAGCCTGCTCTGCCGATCGCCTCTTTCTCGCACTAAAGTGATTGGTGGGTAAGAGTCTGTATGTCTCGGCGGCGTGCGATATACAGTCCGCCACTACTGTTTCCAGGATCTTGCCTAGCGTCGATAGAAGCGAGATCGGTCTCCATGCCTTGGCTGTCTTATAGTCGCCTTTGTTCGGTTTCTTGAGTGGGATGATTTTGGCCGTCCTCCACTGGCTAGGCAATCGCCCTGTATCCAGTGATGTCCGAAACAGATGCAGGACCCGTTCCTTCACCACCGGCCACAGCTGCTTCCATACCATGGCTGGCAGTCCGTCTTGACCGGGTGCCTTCCACGCCTTGGCTTCCATCAACTTCTCCTCCACCTCCTCTATTGTGAGGTTCGGCATGGCTACTTCTCTGCGCCGTGGTCGCGGGCCTTCTTCTTCTATGTCTGTTGGCAGCGGCGGGAAGAAGACGTTGAGCAGTTCCTCTGCCTGTTCGACTTTGTCCTGCGTCGTTGTTCCATCAGTTCTCTTCAGCGGAGGCACCTTATCACCGTACGCATCATGTCCGGGTTTGAGGTACTTGGCGGCTTGCCAGATGTTGGTCCCATCGGCGAGAAAGTCGTCCCAGTGCGTCTTCTTCTGTCTTTTAATAGTACTATAGTACTCTTTACCCGTTTCTTTGGCTCGATCTTCCAGGCTGTCAATCCGTTGACCGGCCCGACGCCGGGCCCTTGCCAGGTTCCTCCAGAACGTGTATGTCCTACGAAGCTTGGTGAGATCTGTTGTCTACTATCTCTTTGCGTACGGTGATGGCTTCGCACGTGGGACTAGATTGTGGATCGCATCGAGGACCACATCCATCAACCTGTCTATCTATATCTGGACATCACCATCCCACGGAAGTGGTGAGAGCTTTTCCTTCACCCTTTCCCTGATTGCGTTCTACGGTGCATTTTTAAACAACAATCTTGGTTCCGCTGTTCTCTCGGGCATCGCGAGATCAAACTCTGCCTGGATAGCCCTGTGATCTGATCCATGCTCGGTCGGATAGATGCCGCAGTGTACCATCTCGTCTGCCAGCTCGGCTGACGCGAGCGTCAGGTCGATCGTGCTCTCGCCACCTGGTCCTTCCCACGTCTTCGTTCCTCGTGGGAGAAGACTGAGTAGACCATGCTCATCCATGAGGTCGATGATCGGCCCCGCCTCACCTTGTCTCCTACCCGTCACATCGTCGCCTCCCCAGAGCTGATCGTGCCGGTTAAAGTCGCCGGCTAGGATGACGTCCGTCCTCTTTCCCGTGCTGTTACGGAAGCTCCCGATGGTCGCATGTGGTTGCCTCATGGCAGTACGTAGGGCCTCCTCATCTTTCCCTGCCACGTACACCGATACCACCAAGACCTCCCGGTCAGGCCACCGAAGTATCGCCCCCGTGAGGTCAGCCGACAGTATCGGCACTTATTCCGCCTCTAGGTCGCTCCGTATCCAGAGCATGCTACGTATCGGCCACTGCATGTCGTTTCTCTTTATAGGTATATACTTAATCCAGTTCCTGTGACTGTTTGGTGTCGTCACCACCGATCCTTCAATATTCAAGGCGTACGGCTCAGCGACTGCCAGCACCGCATAGTCCTGCAAGTCTCTGTCGTTCATCATGCTCAGCTGCACCACATCCTTCTTGTGCACGTTGAGCTGGAAGATTCGCAGGTTAGTGCCCATTAGTGATGTGTAGTTGTTGCACCCGACAGTTTTGACTGAACGACTTGTGTGGTCTTCCGCATGGAACACACTTTGGTTCGACCGCTTGGCAGTCTTGATGGCGATGTCCCGTCTCCGCACACTTGCCGCATTGTTATGTTTTACTGCAGGCAAAGGCTGTATGGCCAGTCTCCTAGCAGTTGTAGCATTGGTCGGGGCCTTGGCGTCGCTTAAAGACATTAGTGCTGGCCGACTCTCCGGCGAGGTGGAAGTATCTCTTGTCAAGAAGTCGTCGCGTATCGCTCGCCTTGGTGACATAGATCACCATCGAGCCGTACCTCTTCCCGTTCTCCTTATTGCTGAGCCAGTGCATCTTGGCTATCGTTACTATATTCTCTTTTCCTAGAGCTTCGGCTGCACCAGGCAGAATATTGCCAGATGAATCTAGAACCGCCGTTCTGTTTGCACTGTTGACCTTGACCGGGTATAGCTGGTCTCTGAGAACCCTCACGCCCTTCACCATCGTCCTCTCTGCCGCCTCCCTGACAAGCTGCAGCTCTGCCTCGTCTTGGCATATTACCTTGATGCGATCTTCGTTCCTTACATCCTTCACCACGGCTGCGCATCGCCAGTTCGGCTGGCCGCCTTCCCTCGCCCGCACCTTTTCTTCGATAGCTTGACGCACTTCTCCTACTTGCGCCTTGCCTCTGTCCTTCTCGCTGACCCGTGATGTGTTAATAGTACAGAATAAGGTGTCTGTGAATGAGGATGGGGTAGTGCGCATGGATGAAAGAGTGCGGACGTTACTTGGCTGGCTTGTGGGTGGGGTACGGGCTACGTCCGCATACGATGGCTGCGGGCTCGTCTGAGCACCGCTCGAAATGCTGCCGGCTATCGTATTCAGCTGTTCTTTCATTTGGCTGATCTCCTCTTTCGCCTGCTGCATCTCCTCTCTTGCCTGCTTCAGTTCCTCCTTCGCTTGCCTTATCTCTTCTGCCGCTTGACCTTGTACTATCCCTACTTCTTTCATGACTTGCAATCGCATCTGCTCAAAGTTCCGCGCTGTTTGTTCCCGAATGATYTTCAATTGCTCGGTTGTTTGCTCACGCGTTGTTCTAATCTGTTCGCTCGTTTGCTCTCGCATCACCCTCAGCTGCCTGGTAGACTGCTCATGCAGGCGCCTGAGCTCATCTACCTTCCTCGACTCTTCGACCGCCTGCGTCTTGACCGCCTGAACTTCCTGCTGAAGCTGTCGAACCATCTCTAGCTGCTCACCCATCATCTGCGTTGTCATCCGCTGATTGCCCATCAACGCGTCCCAGAGTCTCTCGAGCATCTTCTTCTGCTCGTCCATTAGCTGAGTCGACGTTTCGTGAAGCATGGCTCGGAGCATAGTCCGCATCAGCGACACGTTATTGCCCGACGCGTCTTCCAACATCTGCGATTTTCCAGCCTTGTCGGCCAGCTCGCTCTCACCCCCGGCTCCGCCGTGAAGCGGTGCTACAACTGCATCAGCCCTTTCCCCGACTGCCTGCGACTTTTCCTGTAGCCGTTCCTGCAGGTTCGTGGTCCGTTTCATGGTTCTCGATGTCTGACGCGTCGCTGCGACAGAGCCTCCACCTTGCACCAGGATCACGTCACCAGTCGCGTCCATTTTGCATCAAAGACGCTCACGGCTGCGCCGGCTCCTACGCTCCGCTAAAATGTTATTAAGAAGATTGTAAAGATTGTAAAGATTGTCTCGCCAGTCCCGCGTTCCACCAATGCTCATGTAACTTGTGGCTGATTGTGGCGCACTTACCCTGTCAACGCGTTGCAGGTGAACGCGTTCACGCGTAACTTGCCATCAGCATCTGCAGTAACGCAATAGTGAAACCACTTCAACAAAGCTCAACGCGCTGAATCACCGGAATATCAATTGCGACTGGCAGCGCTTTTGTTTCATTGCCTCTGTTTTGCGCGATACGGTGTTTTTGACCTTATTTGAACTCGTCATATACGCCGACTGACCAGATTCCCTACGACTTTTTGGCTTTACATTTGGGAACTCGAGACAGTATGGCTGCTGCTACTCGTTCCAAGCATCATGGTGCGACTCATGTCCAGGAGCCAGTTGAGAGTAAAGCTTCTCCAATCGCCGGCAAAGTGCAGTCGCCGCCTAAGGGAGGCGCAACTCAGAAGATCGATCCCGACTTTAAAAAAGACGTTGCAATTGACGAATTCATTGGCCATCGTACTGACACCGAAAACTCCACCGTAGACATCCAAGTCAAGTGGCAAGATGGGGAAACCACCTGGGAGTCAGAGTGGAGTCTTCAAGAAAAGGTGCCTGTGCTTGTCTTCAAGTACTGGGAAAAGCTGGACGGTCGCAAGGCTGCCACCAACCTTGATACCGGTACTATACTGATATTGCGAAGAGCAAATGAAATTTGTGTGTGTAATTGCCAGTTTCACTGCATTTTTAACCTCACCAAAGGGAACAAGAAGACCGTGGTTGGCTCGATCGGAAAGTGTGTGTGGAAGTTGGTCAGCCCACCGTCATGGCGGATCCAATGGGGACCGAGATCGTGGTGGAGCATGACGCCCCTTTTTCGACACCAAAGCGTCCGAATCGGGTGGTGAAGCCCACGAGCAAGGTCCGGGACACCGCGTGATAGTTGGAAGATACCGCTATAGAAACGAGACGAAACACCCGACAAACGACGCGAAACGTACCGGACGAAGAACAGATCGACTGACCGACTGAAACCCGAAGGAGTAGCGGTAGTGGCAGCGGAAGTAGCGATAGAAGGGCAATGCTGCAGAAGGCGCTGGATCTCCTGGCAGAGTCGCGTAGGGAGACTAAGAGGCTGCAGGAAGCGCTAAAGGAATAGATAGAGATAACTAAGGAACTTAAAGAAGCTGTTATAAAGCAGGAAGAGACAGTGCATGAGATAGGTAAGCAGATGGTGGAGATTAAGGAATAGATGACCGAGGAACTGTAGCGTGTCTGCGAGTAGCTTGAAACTATTGCTATGAATGTAATGGACAGACCTTAACGATTATATACTAATATTATATAATTAATACCGTTCTTACCCTATAATAATTTAAGGACCTTAGCTACTCCTTTAAACCCTAGAGATATGCTTTACTATATAATTGATATTTTAAGACTAGAAGAAGATAAGGCTAGGCTCTTAGCTAGGACAATCTAAGCGACAGTGGAGAATAAAGTCTATTCTAAACTAGATAATCCTATATAGCAATGCCAAGCAGTAACTAAAGACCTAAAAAATCCCTACCGTATTAGGATTACCTGCAGGGATAAGAACAAGTATGAGATTATAAAACGCGTAGCAGAAACAAAACTGGCCCCAGGAGCCTGGATCTTATAAGGTAACCTATACCCTATTAGAGTAGATAATATTAGCTATATTGCGGTACTAAACAAGAGGAATAAAGTTTAAACTAAGATTATTAAGATACTTGGCTAAGAAAATAATATTAAGGTTATAAAGATAGCATAGCTTAGTAAGAGAGATATCCTTAAGGCATATGGCTTAATAGTTATATATCTTAAAAAACGATCAGAAGCTAGGCGGTTTATTAACAAAGGATTCTTTATGGCTAAAGGAGAATCCGGTATTATAAAGGCGTTTAAGTGTCGTGACCGACCTAAGTAATATTATAACTACTAATAGATCACGAGCTATAAGGCCTATCAGTGTAATAGACTATAAGTTTATGGAAGGTACGCGTAAGAAAGCCATTACCACAGTGTATGTATAGGAACGATTCCGAAATGTATCCTATACGGCGGCCCCTATAAGTCATATAGCAGAAACTGTTAGAAGCTCTATCTATTATAACATGAATAGTATATTCTGACTGTTCTAACTGAATGTTAGAAAGTAAGGACTAGTATATAATAGTTTAATAAATGATAAGGATATTCAGGATATAACTGTATTAGCTATCTAAGAACCCTAAGTACAGAGGATTCAGGGTAGGCTATTAATGACACTAATGGGGCACTATAAATAGGTCAAGATAGTACCTACGATAGAGAGGGAAGGTAAATAGGTGATTTAGAGTATACTATAGGTAAATAAGGATATAGAAGCCGAGCAGGTGCCAGTAAAGTCCCCAGACGTAATAGCAGTAGTTATCTAGCTACTAGATCGTCTGGTCTTTATAGCGGCTATCTATATACCCGGGGGAGACACCTAAGCTTTACAGGATATATATACTAAGCTTTATAAAGCTATTAAAGAAGTAAGACAGAGATCAAGGAGAGCGGTAAATATAGTACTTACTGGTAACTTTAATTGCTATGACTAGGTGTAGGGGGGAGATGATATCTTAGTAGAAAGATAGGGTAAGGCAGATCCGATTATTGACTTAATAAATGACTTTATGCTTAGAAGTCTGCTTTACTAGGGTATAAAGATATAGTAAAGTAGAGACTATAAGATAACTATTAACTTAGTTCTAGCGTCTAAGGAGCTTGTAGATATAAATATTAAATGCGTAATATATAATATAGAGTACGGATTAGATTATTATATAATAGAGATAGTATTTAATACTTTAGTCTTGGCGCCGAAATAGGAAGAAAGACTTCTATTTAAGAATATACCCTGGAAGGAGATTAATAGTAGGATCATAGATATGCTAAGGAGCAGGCTAGTAGGGAATACTGTATAGTAAAAAACGGATAGATTAATGTTAGCTGTCTTGGATGCGGTCTAGGCATTAACGCCCAGAGCTAAACCGTCACTATACGCAAAACGATAGTGGACTAATGACCTCACACAGCTGCGGCATATATATATATACTAGAGGAATCAAGCTTGAGCCGTAAGGCGTACGGGATAGAATACTACAGATCTCAAAGACATAGCAAAGGCTACGGCAAAGCAGTACTACGATACTATACAGCATCAGAAGAACACTTACTAGAAGGAGTTTCTGGCGGATAATAATAATATCTAGAAAGTAGCTAAGTATATAAAGTCTAGGGACAATATAGCTTTTAAGAAAGTACCCCAGCTTATCAAGGCAGATAGAACAGTAACAACTAGCCATAAAAAGCAAGCTAAAGAACTACTAGCTAAGTTCTTCCTGCTATTACTAGATACTATTAAAGATAAAAGACTGCGATAATAAAGAGCCCTAGTAATAATACCTGACCTAACTTTAGAAGAAGTAGAATATTAACTATAAGCAATAAAATCATAGAAGGCGCCAGGAAAAGATAGGCTACTAGCGATTGTCTAGAAGTAAGTCTAGCCTTTAGTGAAATATAATATCTTCGCTATCTTTTAGGCATTACTAAAGGAAGGTATAATACTAGACTAATGGAGATATATTTAAATTATCTTACTTAAGAAGCTAGGTAAGGATAATTATATAATCATGAAAGCATAGAGGCTGATCTTGCTTCTTGCTATGTTAGGTAAGGTACTGGAATCGGTTATCGCTAAGAGAATCTCCTATATAGTAGAGACTTATAGACTTCTTCTAACTAACCACTTTAGTATATGTAAGCAACGGTTAGCAGAGTAAGCCCTTATACTTTTATAAGAGTATATCTTCTTGGCTTGGTATTTATGCTATATTATAAGCCTTATTAGTTTTAATGTAAAAGGCGTATATAATAGTATATATAAAGAGAGGTTACTATAGTGGATAAAGGTAAGAGGAATTCCGGAGAGTCTGCTGCGTTAGATTGATGCCTTTTGTTTAGAGCGAACTGTAACTGTTATTATTAATGGCCAGAGTTCCGAAAGCTGACCTCTACTATAAGCAGGACTTCCATAAGGATCGCCCCTATTGCCAATATTGTTTCTATTCTTTAATATAGATCTAGTATAAACTTAGATCGATAGAAATAGTAGTGCTATCGCCTTTATTAATAACTATATAGCGTAGGTATTAGGACTGATAGCCTAGAGTAACTAGAGAGGGATATAAGCGGTTATTAATAAAGCTCTTAACTAGAAAAGTTAGAGTGGTATAATATTTAAAGCAGAAAAAACGGCAATTATATATTTTACTAGATATATAGGTAAGGTAGACTTAGAACTATTTACTATTAAGGGTAAGAGAGTCTTTCCAAAAGATCAGGTCAAGATCCTGGGGGTCATTATAGACTTATAGCTTTACTACAAGTAATATATCATAAGGGCAGCAATAAAGGGTTTAGGAGCTATAATAGAACTAAAATAACTGAAAGGAATAGCTCCCTTAATAACAAGGTAGCTTTTTATAGCCATAGTAGCCCCTATTATACACTATGCCTCTAATATCTAAATATATATATATAAAACAGTATCAGTATATATAATTTATTAAGTATAAAGGATAGGAGTATAGGCAATTATAAGGTCCTTTATAAGTATAGTAATAGGAGTAGCTAAAGCTAAAGCTTATATAATAACTATCTATAAACGATTCTAGAGATAAGTAAGCAAGCTATAGGTAGATATATATACACTACCGCAAACTAACCCGGTCCAGAACCTCCTATAAGGAATCAAAACTTTCAGATACTTTATATCTCCACTCAGGCATATTGCAGATATATACAGAGAGCTACTAAAGGATACTATAGAAGTTATATAGCTATTCGCCTTCACTCTATAGGAGGCACGCCTATAAGTTATACTAAATAGTTAAGAAAAGAAAGAAGAAAATAAAATCAAAAAGCTAGCCAGAGTAGGATAGGCAGTTAAGATAGTAATAAGTAGCTTTATATAAAATGATTTAGTTAGTATAGGAGTAGCTATTAGAATCCCTATATCTATAGTAAGAGCCGGCAAGATTAATAAAACCTTTTCAGTTACCTTTAATATAAGGGAAGAATATAACCTATATATAGCTAAACTGGCAGCAATGGCTTATAGTCTTAACTACCTACTAGAGATAAAGTATTAAGTTATTATAATTGTAATAAGTAATAAATCGGCTGTATAAGCTATAGGTAACCCCTGCTAGTAGTTAGGTTAAGGATATATATAAGAGATATATAATACTATAGAGAAGCTTTAAGGAGATAGAAATAGAGTTAACCTTATCTAGCTACTATATGATAGTGAGCTTAAAATCTAGAAAATAGCCAAGATATTAGCTTGTTATATAATAGAGCTATATATAATACTGTAGAGAGGAATAATTAAAGTAAAGACTATAATTCTTAATTGAATGAGGGTAGATCTATAAATAGAGAGGAAGCTACTAGATAGAGTAGGCAGGTATTCTAGAAGGGTTAACTCAGCTCTGCCTAGTAAACATACCTGCCTACTATATAATTAATTATTATAGAAAGAGGCTAGCGTGTTAGCATAACTAAGAACCGGAATGGCGTGACTAAATAGTTACCTATATTAGATTAGGGTAGTACTAATAGATAAATATCTATATAGGCGGGTAAAGGAAATAGTAGAGCATTTCTTCTTTTAATGTGTAAAATAGATAATATAATGTAAAGAGATATTTCAGAGTATAAATAAGAAACGCAGTAACCTTTCCTTTTATCTAGGAGGTAAGGCAGTATTAGATAGTTAGGAATAGAAGCCAGATATAGACGTAATACAGGCCACGATCAGGTTCACGATCGCTACAGGTCGCTTAGAACAGAGATAATAGGAATACTACTAACCTAGTAATATTTTATTAACACTAACTGATAACCTATAGCGCCCTTAAATAATCAATAGTAGGCATTACTTTAGTCGCTAAAGATAGGAAACTGAATACTTGGAGGGATTAGGCTTTAAGTTAACCTGCTACTACTAACCATTATAAGGACTAAGAAGAAAAGTAATAACTAGATTAGAAGGAATAAGGTAAGAATTGTATAGGCTTGGCGAGAGTAAGGTAATAACTAGCGAAGTGTATGTACCTTTAGCTTCAGAGCCCATTAGGCGTTGGCCTACCGGGCGTAATAGACTTGTACCTTGTACCTTGATACCTATCACGTCTTCAAGATCCTAAAGCGAGCCCCACCCTCCGACAAGTCCGGAAACTCCCAACATATGTATCAGGTACAGTGGGTTGGTTACCGTCCAGCCGAATCGACTTGGGAGCACGAGTCCAAACTGCGCACGATTACGCCCGATATGTTGGAGGATTTTGAGACTAAGCAGTTGGCTAAGGGTGCTTCAGAGGAGCGCAAGAGCATGCGTGGGCCTGGACGACCTCGAAAGAAGCGACGAGTGAAGGTCTAGATGGTGATAGATGGCGTGCGTATATGTAAATAACGCAAGCATAGGAGATGAACAACCATCAATAATGATTTTTCTTGTATTTGACTTGATACCATAACGTGTTATGGAATCAGTTTTTGCGTGTTCCTTTTTGGCAACGATGGGAGCAACTCAATTCAATTCAACGTAAGTCAATCCACATCAACATTTTGTCAAGGAGCCAATAGAATATGTGTATTTTAGCTCACCCCCTGGCCTAATCTACATATCCTAATGGCTCTTCGACAAAACGTTGATGTGGGTTGACTTACGTTAAATTCATCGTACAGCCGGCCGGGATAAGAGCTGAAGTCACGAGTTGTCTTTTGACTTCCTCCTTAACCCGCTCCTAAGGTGGAAAGAGGCGGCATCCATCACCAAAAGGAGTTGCTGATTTGACGGTCGGGATATCATCTTTTAACCAGCTTTCCATCAGGTCCTCGTTATTGTATGCATGCTCATTATATATCACCTTGATCCCTGGAGCGTACTGATCACCCTACTACAATGATTACCGCGAACATTGCGACGCAATGCACATGTTCTGGTCTGTGTACGCTAGACGTTCCTCTAATTTCCTCAGAGTTGCGTCGTAATACATTCTTTTCGTCCGTGCACGGTTCGCATATTATTACAGGGTACTGCATCCGAAGCGGCCGGCGCCATGGCCTGACGAATCAGTTCTAAAAAGAATTAACAATAATTGCTGGCTATCATGGCGTTTTCTGACCACTCTGATTGAACAAGCCATCGTCAATAAGGGGTTATCATTAAATCGAGTACTCTCATCAATATGCCTATCATAAGCCAAAGCCGAAGCTAACTTCTTTCCATCGCGACATTTCATGTTATACAAAGGAGAGAGACATGCCAGAGGCAGCTGACATACTTCGTGATATACTATCAATGAACAACCATTGCCGAATCCCAGATACTGGCAACAGCCAACTTGGCTACAAGACCCAAAATACCAGCAGCATTGATCACGTCATCAGATCTCTTGAAGCCCTCCTCAAAAGGCACACGCTCCTCCTCTGTGAAAAGTCAGCATCATTTCACTGAACTGGACAGGTCAACTTACGAAACAGAGTTTTCACCCATTCAGTCTTTGCATTTCCATCCTTGAAGTCTCCAAAAACGGAGAGGTAAAGCGCCGTCTCGATGAAATTGAAATGCGCGAGGTCGGCAGGCAGCGAGAACTCAGGGTTGACGGCAGCAGCAGCCTTGAGGCGCTCCTTGCGTGCTTTGGCAGCTGTCGCAATGGGGGTGGTGTCCTAGGTCAAGTGCGAGGCTGTCAATGCCCAGATAGTCTCGTTGAAGCTGTGATTATCGCCGAAGAAGATGTCGCTACGGCTCAAGCTGCCGTCATGCTCGATAACTACTACTTTTAGCTTATGACCTCACAGTCTATGTTGCGATACTGACCACCGTGCTTGTTCAGGTCGTCGAGGTTGAAGGTGCCATTGTTGCCGGTTGTAAGAGCCTTATTGCCAACGAGGGTTGTCGCAGCTGGGTCGAGGTTGATCGCGTCAGTGAAAGCGACGATTAGATCGTCAAGCGAGATGTTGAGGCCGTCGCGGGGGAGATATCCGTCACCATGGGACAAGGGCTTCGGCCTGTGATTGTTAGCTACGAATTGCAAGTATTGGTTCGATGGACATACGATCGGACGCAGTAGGGGCGCGCCACTCATTACTGGCGCTGACAGCCAAAGCTGCAGAGCAAAAAAGAAAGCAACGTTGAAAAGCATCGTGATTACTTCGAAATCCCTGAGGACACACTACAAATTCACGAGCAACACTCTCCTTATGACTTTTATTATTTAATCCCCTGAGCGACGATGATCTTTCACATTCTATTCTAGCTCCTCCAATTTGGTGAGGTCAATGCTGAGGCTCACGGACGACTTCCAGAACCGGACGAAGCCGTTGTTTTGGAGTCGTGAGATTGGTGCAAAATCGTCGCAACTCGGACGAACGATCAGGGTCCGGAGATGAACCAATAGCAGAATATGTAATTACCATCTTAAAACGCCATCTTAATGCTCGGAACCCCTTGTTGTGGAGTAGGAGGGTCCGGGTGGTCGGGCGTAGGGTTTATTACTTGGAAAGGCAGCTCGTGATACCCTGGAGATAGGGACATGTTTTATAAGGTTAAGATGGTATTTGTGCCGATAGAGTTCCGGGCCGTATGTCTAATCTGTCTTTTGCAGAGAGCGGACAAATGTTTTTTCTTTGGTCGGGAAAAAATAACTACCCGATACCACTTTTGTTGTGGTCCTACGCATGGCACAATGATGAGGTAATTGAATGAAAGTATCGAAGGGAGCTATGGCCTGATGTCGGCAGATGATTATTGGTCTGCACAGCTTGGGACTGATACATATGCTTGAATTGAAAAAGGCCACGATGCAGGAGGCAGAACGAGGACTTCCTTCCGATGGTGCAAGTGCATGGTAGGCTATGATATAGAAGGATATGGGATATTAGGGATTAATATCACGAATTTGATACCTAGCCTCCATCAACAGGTGCACAATTGCCAGCGACAGCCTCTAAGATCTCCATAACCTCTTCCTCCTTCGTAATAGGTTAAGCATTCATTTTGACCCAATATCGTTCAAGCTATTCGAAGCCAGACGCAACACCGACGTCCTTCAAGGTGCGCGGCATTTCCAATTCACGAATGATCAAATCGAGGATATCGCCAAGATCAACATCCGTTTCCGAAACCTTCTTGTTAGCTAGCAAAGACTTGACGGTATCCTGCTTCAAGAGAATCTCGACGACACGCTTCTCACGATCGTTGTTGGCGTTCTTGAGAGCGTTGAACTTGCAAACGTCTGGTAGGAGGATACAACTCGTTTTTCCGTGTCCAACATTCAATGGGCCCAACTGATGTCCAATGGCGTGGCTTGCACCTAAAGGCACACCAGAGGAAACAGCACGCATGGCTTCGACAACGCCAACTTGACAGAGGTAGCGAGCATCAAGATCATTCGGGTCATGCTTACAGCGCAAGAGCCCAGAGATCAGCTTCTGTAAACCTCTTACTGCCCATGCATCACCGCCATCATTACTCTGAAGCGAGCATAAAGTCTCATCGCAATGATCAACAGATGGAATGCCAGTACTGAGCCAGATCTTTTGTGGCGTCGTGGTTATCAACTGCAGGTCTTGTATGACCAACTCTGGATCAATGTTTGGCTCAAATGTATGCTTGGTCTTGCTCTTTGAGTCTGTAGCGCCTGCGATAGCTTGATATTCACCACCAGAAAGTGAAGTTGGAACACAGAACAGCGGAATCTTAGGCTTGCGTAAATCCTCTCCCTTGTTCGGATTATGCGATTTGCCGCCGAAGAGCGTACCAATATCCTCCTCGGTCCAAGCATCGTTGGTTGTTGTGAAACGCACGAGCTTGGCTCCGTCAGTGATACTTCCTGCACCGAGAGTTATGTTGCAGTCGATGTTGAGAGGTTTGACTTCAGACATGATGTCCACGATTTCCGGGATTGGCGTATGTGGTGAGATGCCGATATGTACCCCGGCGACACGATTTACGAGGGCAGACTTTAGGTCTTCAACATAGGAAGTGTTCTTTGACAGCGAGCGAGAAGTGATGATGAAGACGAGCGAGCTTTTGAACCTATCCTGGACCTGCTTGAGGCATATTTTTGGAAATGGTTGACCGAAGGTGAGTAGCGGCGCTGGCTTATTGTCGAAAGCCGGACGAGTTGTCTCTTCGGTATACCAGGAAGTCATTTTTGTATGATGACACTTTTGTTCTGAGCTAACAGTGAGATACAAGCAGTTTGTTTTCCAAGGGCCGACATTAAATCTCGAAGAAATGACGTTATCCCGGTGGAGCTGGTTAAAGTCATGATGGTGCTATCTTCGTGTCATCAGCATCTCATACTGTCCAAACTCAATCTGGCTAATACTTTATCGACATGTAGTAAGTAAACAATGCCCAAGAGTATGATGCGTCACCTCCTGGTACCGTCGCCATGGAAACAATATACTTATAGGTCTGCGTCTGAGAACATTACCCGCACGCGAAGAATGTCTATTATGAGTCTTGGAATAAGATGCCCTCAGACCCGAAACTCCTTTGTCTTCCTGATTAGATTCTCTAGTCTCTGTTTATCCGGATCAACATCAATCCACTCCAGATCAATAGGCCAAGCTGACTTCACTTGCTCCTCCATAACCTTCTCTTCCTCCCCGTCTTCTTCCTCAATATCAACACCTTTCACCAAAAATTGGTTCTCGCGCCCCATAGTACGCTTCAGTACGCGAAATACCAGTCTAGCCAGATAACAGCTCTGGCTTTGGTCTCGAAGGCCTTTGGCAACGAGGGCGACAGTAGATCGCCGACTTTCAAGTTCCTTCACCTCAGCGGCCTTTAGACTCTTTATTCCCATGAAGCCAAGGAATGACAATAAGCTAATGATGAATATGTTATAAGACTCGAATCCGTGCCTTAGGTAATATAATCGCAGTAGTGTTTACAATGTTATCTTGGCATCACTTAACACTTGATGAACACTTTCGTCAACTAGTGCAGGTGTAGATGTCATGCGCAATGTTTCGAGAAGATATATAAGCAAGTGGTAGTAATGTATACTGAAAATAGTCAGATAAACGTTGTCACGTTGCAGTGAATCTATTGGCAAACGTACTGAAGTTTCAATTGCCATGTGAAGGAGATGTGTCTCGCGTTGAGGTCTGGTGGGAGATTTACCAACTGTCAAGGCGAATACAAAAGCCTTGTATCCTATCCACAGTGGCTCGAGGAGTGGTTTGCAAAATCGGAAAAGAATACCACCGCAACGTCATTGATAATGGCGCGGAATTCAGAAATGGCCTGGAAAGTATGGCTATAGTTCACTGGTACTGGCTCTTTAATGGATGGATAGTGAAGTCTGAAATTGCCGTAGCAGTCATCTTTATCGGGCAGTGGTATGCTGGGAGGCAAAGATAACAGCGGCGCCTTGAACACAGCAAAGCTATGAACCTTGGTATTTGTTAGTATGTTCCCAAGCTGAAGAATACAAACTCACGCCTGAAGCCCGAAAAGCCCCCATGCCGTAACTGCTCTTGCATTATACTCGCGGCCATCGCTGATATTGGTTTTGGTAGAGAATAACTGCATCGCATGCGAAGCAGCAACAGCTTGAATTAAATATAATCTTCCAACCTCATCACTTCCATTAGCATCATAGACAAGGGATAGCACAATCGCAGCTTGTATGGTGGTGAGGCGAGCATGCCCGATCTCGAGTTCCCAAAGTCGACGTGCTTCTGCAAGGAACTGATAGCCTAGGGTCTGTGGATTCCAAAACCGGGAACGATGGTTCATCTTAGAGTAGCCATGCTGGAACAACAGTTTAGAACTCAGTGCTCTGATAACCTACAGGGTCTTACCTACACAAGCGCATGCAAGGACTGCATTGACTAGGAGAGAGGAACAGTATTCTTTCTGACCTGCTGCCATATCATCCAGAAAATAATCCTTCTGAAAGGCTGGAAAGAAAGCGTAGTCGGTCAAGAAATATGTCTGCAAAAGCATGCGTAAAAAAATGTCATCATCGATGATGGATGTCCACTTATTGGCCTCAATTTTGCCAAAGTCGACAGTCGACCAGTTCAGCTGCATGATAAGGAGCTTCGAAAATTATAGGATACTCAGTCGGGGAATGTTCATAGTCGAGCATTCTCGTCCCACCCGAAGAGTATTTATATAACCATGAATCAAGGTACTGATTCTCTTGTTGAATCAAGAAACCAGACATGTCCTTGCAGTATGGAAACTCATACTGGTAATAGTGATCAGGCACTACATGAACCTGTTTGAGAGGATCTGCTTGTTTAATATGCTCAAGTATGGTCTCCACACCGTGGCCGCTCTGTATTCTTCTCAGGATATCCGTCCCCTCATGGATTGGTTCTGCCGCCAGAAGGCGGAACAATTCTTGATAAGCCCCCTGTTGTCCAAGGGGACTACGTCTGTAGTAGCACTCCGTTCTTCGTCTCACGCAGTTTGAACACCTCGGCTTGGCACCGTCGCACTAGAAAAAAAAAAAAAGACTGAGTAATTTTCATCCGATGAACTAGGGAAACATGAAACTACGTACTCGGGACTTGCGCTGCTGACATGGTTCGCAGGCTAAAGTAATGGGTTTACGCCGTCTTGCAAGCGGTTTCGGAAGGTCTAGAACCTGCGGGAGACTTTGGCTTGGAGATTGAGATTGGGGTTTTTCAGGGGCAGGTAATAGAGAACGAAACATATTCGCTAGCTTATGATGTAGAGTGAATTTACTAATGCAAGCATACT
>LBNR01000082.1:15358-36541 GCA_001262555.1 Fusarium nygamai | reverse complement strand
GTTCCCGTATACGCCGCCGCTCTCCTCCTTGATCCCCGTAAACGCATCGCGTATATCAAGCAGAACTGGCCAAAGGAATGGCATGAAGATACTATTGCCTCGGCCACAGCATTCTGGCAAAAGGAATTTAATTACGAGCAACGCAGCGACCATCCCTCCACCCCGACGTCGATGCCACCACCGCTGGCAAAGAAGCCAAATCAACTCGCGATACTATCAAAGAAGCTGGAGGTTAGGACTATTAGCGCGAGTGTTAGGGATGATTTCACTAGCTTCATCAACGTTGATGCAACAGATATCTCTCCGGATTGTACGCCTCTGGAGTGGTGGTGTCAACCACAGCAGAGAAAGCAGTATCCGAAACTTAGCCGCATGGCTATTTGCATTCTTTCTATCCCAGCAGAGTCATCGGAGCCGGAGAGGACGTTTTCTGGGGCAAGAAGAACATGTTCATGGGATAGATTACGAATCACATGCAAAACTATCGAGATGATTGAGTGTACGGGCAATTGGTTGCGTCAAGGACTCATACAGCCTCTGCATGAGAACGGGATGGGTTTAATCGGAATCCCACGGCCGGAGGGTGACTCTCAGGGCGTTGACGATGATAGTGGGCATTATTTCGACTGGTATTAGAGCAGGCGCGGTGGATATTTCTCACCGTCATAAATCGTTCATTCGTTCGTTTAAATCGTTTATTCGTTCGTTTAACCGTTTGCAATATTTTTGAACCGTTCAAACGTTTGAGGAAATATTCGACCGTTTAAACGGTTTGCCCATGTATGGTGAGTCCACGTTCCGATAAGGCTGGATCTCTCCGCCGACGGCCCGCTACTGCTTGCACCTCTTCATCCGTATCCGAAGGTGCTAGTGTCGTTGCAGCTGCACTTTCAATCGCTCCTCGTCTCGACAGTTCTCTTGCAACCGTTACATCAGCGTTGGTGCGAAATGCGCCACTCGTTCGTCTTGTACCTGTCGGGGAATACATGACCGGAGCAGCTAACGATAAAACAGCCGTCGAGGGGCAGGCTAGTGTAGAAGTGTTTTTTAGTAACGCAAGAATCCCGAAAATCAGATGCTTCTGGTTGGAGATGCTGAACGTTAGTTGAGGGAGGGATAGAATGGGCCCGATGGGGTGCTCGTGTAGATGACCTAACGGGATGCGGGACTGTCAGTAGAATTGTATGAAGAAAGAAATTGAATTGACAATCATAACTAACGATTAGTAACATCGGCCTCCGTGGTGGACCTGGTTCACAAGCCGGACAGTTTCATGACTGCCAGCTTCTTGAAGTCGCTGGGTTTGACCCTACTGACGCGACTGTTGCCTCCGTTTTCTGCCACGATCTTGTTCTCGATGATTTTTGGATTCGACTGGAATTGATTAGGGCGCGATGGTTCCTTAGCACAACAGAACAACTGCATCTGCACAGGTTTTGCAAATTTGTCAGATCCATCTGCTTCTGTGTCTCACTGTGATCGGGTCGATATCCATTTCCATCTTTATCTCACCTTATTCCTTGACGCGTATCGCCCCTTCGTATTCTTCAAGTCCTATTAAAGGGACGAACTCAATTTCAAATCTGAATGTGTGATTGGGTGTGCTAGCAGGGCTGCAGAGCAGTAACCATGCCTACAGTGATGTTATTGGACTGGAGGGCTATTTGGATTGGACTGGAGTGGACGGAAAATGGCTGGACTGGATTTGGGTTTCTCGAAGATTTGGACTGGATTGGATTGATTGGCAACCAGCTCCTGGAGCTCCAATGGTCTAACCTGATAAGGCAAGAGCTAACCCTAATTGAGTGATCATGACGGGGCTCCCGTCGCAGACCACGACACGACGCGCGAACCATCGTTCCGCCACAGGGTTAACATCCAACGCGCGCAGATTGCTCTGCTATCAAAAGCATGGAAGCAAACGCGTCGGTCGGAACTTCAGCAGTCCTTCTGCTGTGGCAGACGTGTCTGAACAGTCCACTCACCAGCTACACCATGGCCACTATCTCCAGCTATTTCGGTGCTGCCGGCGGTCGCCGTCCTGATTCTGACAGAGTTATTCTTGCTCCAACCCATATTAGTCCTCGCCCAAACAACCCCGACGGAATCCTGGTCGACCCCGACGAATTCAAGTTGAATGGGAAGCAATATGTTCGCTACTCTGTTGTGGCAAAGTCCCAAAAGCACACCAAGAAAAGGACATCAGTCGTCTGGCAGTATGGTGAAGACATACAACTCAAGCAGGACCCGACAAAGAGGTTCTGGTACTGCTATCTGTGCGAACAGCAACAGCGCCAACAGGGACTTCCTATTTCCGGCAAGGGCAATTGTACTGCCTTGGACCACCTGGAATCGAAACACCAAATCGATCGGGAGACTGGTGAGCACAGACATGCGAAGAGCCACCCATCGCAACCATCAATTGTTGACTTCAACAGCATATCCACCCTTGTATTCAAACGCCGATTTGACGAGTTCAAGGAACTTCTTATTCGATGGATCGTCTATTGTCACATCGCCTTCTTTCAAATTGAGAACCTCTACTTTCGCGAACTCCTCTTCTATGTATTCCCTGGCCTGACAACACTCCTGCCAAAGGCGAGACTAGTGATTCGCAGATGGATAATAGACGCCTTTGAGGCACGAAAGGACAGCCTGCGTCAAGAAATGCAAGAGGCCCACAGCAATATATCGATATCGTTCGATTTATGGACGTCACCGAACTACCAGGCTATCCTTGGATGTATCGCGCACTTTATCAACAGAAATGGCAAGAGAAGAACGGTTGTTCTGGCTCTTCGCGAACTGGTTGGCGAACATTCAGGTGAGAATATGGCAGATGTCCTACTACATATATTTGACGACTACGGGATCAGTGGCCGCATCGGTTATTTCATGGCAGACAATGCAAGCTCGAATGATGCCTGCATTGACCTGGTCCTGCAGGCTCTTTATCCGAACATGACCAGGAAACATCGCGTACGACGACGCCTTCGGTGTTTTGGCCAGATCGTCAATCTCTGCGCCCAGGCGTTTATTATGGGAAAGGATGCTTCGAAGACCTGCAAGGATCTGGACTCTGCGTATCGAGAAGGGGACTACATGCGGATTCGTGAGCTGTGGAAGAAGCGCGGTGCAATTGGGAGGCTCCATAATATCGTACGATACATTAGAGCTAGCCCTCAACGGCGCCAATTCTTCCGATCAATACAAATTCGCGGCGATCTGGCTGCATTTGACGGATTGGAGGTAAGCTCCCCTAGTGCGCGTCGCAAGGTAGTGGCGGCGTCCTACACTTCCGGTTTCAGTACTGACGTTGGAGTTTGTTGCAGCTTGTCTAAAGTCAGTCCACGCGCTGGAATTCTTATTTCTTATCAATTGGACGCGCTCTTAATGTCAAAGAACGTATCCAACTCTTCTGCGATCAATATGAGCCTCCACGAAGCGACAGAGACGTCCTAGAGCAACGCCTCAACCCACGGCAATGGGACGAACTCGGCCACCTCCATGACCAACTCGAGACATTCTACGAGGCCACAGTAATGAACGAAGGCAGACAGTGGACTCTTGCAGATCATTTTCAATCGCTGGACTGGCTTATGGACGAAATCCACCTTGCTCGGCGAAAGTTTGAACAGCTCGCTGAAGACGCCCTGCGGAAGCGTGGCTCGAATTGGCAGGATACGCAGAACGAATTCGACGACTATAACTGGCTTGCTACGGCTGCAGAAGTTGCCTGGCAGAAATGCGAGAAGTACTACAACAAGGCCGATGAATCACCCGCTTACTACGCCGCCATATCGTTGAATCCAAGCCTTAAGAACGAATGGTACTATCAGGTTTGGAATGACAGTGATGATAAGCGTGCCTGGATCCAAGCTGCCGTTGGAGCTGTTAAGGAGCTCTGGGTTGACGAATACAAAGGCAAGTTCGCCCATGGCGCGCCAGTTCCAACCCACGTCTTTAAGGCCTCAGAACCGAAAGAGAAATCGTTTACTTCAGTGAGAAACCACAAGCGTCTCAAACTACGCCACTTCGACCCTCATTCAAGTCCCGAACTGCCCTCAACGGATCACTACAATGAGTTTATCACCACTGACGTTATCGGCCTTAATGATGACGAGGAATTCGACCCCATCCAGTACTGGAATGATCGTTACCACTCGCAGACGGACCTAGCTCGAATGGCGCTGGACGTTTTAGCCCTGCCTCCCATGTCGGATGAGTGTGAGCGCCTTTTTAGCAGCGCCAAGCTCCTCCTTACAGATCGCCGTTCACGGCTCCGGATGGACGTCATTGAAGCCAGCGAGTGCCTACGAGCTTGGTATGGTCGCCCGGAGCAGAAGGCATTTGATGACAGGGCCATCGGCTTGATGGAGGGCGAGGCAGGGAGTACTGTTGGGGCGGATGGGCCGGGTGCGGGAGAGGGAGAGGAAGGCGGCGAAGATGATGGAAGAGAGAAGTAGAACATACTGGAGACGCATGTTGCTGGACAACATGAGCTCCCTATTTAGGTGGTGTCAAAACCAAGGACAAGAACAATTCTACCCCAAGTCTGCTTATTCAGCGGCTCATTGATTGTCCCAAAAGGGCAACAATGTGAACTGGATCGATTCTGGATATCCTGGAGGCTGCCTGTCCACACGTCTGGATTGGATTGGAGCGAGGCTCAGATCCAGCTCCAATCCAATCCAATAACATCACTGATTGGTTGCAATCTCGGCTGGATGAAGCTGGACCGATACTACACCCTCACCGAAGATAGCCCTGTATATCTCGCAGCCTTTATCCTCCACCCTGCCTTTCGCTGGTCAACCGTCGAGTTGCAATGGGGTGATCATCCGGACTGGCTAGTACGAGGAAAGGCAGCTGTACAAGAGCTGTGGGAGGAGTATCGAAATCTCCCTGTCGAGCAGGAAACGATACCTGAGCAGCCGACTGTTCCAAGAAAGACAACCGACTTAGATGACTTTATGGCCTCAATCAGGAAGCTCAGCACACGGCCTGCACGTTTACCGTCAGCTACGCGCGATGAGTATGCGGAGTGGATGGCCACTACTGACCCCGGTGATTGTTTGGTGGATAATCCGATTCAGTATTGGCTTCTCCGAAGACGGCAGTATCCACGTCTGTCGCGGATGGCAATTGATGTCTTTTCAATTCCCGCTATGTCTACCGAGCCGGAGCGAATATTCAGCCTTGCAGGACAGATGGTTACAGCTCAAAGGGGCCGACTCCAAGCGGATATTATCGGAGCAGCTCAATGTATCTCATCGTGGGAGAAAAGTGGGGTTATCCAAATATCCAAATAGATCCAAATCGATCCAAATCAAATCAAATCAAATCAAATTCCACATTTTCGTATCCAAATCAAATCAAATTGGGGGTTGGATTTGATTTGATTTATCTGTTTGCAAGCCTGGCCCCCTGCTTAGGGCATGATAATTTGAGCCTTTAAAATGCCAAAGCCACCGAATAAAGAAGCCTTCTTGGGCTATGACCCAGATCTTGAAGCCTAGCGGGGTTGGCTTTCCTTTGACAACGGTTGTCGCTGTTGATCTGCCTGTATAGCGGACCATACACTCATCTACAGCGAGATGAGAGCTTGGTTGAAAGAGTGCAGCTGACACTCTCTGTATGTGGTTAGACCACTCTTCAGCAGCTTGGAATACCTTCGGCAGGGGGCGTTCTCATCGATCTTGGTGTGGTCAAAGGGACGAAGGTAGCGATGGATTAACTGAAACCTCCAATAGGGCATGAACTTAATAACTGAGTGTAGAGGGGCTTGTTCTCCTAGCCGGGGGGCTTTCCAATGGCTTCTAAGCTTCCTTTCCTTATGAATTCCTATATAAATCAGCATACCAAGCCATATATAGATCTGTGCAGTGGAGACCCCTTCCCATGCTAGGAGCTGTGACCGTTCGTGAAGTGGGTTATTCCAGCTGTCAACCACGCTATTTTCAAGTAGGTAATGAACCCAGCTATTAGTGTATTCAATCCATCGCCAAAGCAATAATTTAGGCACAAAAAGCTGGAAAAGATCAAGTGGTGTATTGGGTAAATAACTAATGTGATAATTGCGAGGTTGCACGATGAAAGGGCTGAAATTGAAGCCGCGAGATTCATCGGCCGGAAAATCATTGGCTCCGACCGGCTCCTTGGGGCCCATGCGGGGTCCTTTGTGTTGCTTATAGAAGCTCTTGTCATCATAGGAATCGACCTCTTGTATTTGATCGGGATCTGAAGATATATTCATTGTTTGAATTGCCATAGATTGTATAGTAATTTAGCTGTGAAAGGTTGGAAATTGAAGCTTTTGGTACCCCGCTCGTACTGCTGTGATGACAGGGATAAGGTGGGGCGGGGTACGGATTGGAGCCCCTTGAGCTCTTAGGAGATAGGGAAGGAGATATAAGACTAGTAGTGTAAAAAGAAACGTATTATTTTGCAATCTTCTGAATGGAAGACGCAACTGCCTCAGGCATATTAATAAAAGGACTATGTCCTGCATTAATCTCAACAGTGTTGATGTTGACACCTTTAGCCGTCTCTTCAACCATTATCTTCTGGATATGAATAGGGATCGCAGCATCTAAAGAGCAGTAAATATATGTCGTCGGCACATGCCTCCACCCTTCATAGGTAAGAGGTGCATGGAAGACCTGGTAACTATGCGGTTTCAGAACCGGTACAATCGCCGCCACTTGTTCAGGCGATAGGTCATTGTAGAAGATCTTCTCCGGGGTAGATGCGTTGACTGTGAGTTTGTCCTCTGAGACGGACCACCACGGGAGGTCTTGGCCACCGAAGGCAGCGATCAATGACTTGTCTTTCGGAATGATCAACGAGCAGCAGAGCACGAATTGCGCAACGGCACCACCAGGCCCAAAAGCGCCTATGGCCTCTGCAGAAGGGATGCCGCCATACGAGTGGGCAACGAGGATGACCTTTTGGCCCTTGGAGGCAGCTTGGGATATAGCCTGTTGAATAACGGCAACGTCGGGGGTGAAATCGGTAATGGGCGGCCCTGCACCAACTGAAGGAAGGTCGACGTAGTCAACGCTGAAGCCAGCGTGCTCAAGGATGTCGCCTACTGCCTTAAAGGCCCGTGCTGGATGCCAAGCACCAGGAACAAAAACGACACAGAAAGTTGAGGGATCCATAGTGTCTTTCAAATGGTTGTGTGGATTGGGGTGAAGGGTAGGAAGAGGGGACGAAGATCCGCCAACTAGACCGCGCGAGTTGCGCCTAATATATACTGTTGTTGTACCCTGTCAAGCGAGCGGAACAGCGAGCGGAAGTGGGCCGGCATCGCACGACTGTGTCTTGTCGGATGTTGACCTGTCGGGTAGCGGGTGTAGATAGCTCTAGTGGCGCAGGGTTAAGCTCAGTCAAGCATAGTTATCCATTCCTTATCGCTTTGCCTCTTAACCTCTGATCATCGGTCTATGAGTTGAGACTTTACAATTTATGGCGTTTAGCAAGCCTAAAATCTCCCATCAATATACAAGAAATACAATGTGACGACTAGCTGATTGCACTGAAGTGCGCCTGAGATTAAGGTTCAAGAGACTTTATGTCATCCAAGATGATACGGTTGCAGTGAGACTAATTTATATAAGGTTGGTAGCTGCAGATAAGAGAAACACTGCCAAGATAAGCACCGAACGATCGGCTCGGGCTATTGACTTTCCGATCCAATGTCTTGCCCCCAAATGCTTTTCAGGCCATATCTATGTCGAAGAGCAAACAGAAGTGCGCGATTTTCTTGGACAGCCTAGTCTAACTACATTGCTTCTTCATCTTGCGGTTTGCCTACAAAGAGTACCATTATTATCGGTCTTGACGCATACAGGTGGGAGTTTGTGAACAACAGGCTTCTTGCTGATCATTATGCCTCTGATGGCATGTATGTGATTTATCTGCCAGACTTTCTTAAAGGTATATCAGCTGGTCATAGTTTCTGTGTACGTACAGAGTCTGATGACAGAAATTCCAATCAGCCACAATAAAGCGGAGAAGCAGAGAATCAAGCTTCAGTGTAGTTTAGTAAATGTGTTTCTCCACTTCTACAACTGCTCACTTCTCAACTGCTCACTTCTCAAATGCATCAGGCCGTAGAGAAATTCTGTACCTCGTCACCTCTGGATCCTCATACTCTTCCATCCATCTAGATCAAGAGTGATGCTCCATTGCCTCACATGAGATAGATGCTGGTTGTGAGGGCCCTCTAGCGACTTGTAGAACTGGCTGTCCTCCTCTCTCTTGGCTGGAGTTGCCGTCCTCACCCATTGCTCCATATTGTGTTTCTTGGCTACATTATCATCAATCCATATGCCAACAAGGTCCTCGCTATATCCGGCCATTTGGATCATTCTCTTGTTTTCAATGGAGAAGGCATTCGTGAAAGTGAGCCACTTATGGCGACGTGCGTTGGCCCACTTGTCAAGAAGGCTCTCTGGAGCTCTGCCGTTAACGACTGCACCAAGAGCGCGGCCTAGGGGCCCGGCATCCAAAAGACCTGTTGTCAAGCCCAGTCCACCGATAGGGTTGCTGCTCTGCACAATTTCAGTCAGTACTAGAGATGATCTCGCGTGAATATAGGCACAAGGGTCTGTGTAAGTGGATACGCACATGAGCTGCATCTCCCGCCAGGAAAACTCTTCCTTTCTTGAATGTTGAGGCACATCTCTGATGAGGTTTATACTTGTTCAGCTCTACCAGCTCATATTCAACAGGCCAGATTGGGAAAATGTGCTTATAGTGCTCATCGATCTCGGCACGAATCTCGTCGTTTGTCATTCCCGCCTTAACACCAAAAGCACAACGCCAGAGGCCAGTATCGTCCAGAATGCATACGACAGACCAGTGCACCGGGTCCATGATAAAATTGGCGGTGGAAAAGCCATGCTTCATGAAATCGAAACGTACGTTAGTTGCCACAAAGTCTTCTTTGGGCCAAGAGAAACCGTCAAAGGTGATGTCGGAGAGTCTGCGGACAGCTGACCCAGCGCCGTCGGCCCCGACTAGCCAATTGCACGTGTATCTGGTCTCGATGTTTGTATCCGTGTCCACAGCCACGACTTGTACTGTGTTGTCTGCCGTTTCGGAATTGATTTCAATAACGTTTTGGCAGAATTTGATCTCAGCATTGTACGTATTGAGGAGATGGCCGACCAGGATTTTGGCGAGCTCAGGCTGCGGGCAATTGAGCCCGGCGGGGAATATATCGGCACCTTCAATTTTCTCGACAGAAGCGACCCTTTTCTTATTGTGCCAGAAGCTCAGGATGTCATTGATAACAGACTCCTTCCGGATATCATCAAGTGTGCCAGACTCGAGAAGCTCCGCCTGTGCACACGGCTGGTAGGCAGCTGCCCGGGGAGACTGGTCAACTTGATGGTTTCTCTTCAGGATCAGCACTAGCACATAGAGCTTAGCCAAGTTTACCGCCGTGATTAGACCTACAGGGTCTGCCCCGACGACGATGACTGGATGAGTATCAGAAGTAGATGAAAGCATGATTTCGTTGACAAATAGTACTGGGGAATCTCTTCACGTGTGATATGGATATGATCTCCTGAGTCGACAGAAGACGTTACTAGCTTGTCTCATGACATGAGCTACAATATGTGTAGGCGAGCAACCAACTAAATACTCTACTTTAAGTCCCACATGGGAAAGCCAGTATTTATGGCGGATTAAGAAATCCGGAGGATGGTCTGTTGGACTGACCCCACAAAGTGATCTCGTCACTAAACGTTCTGTCACCGACGGATACAAAGCGAGGGGTAGGTAGTGCAGGACAATCAGTATGGGGTAATGCGGGAACATAGGAGGTAATGGCACTGAAGCTATTTACAATTTGTGTTGCAAGATAAGTATAGAAATTGCATTTTGATATATGCTATTAACTTACTATATGTCATTGTTTTAGCTTCAAGTTTTGCTGCCTGTGCTACATATATAGAGATTTACCAAAAGGTCAAAATGCATTTATCTACTTATTAGCCTTTCATGTTTTGTCCCCACTTGTGATCTCTTTTTACTATTGAATTTAAGTAGAACGAGGAAGCATTTTAACCTTCAAGTCAAACTCCCAGGTATAACCTTCGGTGGAGTACCAGATCCTAGGTTTTTCGCAAGGGACAATCTGCATGCTGTCAGCCATTCTGTCATATCAATCGACCACGGGCTTGAGCTTACCTCAAATTCTGTGAGAAGCGAGCTAATGGCTTTTTTTATCTCAATCTTCGCAAGGTGCTGGCCTACACAAATGCGTTTCCCGAAACCAAACCCAAGGGAGTACTTCTCCATCAATCTGAATCGTTCTTCATCTGCCTCGAGCCATCTTTCAGGCCTAAACACTTCAGCATCAGCGCCAAAGACAGCCTTATTTAGGCTAATCTCTTGCACAGCGGCAGCAACGTTGGTTTTTGGTGGCACCCAAACACCAGCAATTTCACGACCACTCGCACTGGTCTGACGTTCGAAGGAATTCGCAGTTGGCTGGTTTATACGCCTACAGAAACATGGTGAGCACGAATTTTCTCAGGTCATTTTAAAACAACTTACAAAGCCTCACGAAGACAGGCATCAAGATATGGAAGGCCCGCAACTTTCTCGAATGGTGGCGGGACCGGAAGATTCGCGTCACAAATTTCCTTTTTAAGCTTCTCAAAGGTGTCGCCGGTGTTCAAAGCGCCAATGAGAGTCATGGCGCAACCCATTGCCGTAGTGTCCAAGCCCCCAAGTAAAGTGGAAATTGTCATGGACAGGACATCGCTCATTTCGAAGAGCTGATTATCTGCGAGGTGAGCCCCAAGGAACAGCCCGAGCAGATCATTGCCTGCCTCTACCTTGCCTCCGACCATTCTCTTCTGCAGGCACTTCAAAGCCATTGCAGCGATAGGTGTCTCCATGTTGACCATTCGCTGAGCCACAGGATTCTTGAAAAGAAATGTTTCCAACTTTGGGAAAAGCATCCACGATGTCCAGTGTTTGACAAGCTGCTTGCTTGCCTCTGCCGAGTTGTGGAGATCTCTACCTGCTGTCAGGTACCCGAAATCCTCACTGAATGCAAGTCTCGTCATAGTGTCCATGGTCCAGTAGCCGAACCAATCCATCAACTGGATTGGCTTGCCGTTCTGATCGCGAAGGCGCTGGATAAAGATAGACATAATGTCATTGATCTGATCTTCTTTTTTGAGCCACGCATCTTGGGAAAAGTAGCCCGAGATGCTGCGCTTGATGGAAGTGACCCGACTCTCGTCCATTACTGTCATAAGAGCGTCAACCGGTTTACCCTTGACTACCATTGAGATGGGGCGGTACGATGGTCCCTGATGTAGAGAAAATGGTTAGGTGGATTTCATGCCAAAGCAAGAAGAAAATGCACGTACCTTTTGCATTGCATTTCGAACACCTAGAATCACTGGAACTGAGTCAGGATTCGCAAAGGAGACTCGGTTCGGCCCAACTCGTACGGTCGGTCCATATTGCTGATGAAGATCTTTTAGGATGGCTTGGGGCGATTCTCCATTGCGCATCCGGTTCCAGAAATAGTAATCAGTCAGTGTTGCAAATGCAGGCCCCGGGATATGTTTGAGCTTGCTATAGCGTTGGTAAATGAAGATGATAGTAATGGCTGCAAGAAAAGCAACAGCGAACAGAACATTTTGCCGATAGTCCATAATGCCTGATAGTTGGAATCGAATTCCCGACAATACCGTGAGGACTTGGAGTATAGTCTATTTGCATCTGTGAATTGCAAAGGGAGCAGAACAGTTTCTCAGTGTTATACAATAAATACCGTATTAAGCTTTGTTATACACATTGAGTAATTGGTCTACAGGCTCGCTCTGGGGTGTTAGCCCAGAATTGCAGCCTTTATGCGGCCTGATGCCATTTAATTAATCCCAGCGAGTACCCCATGTTTTTAGCCCCGCATTGATGTAAACTTGTAAAGGCCTAGCAGGAGAATGTGGTGTTCTAGTTGTCGCGGAGTTAGCGGAGTTATTGGTGAAGCGGGGTCGTCTGCGATGATTCATCGCTTCCGGGTGTGCTGACTCGCCCCTGTTGCTGAACCCACTGACTCACTCTGTCGTCGAACTGAATCACTGTGATCGACATCTTACCCCATACAGTGTTCATGGCTGTAGATTGGTGTATAAACGTTCCATGCACACGAGACTTTAGCGGCGGCTTTGCCCTTGTCTTTTCGTCACGGTCCATAGGAAACGATACTCTGAATATACTCTCTCAACAAGCCCAGTGATACCATTCTTCTCGTGTATAGCACTTTATACGAACGGCAATAGTCCTGTAACCATGGCATATTTCCTTTCCAACGATTTGCGTTCTCCATCGCCACAGGATGACGGCCACGCCATATCCGAGAACAACAAACCTCTCCACGTTATCATAGCAGGGTGGACCTTAGCTGGTCTAACAGCCGCTGTGGGGATTAGACAGCAAGGTCACCATGTTACTGTACGTATGAAAGACAAACTTGTCAGGCAGATAACCTCAAGAATGATCTAACACGAAATGCCGATAGATGGTCGGCGATGCAGAGTCAATGCTTGAAGAGGATACATTCGTTGATCTTACTCCAAACGCCCACGGAATTCTGAGGAGACTTGGTGTATTTCCAGAACAACTCGCCAAGGGCTCTGCCTTGATCAACGTCGGAGGAGTAGGAACCTCGTAGTTTGGCTCGTAGAGAAGTCCAATGCTAATTTTTGAGTCATAGAAATCCATCAAGCTTGACGCCACCGGCAAAACCGAAAGTGAGATTGACATTACTGCACTGAAAAACCTCTGGCAACATGTAAGCCTAAGCTTTCGAAGCATTCTCAGATACTCATATTGACTCCCAGCCAGCCATGGTATAGGGTTAGCAGAGATGATATTGTGAAGCTGCTGAAAGAGCAAGCACTAGATCCGGCTTTGCCTGGGCCCTCCGTTAAAATCAGGCCTCAGGATTCTGTGCGGAGCGTTGATCCTACGAAAGGTGTCGTGACGCTTTGCAGCGGCGAGATACTCTCTGGTGACTTGGTCGTTGGGGCCGACGGAGTGAACGTGAGTTTTCCAGACACCCAAGCCTAGACCCCAACTGGGATTTTGGACGGCGCAATTTAACTTGGTGCAATAGTCCAAAGTTCGAGAATTCATAGACGCAACTGCAAAGCCCATCAAACTGAACAAAGATCTCGTTTGGTTTGCAGCAGATAGATCCGAACTGGGTTCCATGGTTGGGTCAGGCCATTTCCTGGCTGACGAGAGCTTTGGAAGCGTATCGTGGACTGGTGACGACAGTGTGGTTGACGTGGTAGGTCAATGGTCTCAGCTGCTAATTTTCGCTGAATATGCTAAGTCTGGACGCAGGCCTCGTCGTCCGATGGACGGTCGTTGATCATTAGCCTTATCATCGATGGCTCAAAAGGTATGTACCGCGACCGAGTGATACAACGCCGCGCCTGACGTATAGATAGGGAATAACGTGCTAGATTGCTTCCAAGGCTTTCATAGCGATGCTCAAAAGCTCGCCGCGTTGGTGAGAGATGAATCACTTAGGAGACAACAGCTGGTAGAATTAGCAGAGATTGCAAATTGGCACGGTGGACAAGTCGTCTTGATTGGTTCTGCTCTTCGAGACTGTGGAATGCAGCACGAATACAACGCCGGCCTAGCAATCGAAGACGCCGGTGCTCTCGCAGCACTATTGCCCTCGGGCCTTGAGAAAGAAGAAGTGCCAATTCGACTAGCGTTGTTCCAGCAATTCAGACAACCACGATCTCAGAAAGCACAAGGAATGATAAAAGCTTCTGCATCGTGGTCGACTGGCCAGAGCGGCACCGGGGCACGCAACAAGCTGAGACGACAGTAAGTAATATGAGGGAGAGAGTTGTTCCACGTCGGATTTTTGCTAACTCGAACCAAGGCTTCAGATCTTCTTGAATGGCCATGATGCCTGGGATGCTACCGTGCAGGCCGAACGGCGCTATTGGCTCAAAAATAACCGTACAAATTGGCTTCGACAGCCGGTTGAGTTGGGGTTGCAAGGCTCCCTTCGCCAGCGCACAAATGGAAAAATGCATCGGCCACAACACCAGACAGAGAGTACTCGCTACATGATTAGGTTCAAGACGTCTCGCACCGTGTTGGATGGATTTCTGCCAGAAGGATACAGCTTTGAATCACCTGCGACTGTTGCTGAAGCTACCTGGGTTGCTGGGCACTCAACACGGATGGATTGGCTGGGCGGAGGAGGATACCACTATACCATGCTGATGATCCATGGCATTGATTACGCCATGAAGGATGGATCCAAGACTCATGGCTCATATCTCGTCATGATGATTGAAGACTCGATAGACGCAATTCTAGGTGGCGTGTTAGACTCTGGCATGACCAAACTGTTTGCCAGTATCGATATCCGACGAATTGATGATAAAGCAATTGTCAGCATGTCCTGGCGTGGGTTTCAATTCATGGAGATGCATCTAGATGGGCTACATATCCCACCCAAGGACAAGACCGCATCTACGTCGGCCACACCAGCAGCAAAAGCATTGGACTCTCTCCTCGAGGACATCCCAGCCCCTTCACCAGAGACTGGAATCATGTACGAGCGGTACGTTGGCGCCGTCGGCCAGCCTGGTGTTGCAGATGCACAGTACTGTTGCTTTATGCCTTTTGATCCATCTCGTGGCAGTGGAGTCAAGACCACGGTGACAAAGATGGAGGTTGCCACGTCAGCGCGTCTGGTTTATCATCAAGGCGCTGAATTGACACTTCCGACATGGCACTCGTTGGTGAAGCGTTTCAGCGAACTGCCGTTCCTAGGACTGGTCAATGGTTGTGCAATCCAGGGAACAGGCGCGCCTGATAATCGAGACGTCATCCGACTAGAATGAGTACAGACAGCTATTCATACAGATTAGGTTGTTATTAGTGTATTTCTTTTTTTTACAAGAATATTTAAATTTATATCTCGTCTTAACTTCAGTAAGCTTAGGTACGGTAGTCTAGTCGCATATCAAGTCTCTAGTTTCTGTTGCTTACAGTTATCTCTTAAGTTGAAGTACACTTTGTGTAACCCAGGGAGCAAGCGCAGCTGAGAATAAAGATGTGATCTGACTTAAAAACGTATATATTAGGTAATTGCTAGTGGGTTTTCTTTCACAAAAATATTGAAATTTATATCTCCTCTAAACTTCAGCAAGCTCAAGTATAGTATTCTAGTTGCATATTAAGTCTCTAGTTCCCGTTACTCACAGTCGTCTCTTAAGTTGAAGTAGACTTAATGATTCTGTCAAGAATTGGTAGGATCGCATCTTTGAACCCCTCTGGATCGTCCGTCATTGTGAAGTGACCTTGATTCTCCAGCACAATATACTCGATGCTCGGGATGTTCTTTATCACTGCGGGAGCACCATGTTCTTGGTCATGGGCTGCAGGGTCGTATTCTCCAACAACCAGATACACTGGTTTTGCTTTCCCATCAATCTTGTGACCATTTTTCTTCAAGTCATGCGCTATATAGTAATCGTTGTCACCCGCATAAATGCCAGGATATCCAGATCCATAGATCCAGTTGACTTCGTGGGCATTTCTCTTGGAGCTCATTGGCGTGCAAGCACTTAGCATTGCTCCAGGCGCCAAGTTCGACGAGATTGATGGCGTGCGAAAAATATCATTTGTGAAGCCTTCGGGCATCAGCGCGTCATATGATCCGTTAAGTGAAATGAAGGCGCCGAACTTGTTTGGATGCTCGGCAGCGAGGTCCAGCGCAACTTGTCCACCCACTGAGCATCCCATAAAGTAAGGCTGGTCAAGTTTCAGCGTGTCCACCAGTCCTACAATCCAGTTCATCAGATAGTCTCCAGTTGGCTTGTAAGCCTGCTGCCACCATGGGTCAGACGAAGGAGGCATCGACCTGCCGTGGTACGGCAAGTCGTAGGCAATCATGCGAAATCTGCTCTGCATATCGGGGTCTGCCAGGAGATAGCGATATTGGCGACTGTCTGCACCAGCCGTTGCCTGTAGCAGAAGGGGAATCTTGCCAGTGCCTGATTCTTCGTAGTACATGCGAGCTTCGGTCCCATTGGCTTTCACCCACACGTATCTTCCGACGGCTGTGTCGGTGTCCCGGCTCATTTCCTGGAAGGGTGTGCGTTGGATAGGCGGTCGTGCTGCATCTTTGAAGACATTCAAGAGCCGTTGGATACCAGCCTGATATGGTGCCGTCACACCCAAAAAGTCTCCTTCGGTCTTGAAGTGGCTCATCTGTTTAATCATGAAGTCTCCAGCTGGCTTGCCTTGGCTCAAAGCAGGTCCCCAGTAATTGTCGTCAGCAGACATGGTGAGAGTCGCATCACCCTGAGATTTTCGCACTGTCGCTAGGCCTGCCCCTTCGAAGACGAAATCTACACTCTCGCCATTTCCGGTATGCATCAAACGAACTGTTGCGGAGAGTCCACGCATTGCATAGTTGAGCTCAGCGTCAGTTTTAGCTGCGGACAGGGCTTCAACGGAAGGAAAGGACACCATCATGTCTCGAGATACAGTCGAAATTTCCCTTATGGAGAATATTGTTTGCTACACGGAGCATAAAGAGTTGATGATATAATGTTTGCAATTTGCACAGTTTACTACTGTACATGATTCCAACCTTGCGAAAGGTATATGATATTATATCACCAAGCAAGGAGTGCATCAGCGAGTCGTTGTGAACACGACGACACCCCCAACAGGCGGAGTGGAGTTCAGTAGCGCTCTTTCGCCTCGAAAAGACCCAGTTCTGAGCTTACTTGCTGCGACAGGTCCATGTAGGGTGACGCGGAGGGCTAGGTGACTGAATCATCGATTTATTTGAGAGTTTCTCGGAGCAATCAGCCACGCCCCGTTAACGTGAAGCTGAATAGAAAGTGGTTACGACGTGGTGCGAATGATGTTGATTGAGCTAAGTTCTTACTGTCGGCCATAGGTAAGCCCCGAAGTATACCCTGTAACTACAATATGACAAAGCCCACTATGGCGGTCCCCTGCACCAAAGCATGCTTCACATGATCCACTCAATCCGGCTGGGAGGGAGTGGCAGAGAGCACCGTGGTCATCTGCTTATTGAACATTTGAGCAACACCTTGTTAGGTATTCAACTACATGTTGCAATGGCACGAGTTTCTATGCGCGATCTACTGCACTGAGATAATTATTGTACTAAGTGGAACAAGACAGATGTTTGTCACTTTTAGTTTTGTTTAAAACCATATTAATATTTCTTGCGAGATAGATCTAGGCAACAGCTGTTTGTCACTTGTGCCCTCTTTTGCTTCAAAAATGTGTATTAGGGTTAACTCCCTTGATAAACCAATGAACTAAATGTCAGACTTTCACGTCCTGTTTTTGAATTGTAAATTGCTGATAGGCGAAAAAGGCCGGTATGAGGCCTAAGAGTAGTGGCAAATAGGGAAAAGAACTGTTGCTTTTCGATCCTGGGACCGATGTCTTCTGCGCCACTGTCACTTTCGGTAGATCCTTAATTGCAAAGTATTAGTAGCCTTCCTTATTCTGTCCGCTATTCAGAAATCGTACCTTTGCATGGAGAGTGCCGACTAGTTGGTCTTTGAGCAGAGCACGAGCCTCATCGCTGTGTCCACTGTCTTCAAAGGCTTCAGTCGCATCTTGGCCCGCAACTTCGAGGAGTAGGTGGCCGCCGCCTGGATGCTTGTCCGCAAAGGAGGCTGCGAGTATTAGCCGTGTTGTGTCTGCGCTGATGGTGTTGGGCCACGTGACGCACTGCTGTCATATACCTTTCCGTGTATCACCATGAAAAGATCCCCATGGTTATCATGCTTCGAAACCTCCTCGAGCGTGAAGACCTTGGACATGCCTGCGGTTCCGGGGACGTGATAGTCCTGTTCTTTCTTGTGCTCTGGAGAAAAGAGTGTCTGAAGGCAAATGTTTTGAACGCAAGCAGATTCAGCGATATTAACAAGTCACAAATCATCAAATGGTAAGTAAGACTCGGTCCGGGTTTGATCGTAGGTTTTGGATGTTAGTAGCGCAACTTATGAAGGGTTCATAAGTGAGTGACACCGTCATGCTGGAACCTTTCGTACAATTAAGCCACTCCATGGCTGACTCCGGTTAGCGACTACAAGGGACCCTAGGATGCCCACTTTCCCCCAACTTGAAGCCGCGCTAATCGGCAGAGTCGGGTTAGGTCGATCAGCGCGGGGGCCCATGGGGAGGGACGCTGACAACTTCTCCAAACGCTGATTCATCGTATTTAATCCCCCGCTTTCCCTCCAACTCCTTCCCAGCACAGAATCATCCTTTCGCAGGTAACGAACCTGGGGTGCAGCACCGTGTCAGCCCCCAACATTATTCTCAATCCTACCTTGCAAGGCTCACATGCCCGTGTTCTCCTCCATGACACGCGTACGCCATGTCTTCTTTCATGTCGTCGGCAGAAAAGAAGAAGGTACGGGACCGGAGATCGCAGCAGAAGCTCCGGGAGCGACGGAACGAGCGCATCAGAACCCTGGAAGCCCAAGTCGCTCAATATGAGCGGCATCACCAGACCTGCGGTGAACCCCCTAGTCGACTCGGCAGTGAGTCGCTCCACTCGCTCGAGCAACGACTGCAATCGCTTGAGCGAGATCGCGCTGAACTTGCTTCAACCCAAGCGCAGACTCTGGCGTTTGCGCGGATCCTTCAGCGCGCCACGTCAGAATTAGTAACTGCTTTGGCTCAGCCATCATTGGCGGCCGACACAAACGGGCTCGACGCAAGTCCCCGAGTCCGTCCCGGCCCCAACCTCGGCGATGATTCGTTCGATTCATTCACCCCTCCGAGCGAGCACCTTCCCCTGACAGTCAGCCCTCGCAATCCGGCCGACGTCCATCAACATGCCTCTTGGAGCCTCTGTGAAGACCAAGGGATCCCTGTCCTCTGCAATCCACAGAGGGATCTGTCCGATGTGGCTTACCGTACGTCGCAGACTTCACCTCAAGCCGAGCAGCAACCCACTCACCAAAGTGGCATCATCGATGTAAATTACAGCCTCTCCTTTGAGATCCCGCTCGTAGATGACCCACCTTGGTGCCGGGGGGCGAACAGCATCATTGATGATGACCTGACCAGAGAGTCACTGCCATGGCTCAGAGACCCTGCCAAGATAGCAGCGTGTCCCGACCTCCCTGACCCTACTGCACTGCTACTAGGATCACTTGATAATTGGCTTGCCAATGAAATCAACAAACAACTTCGAAAGCATCGCGTAGCCGAGATCGAGCGATTGGGCATTGGCTGGATCTTGTATGTCTATAGTAAGTGGCGTATTAATCCCACCGAGGAGGCGTTTAAGCGGATACCAGCCCACTTTCGAGTATCATTAAGCAACCCGCACGACCAGCAATATGCGTGGTCAGAAATACTCGTTCCATGGCCGGCTCTACGACTCAATATATGCAAGCACGTACCCAGGTCTTCCTTACAGCAGGTTATCAAGTCCTTGTCCCACTGCCTCAAAGTGCGCTGGCCTTGGGGACAAGAGATACTAGAGCCAGAGGAAGAAGGCGGCTATCGGATTCGGGACGATTTCTTCAGGACTTTCTTTAGTATCGAGGGTTGGGGACTAACAACCTACTTCATGAACGCTTTCCCAGAGCTGCTGCACGGCCTTAACACGCAGTCAATTATATTTGTGGTGGGATGATACCTTAGGTAGCACTTACAAACCGCTTGTCTCGTCAAAGTTCATTGGTTTAGTGGTTACAATTATCTTACAAAACGTCTTTATAGGTAGTATATTCTGTTTAGTATAATGTATACGATAAGCGAAACGAACGGATAAGCGAGACCATATAGGACATGCGAATCGGGCTCCCCCCAGGCTTGCGTTCGTGGAGACTTGGGTGGTACCCATATAGGCGGTCGACGGGGAGGTTTTATTCCATTAAAATTCGACCTTAGCGATCTATAAGTCAAAATATATATCAAAATGTAGATAAAGCGTCATTCGATCCACTATCACTCTATGATTTAAATTTTACTTGCTCTTGGTCGATAAAATCGTGATCGAAGGTGTTCGCCCAGGTGTTCTCACAAGTACATGGTCTGAGCTTGGAGAGGCTGCTTACGAAATAACGTTACAGCCCTATCAGATAATCGTTACACCCTAGTCGGTTTTTCAGGGCTCACAGCCAATGAGAAGCGGGCTTGAGGCGGACGATATCCCTGCTGGGTCCACAATAGTCTGAACAGGAGAGGCAAACCGGTCTCGGCTTGCGCATAGAGCCTTGAGGAACGAAAGTTTGAGGTCGGAGGCAGATGGGTTTCACGTCTCTAGAGTTAAAGTGGCATTTTCCATTTTATAGCTAGGTAATAGGCTAATTTGGTCTTGGTTTATTTTCCACCTGAGAATATTGCAGCTGATTACCATATACAACCCCCCTTTCGACAGCCCCACCCTTTCGTCAAGCAAAAAAAAAATAGCACCACCAAAAATGGACAACTTCACTTATAAACAACTCGGCCAAAATGAGGGACATGTGCAAAATATCTCATCTCACAATAGCGAACAAGTATCTCTATTAGAATTTAGGTCTTTTAATAAGCCGTCCTGACCGCGTGGTCCGTTGCTGAGGTACGGCTTCCTCTCTCACTTCAATGACCGAGCTAGCCTCTGATTCTGACTCTCGCTCGTCTGAACAGACAGATTCCACCACGACAGACTCGTTTTGAGTCTCCCCTTCAGGTATGGCTTCTCCAACAGCTAAAGTCTCCCCGAGAGTCATAAAACGCCTGTTAGGATTCGGTACCGCCTTCCTCTTCTTCCCTCTCTTCAGCCGAGCTAATTCTTCCTCTAGGCTGGCAATCCTCTGCGTATGCGCCGCTACTGTCTGTTGTTGAGCCTCAAAGCCCTTGGCTATCACGTTGTACCGTCTCCGCGTCTTTGGTGTTTTGTTCAGCCCAAGATCTCGAATTTGACGGCTCGTCTGTGGAGTATCGTCCGAGCCAAGATACAGCCTAGGTTCAGGAGTCACTCTTGGGTCGCTGTTTGGCCTGTCTTGTTGGATTTCAGGGTGTCGCAGCGCTTTGGAACGCGAAATCGGCCAGTTGCCAGTGACCCTCCAGCCTGACAGTATGTTCTTCTTAGTCATTCCAACT
>LBNR01000082.1:0-14575 GCA_001262555.1 Fusarium nygamai | reverse complement strand
AAGTCGGGATGTTCGCCCTGCTGTCTCAGCAGGCCCATGACGCAAGCGCGGATCTGACTGTGGGACGGAGCATAGCCCAAAGACTCCTGACGGAGTATCCAGAAAGCGAGCCTATCTTCTTGGCTCTTGGACAAACGTCGGCGAGGCTGGATCTGGTCTTCAGCGGCCCCACGGCCGTTAAGTCTATCGATGAGGGTTGTTCGGGGCACTCCTCTTCTCTGGGCCGCTTGAGGGGGTGAAAAACCATGATCGGTAATGTCCAATATGGCGCCAGCCATATCGTCCTCTGTATATTCCCATTTAAGTCGTGATTTAGGCATTTTTCTGCTATTATCAAGGGTAAAGATAAAAAATCACAAGAAAGAGCGGTGAGGAGGTTAGTGACCATATTGAAAATATTTCAATAGCATGACTTGCATATATCGCGTGCCCAGCACATCCTCAACAAGTCAAAATAATTATCTCCACTCATTTATATAATCAATAAAAGAAGCTTCTTTTAGGTAGCTATTTATTCTGGCCAAATTTCATATAAGTGAAGTTGACGAATTTTGGTGCTGCTATTTTTTTTTTGCTTGACGAAAGGGTGGGGCTGTCGAAAGGGGGGTTGTATATGGTAATATAAAGTGGGACCCTAAATCTTATTGAGACCGTGTGACTAGGTGGTCCAATCTGCTAGTAGCACAATTACGCCTCCAACCTCCACATAACCTTCATCATCATCATCGTGATACCGATTTGAAGCCCGCTCATAGCCCCATCCGCTCTGAGCTATCACAAGTGGTTCAGCTATTTCTTCTCGGTCGATATCAACACCAAATGGCATCATCGCGAGATTGGAAGTGACTCCTCTTGTTGCTGCGACTTGGGAGCAAGTAATGATCTCAATCTCATCATCATCGGCCACCGATGAAGCAGGCAATGAAGGCAGCTTTGGTGTTGAAGATACCGAGATGAAATCATCTGCAACTGTAATTGTATCGGCAGCATCGTCAGCCTCGTTATCTTGGGTGGTGATCATAAAATCCTCAAGCCATTTATCAACATTCGGAATGGCTTCAAAGTGCTATTTTGGGACCGTTGTAATCATCAAGAGTTGCTCTGCATCATCAGCTTGTTCCCATCTCGACAGTTGCCGTCGTTGTTGCTCAATTGTATCCGGATCAACGAAGGATTTCCGTATCCCCTCCCAAGCAGCCGCTTCTTCAGCTTCTCGTGATACCTTCGCTTTGGCAGCTGCTCTTCCTCGCAGCTTTGGTCCGTTATCTGCTGCAGGGCGCGCTTCTTCTCTCAGCTCTCTGATAAAAGCTTCTTGTTCTTTAGCCTGTTGCCTATTAGTTACAATTAAATCTTGTTGCTGCCTTTCTGCACGCATTTCTCGCAATTGAGTAAAAGAATAAGAGCCGCCATCAGGATTTCGAATACGCCATAACGAGCCGGTTTTTCGAGCCTCTAATTGCAGCTCTTCCTGTTGTAATCTTACAATATCTTTTTGTGCCGTTTTTGCGATAATCGCGTAGTCTAAAGATGCCTCAACATCATGAAGAATAGCTCTTATTGGAGAGCTTAAAATCTGAAGTTTTTCCGTACGGAATTCAGCTGTTCTTTCGCCTTTCTTGGAGTAACAGGATGAAGTCGGTTGGGGAATAAAGGAGCTGGTTTTTGCTCTGCGGCTCGCCGTAGAGGCTCCAGGACGACTTCTCGGTCAACTGGCCATAGTCCTGACTTTTCCCAGCCAACATATATATAACAAGGGCGAAAAGCAGCTTTATACAGCTTATTCGACATACCGAGGAACTGAAATCTCGATATCTGAAGTCCGCCGCCGCCAACGAAGCCATATAAAGCTCCCCGTTGTGCCCGTTTGAGATGCTGATAAACCCCCATATCAAGGGGCTGAAGAAAGTGACTGGTATGACTCAAAAGGCTGTATGGGATAATATCTAACATTGCGCAATACCAAATAAAATCTGGATCTTCGTGAGCTGTGAATCCATCTATTAATAACATTCTGTATACTGTAGATTTTTCCCGGGATTTTTTGGACACCTGGAACGCGATTTGGTGAGTCCATTTTGCTCTTGTAAGTTCAGGACCGCACCCAAACCATTCCTCAATCGTAAAGCCGTCAAAATCAGGCTTTTTGCGAAGGAGTGAAAATTGAAGTGTTAGAGCCACTAGAGAGCTCGTTGACTATTATTAAATCCAGTCTCTGTATGCGTAAGTACAGTATCTGGATCAATATCTGCAAAAGCGTATTCTTCGAGCAGAGATTTCAGCGCAAAGATCAGGAATGAAGGAATAGCTTGTCCGGCGGCGCTGATCGCGTCAGCAGAAGTTAGAGTCTCCTTGTTTCCGGGTTGAAAAGTAACCGGTCTGTCGTTCTCCCTGCGAATTGAGAATACCTTTGGACTGCTATCAATCCATCCAATTTGCATAGGAGTCTCATCGAAATTCCAGGGATTTTGAGGCCGGATTTCCTTGGTGTTGAGCGTTTTTTCATAACCTCCAAACCACGATTCCAAACGCGGGATATTGGTCTCCACGCTTCCTCGTTTAACTTCCTTGACTTTTGGGCGTTTACAGACAATTTCTGGATGACGCTTCTTAAATCTCCGTACCCAAGCTGTAGATACCTTCGTTTTTGGTCCTTGAATACGAAAAAACCGAAGAAAACTGGCGTAGTTACGGATTGCCGCCTCAGTCACAGCGAAAGCGCTGTTTTCAACGTCCCGGATATACTGGATAAGCGCGTCCTCTTCCGCCGCCGTGAGCGCCATTGGGCGCCCGCCTCCAGAAACTGAATTTTTAATTGAAGGCAGCGGTTTTCCAGCTTTAAGAAGATATATATATTTCTTCATAAGAGGCAGATTTGCATTATGTTGAGCTGCAATATCTGACTGCGATAAAGAAGCTGGGGCGGGGTTATGACGCGTTGACCTGGATTGGTCTGACCTAGCAAGCCAAGCGCGGGCGCCAGCTTGCGCAGCCTTCTTGGATTTTGCTGAAATTTGGGTCATAGTGAAATAAGGTGCGAAAAATGAAGTATTCAAAATTTGAAGAAATTCTATCGCGAATTGATAAAGATGTGATATGTAGAGGTTGGATTACGTGGTTACGGTTTCGACCGGTTACGAGGTTATGTCACCACCTCTTTAAAGGTGGGGTAAATGCCTTTGAAACCCACCGGGTACTCTCAGCTTTCAAACTTGAAACAAGCACATAATCTGACTTACTGCTTTGACAGCCTAAGTTAAAGACTTTGAGTTGCTTCCTTCTCGGAATTGGAGTGTTATTATTAGCCACCAGCGCTATCAGGTAACCAACCCCACTCAAGAATTATCATCGGAAACGCGTCGCGTTTCCGTCGGCTGACCCTTGTCGAGTTCAACAACTCGACTACTCCAGACCTAAACAACAACATTCATTACCATTGCCTACTGAAACTCACGTGTTATCATCTTTGTATAATACCTACTCCATCTCCGCCATTCCATCCTGTCTATTATATATATACGCCTAGTCATAATGGCCCGCTCCTCTGTTCGTGAAACAACGTAGCCATCCCACTTTACCCCGCAAAGCTGCAGAAGCTCGAGAGGCGAGCCTTTATTCAATTTTCCGGAAGCAGCTATTATATGCAAGATTCTAGAAACTTAACCTCGACCGCTGTCAGATATGCCAATCATTAACTCTTATCAATAGTGTATAGGGGGTCAGTAAAAAGCTCTTGGTATAACTACTACAGCCTTTACGTCACTAACGATCTTGATACTACGAGTCCATGTGGCAAACGGCGAAGAAAACAAAACATGCCCGGAAGGTTTGTCAAAGCTGACGTGGTTAGAGTCTCCAGATTAGCCAAGTGTTATAAGCGATAAAACCACCTCATTGATTGGTCTACCCATGAAAGCCCAGTCAGATTCCAAGACCTCGTTAACTTGTTAGTGTAACGCGCTTGTATTGCTATGACATTAACAGTTGATACGGACGCCTAGTGCAAGTGTGCCAAAAGTTCCTTTGGCAGTTCCATCGATAGTTCCGTTTGTGGGCATAGCTTGCGCGCCCAGTGCTGCCAGGAGTGCAAAAGAAATAGATATGAGCTTCATTTTGAGACAAGTGGTGTTTAGTATGTTTCTTGGGGAGTATTCTTTGATAGAAATCAGTGTTGGTAGTTTCCCCAGTCCGACTGGATTGGATCTTGGTTTATATAATTATCTGCTCTTCATTCGTTTATAGGGTCATACATGGACCCGAAGAGCCATAAGCTCTGGCACTCGTTTCGGCTAGGTACACGCTTGAGGCAGTGGATATCCTATCACAGATGGTCTCAGCACACCTTCTTGCTCTCTGCCAAGCACTCGATCTCCGAGCGATAGAGATTGGAGGAAGAGTAGATGGTGCTCAGCCTGACGCAACGCCATTCATTGGTCAAGCCGCAAGACGTCTGTACCACTTTATCCGCAAGGACCTGGGGATTCCTTATCTGAACGAATCGTATCTGCCCTCAGCTGCGCCAGCAAGGTCCGATGGTGCTACCCCAAGCATTGGACTTTACAACACGCGGGTCTACGAGTCTATCAGGTCAGGACGCCTGTACGAGATCGCCCTAGAGAGTTTCCGACAGGTTGAGGCGCAGTAGTATACACCTGTAGGAGATGACTCCTAGCGGTCAACATTTCCCTGGATAAAGTGATGTGTAGGGTTCCCATGGAAATAGACTTCTTTACAGATAGTGACGTTCCTGAGAAATTTCAATTTTGTGCCACAGCTATGGGAATGAGCAGTGTATATGCGGTGCGACTAGAGATCCCTGATCAATTTGCGTAATACCTGGTAGACTTGAAAGTCGGACGTTGCATTGGCTCTATCAAAGGTCATGCATGGTGTGCTCTCTACAACTCGGTTCCGCGGCAATGCTCAATTTGACTGTTTTGGAGTATCGCAGATGTAATTACCGCACGTTGATCAATATGTCGCATTGTAACACTTGATTTTGAATTGAGAGATCAACAAAGGAAATTAAGTTCAGTGCGTTAATTAAGACTATCGGTAGCTATTCAAGCACCATGGAGCTTCGACTAGATAACCCTGCAATTTCGTCATTGTCGGGAGCAGTACGATCCAAAGTTCGAATATTTGCCTATAAGAGGGATAGCACCATTGGCTACACCGCTCATTGCAGCCAACACAGTGATAATGCCAGAAATATTGAACATAGAATGGTCTTGCTTGGTATGTACAAGTACGTACAGGTACAGGCCGGTGCTTAATCTTAGTCGGGTCATCCGAGTGATGGGCGTCACCAGCTTTTTATCCCTTATCAGAGCTTTATTTGGCCTGATCAGATGATAAGCTTAAAGGCTTATCTCACAAAATTTTGAAGGTAGTACGTTATGCTGCCTGAAGTGTGTTTTTAGATGTGTTATTTAGAATTGATTTGGGTCGAGAGCTGAAGCTTATCACGCGCCTTACCTCGATGGGCGTCACCGGCGGGTAAGATGTTCAATTTCCTACTCAACAGAATGATTGAGAGTTCTTTTGGGTAAGCAGACACATCACCATTACATCTGGCCTTTTGTCCCCAAACATTAAGCACGATAGATGACAGCGTTACATCATTACCACTGAGGAATACGACGATGGCGGTATGCAGAAACGAGTACTGTACTACCCTTGTCGTGGAGAACCAGGCCAAAGGTGAAAGGTTAATTACGAGCCTCTAATGAGTCAGGAGGAGACTTCCTTTCGTAGAATCGGTCCGGGAGGGGTTAAGGAACTCAGCGAATTGAGACACAAAGGACGCATAGGCGTCCGCTGCAGGCACCACAATGCCAGCATTCCAAAGCAGGATAGCGTAGTAATTAACATACGTTACGGGCCGGTGCTAAAGATATCTTGGCGCCTTATATATACACCCCCAATCCTCCGTTCCTCTGCCGATCTTAAGCCACATGCAGTTTGCAGCAAGGACCAGAAGCTAGTCTCCTTAGCTGAAATTGAAGATAACCCTGTGAGGGGCAGGAAATACACAAATGTCCTATGATTGGACGGAATGCATAGGAAATTGTATGCCCACGTTTTGACCCCTCTTCCATGCGCGCGCCGTTTTAACAATCTACTAAGAACTAAAAAAGCCATGTTGGCATATTGCATATTGGTATGGACTGCTTAGGGCTTCAATAAAGTCACTCAACTCATCCGGAATCGAGACAAATTTCTTCGCCCCTTAGGAATAATAATAACATACCCCTCCACTCAGGGCTCTAATAATAGAATAAATCTCTCTGCAGTTAAGTACAGAGGCAAGCTTTAATTCCCCTGCTGCCGAAGTGAAGTGTGCTGTTTCCAAGCTTCCTTGCCGCTTTCGAAAGCATTGTAGCCCCATAACCACTCCCACAGTTCATAGTCTTGGCCCGCGCCGAATTTTGCGTCGCGCGCCTCCTGTTCTGGACCATCGCCAAGCGCGAAGAGAGCCTTTTGATCTAGCGTGCGGTGTCTCACAGCCGAGACGCGTGGCTTGCGAACCTCTTCAAACACCCTGAAAGCTTCAGGAACCTCATCACGCCCCACTGGGTGGCAGAATATGCCGCCTAGAACGCCTGCATCCTCCAAGGCCTGTGCGGCACCCTGTGCACTGGAAAGTAGTTAGCCTGGCGTCGGGGTAGTTCGAATTGTTGAGCTGGCACATATTGATACACACGTAGACACTTACAGGCATGGTAGTATAGCGTGAGCAGCATCGCCAATCAAAGAGAATCTTCCACTGTCATGGCGCCAGCGTGCTTGTTCATGGATCTGGAACAGAGTCCACTTGGAGCATACAGCGCCTTCCACGTCCATGAGTTCATTGAGCACCGGGTCCCACCACGAGATCTTGCTCCTGAATTCTTCAATGTCCGCTCGTTGCGGTCCGTACATGACTTTACCAGTGTAGTTTGAGCCCTCGGCACACACCAGAACCATGTTTAGCATATCGTGCTGGATAAGGTATGAAACTACGTGCCCGCCCGGCCCCATCCAAACGTTAACGCTAGGTCGTGTAACCAGGTCCCAGGACAGGCTGTCTGGCCCTAGGCTTTTAGTAGGAATGGAGATGCGGTATACAAGGTCGCCAGAGCTATATGGCGGGTCCTCACGATTCAGCAATCTGCCCCTGCAACGGGATCTCTCGCCATCTGCACCTAGGATAAAGTCTCCTTCAAAAACATCCCCAGAAGCGACGCGTAAAGAGGGTTTGTCGAAGTCAATAGTGGTCACTTCACTGCCCAGCTTGATATCTATCTGGAGCTTGTTGTTGACAGTTCCCGAAAGCAAAGCTCTGAGGAGATCCGCACGATGAATGACAAGGTAGGGGTCCTGGCCTACAAGGTTCGGATGGCTTACAGGCGGCGACTGTGAGATTATGTGTCCTCTGTAGGAGCGGAAGGTCCCGAATTCTGGCCGGTCAGCGTACTCTAGGACCTTCTCATAGACTCCCCAGTGTCGAAGAAGTCGCGTTGCATTTGGTGCCAATTGTATTCCAGCACCAATCTGTTATTCCGAGTCAGAAAAGCTCCCAAAGTATATGGGCAGTAGCATCGAGGTAATCTACTTCTTGCAGCTTAGGACTGCGCTCAAACACGGTCACGCGATGACCGGCTTCAGCAAGGGCCAGCGCGGAGGCCAGACCACCAAGGCCGCACCCTACAATGAGGACACGTAACACAGGCTTCGCGTCGCTTGTGCCGTTCATGATGAAATGGTAGTGAACCTCCTCAGGAGCCTTTCGTAGAGTTATTGGGGTAATCAGGAAGAAGTTTCGCAAACCCGCAACTATAGTCGTCCCGAACTAGGTACGCGTGGGCCGTCAGAAAAGAAGAACTGGCTCGGTTCAATTTCATGTCCAATACGGTCGAGGCGGGCTGGAGGGGTATTTATGCTTTGGCCGGGACAGGAGTGTCTGGTGCAGGGCGGCGATGCTACCAAACTCGGCGGGGCAGGCAGTGACTCCGTGTAACGATCGCACCTAACCACTATGCCACAGGGCAAAAGATTGGGTTATCCCTTTGAGCGGTACAGCCCTTCAGCGGGGTCACGACAGGGGTATAGGACCAATCAAAATCAATGAAATTAACGGTACTTCTCCCTACATACTAATTTGTATAATGGTAAAAGTCCCAGCAGTTTTGATTGTTACAAAGAGCTACCTCACAAACTCGGCAGCCGTACCAAGTCTGCCTACCTGAGCCTCCTCGATGCCAACTTCGTGTATTAGATGTTATCGGCTGTAAGAGGGTATTTTCAACCTTCCTTTTCTTAAAAGGTCGGGACTGCCCCTTCCTGAAGCCTTTACAAGCAAGGCAATCTGAGAATATCCCCCTATTGACATGATTGATATCTCTTTGCAGGTGATTTTGCCGTGACTGGGTATCGTTCATGTCCTCCTCTTTCCCTGCCCGAGATCTCTTGCGCCGCTTTCTTGGGCAAATTTGATGAATAGGGCGTCAGAAATGCACCTCTTCCAGCTCTCGAGGGTCTTGTAAGGCGGCCACCGCGGCTGTGAGGTCTTGTGCTGTAAAATGAAGCTATTTGCAAGTGCTATATCAAGAAGGAAGGACCGAAGGAGAGCCTGCCACGGGCCACGGCGAAATCGGTGCTCATAGCTTGTATAGGACCTTATCTGATCTCCTCGGTCCACGTGATTCATTTCATCGTTGTAAGAAGCAGATACAGTCGGTATAGGAATAACCTTTATTGCGGCATCACCAAAGGCCTCCTGTATGGGCTTAGATTGTGCCCCTTTGTCTGCAGGCTTCTTCCTTCTCTTAGGGGTGCGTTGGTCATCGGCACCGCTGTATACCCGCCAGCCATCCGCATCCTCTTCGCCTCCCTTCCCCGGCCGGAACTTCTTCTATTCCTCGCAACAACCCGTCCAGCAATCTTCAAAGGCCTTTCGACTGTACAGCATTCGCGGCGCGCCTTCACCCTCGCCAAATAGGTCCAGAATGCGATCGCACTACATCCACACGCTCTGAAGATGCTGCGGCAGCAGCGACTTCCTGTCCTTACGTGCGACGACAATAGTGCCGACATGTGACTGCCACTCCGGGAGCGCAAACCCGGAATCGGCAGCGATGTTGAGGTACGTGGCGATCTGGTTGTCGAGGTCGGCAAGGTTGGCGGACCGAGTACCTACGCGGTGGAGGACCAGCGGGATATCGATAAGCTCTGGGATGGGAAGAACGGCCTGCGAGAAAACGGTGTGATCTACGGGGATTGTGGTGGCAGACCAAGGGGGGGATTTGATTTCTCGACGTCGCACCGGACGACGACGACTTGGATGGGCCTCGAAGCACTGTGTGTTACCGTCGAATTGGATGGAAACGACTGTGAGGAGGTCGCTTTACGCGCAGGCGCCTGCTGAGATGCCATCTCTGGCTCGGAATCTGTGTCTATGTTGTCCCATTCGAGTAATCTATAGGTGCCATTGGATTAGCGACAGGTTGAAAAGACCTGGGCGTGTGAGGACCACTAGGTCTTCCAGACGATCGGATCAGCTAACGCCCAATGTCCTCCAAGCCACGCCGTAAGCTTCGTTCCGAAAGGCATTGGCGGGCCCGATGAGACCGGTCACCTGTTTTGGATCCACAGAGCGCACAGCAATTTGCAGCCCATCAGCATGCCTGGCTACCAACCTCAGCCAGCCGGTTCCGCAAGTTGGTTAATTGGAGCGTCAAGTGCCCATACGTTCAATTTCATAGAAATGAATTCTGCTATCCTAAGGACTAGGGATGATCCCAGGTGAAATAAAATCTATGTATCCATCCATACTGACCGATATCGAGGCATCAACGTCTAGCTTTTTTTACTCGTCACTGCTTCACTTGCTCTAACGATCGGAGCGTGACCCTGTGGACTGATTGGATATGGCTCCGGAAGTGGTCTAAATGCTGAAGCCTTACGTTTCTGCACTTAGGGTGCCCACACCTTATCGCTTGACCACGTTGCTCGACGCATTCCCGTTCTACCAAGTGGTGGTCATCAAAGTGGCCATTCCCAACAGGTACGAGCGCATGAAGTTGCTGTTAACTGCCAGTTGTCCTAATTTAGAAACTCTAATCCGAAGCAGCCTAGCCCAGTGAGATCTCTAACCACTGTTGTAAAGCCATCGTTGCCTACGGCAGCTCTTACCTCAAAGTCAATAAGATACCTGGTCAACATCCTGAAGCCATCCTTGCCCATAGTGGCCCAGATTTCAAGGCTAATAAGGGGAATTCCAAGAAGAAGTATGGCGGCTTGGATGGCGAACAGAGCAAAGGTAGGCTTGGAGAGGCGCCAGCCAGTCTCCCAGCGGAAGCTGTGCCATGTCTTACAGAAACCGGCAAATCCAGTTGTCGGGACGACTCTACCGTCCAAGGAATGGTCGAAGGGAACAATTGCGTACTCGTCCCCGGGAAGCATAGCGGCCTCAATTCGGGCCAGTGTGACCTGGGCTGGAAGGGAAATGAAGAGGGAGTACGCCATAGCAGCGGCAATGAAGGAAACGGTCTTAGCGCCGAAGATAACGACTTCCTGGCGACTTCCCACAGTGATACTGCCACTAAGAACAAGTTGGCAGAAGAGCATGAATTGCTGACCCAGAACCTCCGTTGCAGCAAGGACAGCTGTTGGAACCAGTAGAAGCTTCCATTGCTTACCACTTGGCAACCGAGCGCGGAGACCTTTTTTTGACGGCATAGCAATGGTGGCGTGAGTCCAAGCCATGTGAAGTGGAGCCACGACAACAGACGTTAGAATGGCTGTGAGGACGACAGCGACAAATGGGAAGAATCCATAGGGTCCACAGGGCGTCTGGGCGTGTCCAAGAACCGGATTCACAACGATTTGAATAGCCTTCGCAACCACGCTGTGGATAATAGCGAAGCGCCAGCCCCGCCATCGAGACCAGAAACCAGCGGCCGCCCGCAAGTGCTGGATAGTTGTTTGGATATGAGCGGTTATTGGCTTCGGCGTCCTGAGAGTGGCAGCTGATACCAGAAGACGTTTTGCGTTTCGGTCTTCTTCGGAACCACTTAGCGGATTGTCGACAGCGATGGCTTTGGGGGAAGCCTCGATCATAGTGAGGGTATTTACGACATGACCGAGTGTGTAGGAGACCTTTGAATTGGCTGTCAGCTTGTCTCCACCACGCAGGCTCGTATGTTGACGTACGGATATTGAGACGGCGATAATGAGGTAAAGTGTCCCGAACAACAAAAGAGCGATCCAAGTAGGTATTGGCTCGACTTCGTTCTGGTCGAATTGAGCGACCATTTCGCTTGAAGAAAAGACATAGCCATTGACAGCTTCAAACAACCGCCGCACCAGGAGCTGGCTGATCGCCTTGTTGATGGCTATGTTGACGGTAATAAAGGGACGTGGAGATGGTACCACAGCATAATGTGACAGGGACGGGAAAACCTGAGATCGGGGTGGTGCCTTTGGCCTTGTTGCCTTGCTGTCTCGAGGAACGAAAGGTTCTTCCTTCCGCGCCCTCCGTAAACTCGGGCCACTAGACGATCCGTGCTCATAGGCTGCTCCTTTGACGAGCCACAAGCCAACCAACGCTGTGTATCCAGACGCTCAGAGCAGAATTCGCAAGACTCGTTCGAAAGGCATTTGGCGGACCCTGTAGGGGACCGGTCTCCTGTTGCCCCTCTGCCGCTTGCTACTAGTAACCATTCTTGCTGACGTCGTCAGGGGCAATTTCCTCAGCTACTAAAAAAATAAAAATAAAAAATATAAAAAAATTACATATGCCGATTTGAATTGGGGCTCCGGGCTGGCCGGTATCCTGCCATGCTCATCCATTAGTCTCTCTATTGCCCCTTCAGTGCAAGCGGCATGCCCAGCCGCAGCTGAACCCCACTACCATGCTTGACGAGCCAGCTCACTGAATAATTATTGGTCAAATTCGGGGCTAGCGGGTCCCAGTCCAAGGGTTTTGGGAAGTGCCGAGATGAAAGCTCAGCTTAGCGTCTAGGCAAGTTGACCTTTCCCCTCAGCCCCAGCGTCCACCCCATCCGGACCCTGATCAAGGAAAAACTCGGTACCGTCTCGGACAAGGTCCGACAGGTATTCCAGGTCAGATCGGGATGGGCAGTCCTGACTGCCGACCATGAAACACGCGATTTTCTCGTAGAGAAGCAGGCCGAGTGGGCGGCTGAGCTGGGAGCTACGGCGGTAGAAACAAACAAGGAATGGCATACTTACGTGGTCTCAGACTTTCCCAGAAGACTGACCGACTTTCGCGGCAACGAGGTGGATAGTGACAGCGTTGTCAGTGATGAGATAGAAATCCAGACAGGGCTCAAGCCCGTTGATATACGTCCTGGAAGACAATTCTCGGATAACCCTTTGACCAAGACTCTCATTGTCTCCTTCCTGAAGCCCACCAAGAAGAGGTTCTGGTCCCTCTTCGGGAGCCGGGCGGCTAGACTCATAGATAAAACCGACATACCCAAACAGTGCGAAACGTGCTGGGGCTACCACTTTGCCCGCCACTGCCATAGACTGCCAGTCTGCCAGCGCTGTGGAAAGACTGGCCACTCTGTAGACGACTGTGCTGCGTGGGAACAGTGCGTCAACTGCTTAGGCCCTCACGATGCCAGCCTTCGTAGGTGCCCAGCTCGGCCGAAGAAAGTGCGAGGCATCCTTCGCCGACTCAGCAAAGAACAACGAGAACACGTCCGAATCGTGGGCGCCGAGACGTACCGACAACGACACTTGGGTTCACAACCAGAATCGCACATAGAAATCCGACAAGACACTACCGAGATGCTGAGGGACGGTGCCGCATCAGACCAACGTTCAGATGCTCGAGACCCAAGYCCGGCCGCGTCAGGGGCACCTTCGTGCATCATGGTGGCCACCGCCCCCAGGGCGGGCTATGAAATAGAGGAGCCCGAGCATCCCAGACCAGGCTCGCCGCGAAAGCGTCGAATTGTACTCATCACTCGTCCTYATRACYAGGAATAGATACTCGCAGACACGAAAGAGCGACAAGAGGCCGCTCCKGGTCTTCCAGGCCAATGTCGGCAAGATCCCTCCRGCCYACGACTGCGCGCTGGCACTTGCTGACTCGGAAYGATATGACATTGTGCTCCTGCAGGAGCCGTGGAYATCTCATACAAAAACGCGCTGTCTGACCAAGACGCATCCTGCATACGACACATTCACGCCCGTCGAAGTATGGGACAGTAACGAGACTCGACCCAGAGTGATGGCGTACGTCCGACGAGACCCAAAACTCCTGGCCGACCAGATCCGACCCTTCCAGACTCGCGATATTCTCTGGATCACAATCAACGGCCTGACGGTAGTCAACTTCTATCGCCAAAACGACGACAATGACGCCCTGGGCACACTTCTCCGATGGCCTGTTCCGCAACGCTGCCTCGTCGCTGGCGACTTCAACGCCAGACATCGAAGCTGGCAGTCAGGCCAGACTACGGACCGCGGCCAAGAGATCGCAGGCTGGGCGTCAGAGAACGACCTCGATCTCCTCAATACTCCCGATATCCCGACAAATCCGCATGGCAACACGATTGATCTCGCCTTCACTAATCTGCCACTTGCTGAGGCTACCGTCGGGGACCATTTAGCAACCAGTTCTGACCACTTCACACTCAGTTTGACCCTCCCCGACATCAATCCCGCTCCGATACAGCCGGGCAAGATTCGAGTGACAACAGAAGATGAGCTAAAACGGTTCGTCGAGATCGTAGAGCTTGGAGCCACAGACATCCCGCTCGCAGATTCGACACCTGCAGAGCTGGACAAGCTTGCGTCTTCACTTGCACATCTACTGACATCGGCAGCCAAGGCAGCTGGCCGACCTTCACGGAAAGGTGGCCGCCCAGCTCCCTGGTGGACAGAGGAGTGCGCCTGCGCCGCGGCCGCATTCCGGGCCATCAGAAGGAGTCACCCCCTCGGCTTTAATCAGGAGGTCCAGATGGCCAAGAGAGACCTCTATCGTGTGGTCCGTCGAGCGAAGAGAAAGTATTGGCGGGAACTCATCGATAGCTTCTCCAGCACCAGTGCTCTCTTCAAAGCTGTCCGGTGGCTGAAATCCCCAGGGCCCTTCCAACCGCCTCCCCTGCAGGTCGACGACACTGTATACGAAACTCAGATGGACAAGGCGACCGCACTTCGCAAAGCTTTACTAGAACGACGAACGTTAGATGACGATATTGCAGACCCCTGGACACCAGTCTCCCCTCCTAGATCGATCACATTCTTGCCAGAAGTTTCCCTAGACGAGGCACAATATGCGACCATCCATACAGGCAATACTTCCCCAGGGGCAGACAGCATCATTGTCAACCTTCTCAGAGCCGTGTGGCACGTCGTTGGGACGCACATCCGTCGTTTATTCGAGAGATGCCTCATCGCAGGCCATCACCCAAAACCATTCAAGGAGGCGGAGGTGGTCATGATCGCGAAGCCTGGACGACGAGACCTCACAAAGCCAGGGGCCTGGCGACCCATCTCCTTGCTCTCCTGCCTCGGCAAGGGCCTGGAGCGGCTGGTCGCACGCCGCCTAGCATGGGCC
>LBNR01000081.1:0-37865 GCA_001262555.1 Fusarium nygamai | reverse complement strand
AAGTACCTACAGAGACGGATTATTAATCATAAAAGCAGCTCCCCAGAGTCAATTATCCAAGCTGTTAGGTATTTTGAGAAGGGAAATAGCATCCTTATCTATGAGGTGGCCTTACTAAAGGATAGGGTTCGACAACTTGAACAAGAGAATCGGACAGTAGGGCGGCGCCGAAGGGGAAAAAGAACTAGACTACAGAAAGGAGGGACTTTGACTATAGAAGAGGCATCACAAGTAATTGATCAGATGGATGTTGATATGCAGGTAGCGGCCGAGTCATCGAGAAGTGGTGGTCGCAGAAGGTCAAAGGGACCGAGGGTTTCGCATTGTAGCAAGTGCGGCAAGGCCGGGCATAATGCAAGGACCTGTCAGGAGGTAATTGAGGTCAATAGGGAAGAGTATAGCGAGTGATTTTAATTGATCTAAAAGGTTGTGGTGTTTTTAGTATTAATTTTATTATATAGGTGATAAAAAGTGGCACACCCGCTTATCTGTCACACTCGCTTATCAAACACGTTATATAAAGAGTGAAATAAATAGACTGATATAAGAGCTCTAGGAGCTATATAGATAGTAGGTTTAATAGATAGCTTAATACTATAAGTTTAGATTAAAGAGAGATAGCTAAACACTTAAATTAATTATAAAGTAAGTAAAAACTTTATTAATTTAAAAATAGTTATAGAGCTATAATTACTATAGAAATAAAAATTATTACCTTACCTATTAGTTAATATAAAAAGATAGCTTTTTAATTATAATAATAGTATTATAGATTAAGAGATTAATTACCTTAAGGTCTTTATTAAAGGAAGGAATTAAAGAGTAGATTTTAATATTATACCTTTAGGAAAGGATATAGATACCCTTTTAGGTATATTATAGCTTAAATAATAAAATCTACTTATTAACTAGAGGAAAGGCTAGGTTATATTTCCTAGTAACCCTAATAGTAATAAGGAAATAATTATAATAAATAATAAGAGATCTTAAACCTTAACTGAGAAGAAAGGTAATAGAATATATAATATATAGAAATTACTACCTTTAAAAGGAGTATAATATAAGTATAAGATAGGCTAATAATAGAAAATAGAAATCCTTAGTATTCTCTAAAAATAAGACCTAAAAAAAGATAATAAACTAATAACTAGCTAGGACTAACTAAAAAATATACTAAAGGAATACTAGATATATAATAAATTATTTAGTAAAGAACTAGATATAGGTATCCTTAAATATAGTAAATAGGACTATAAAATTAACTTTATAAATAAGAACTTACTATTTTAAAAGCTTTACCTATTTAATTAAAGAGAGCTATAAGTTTAGAAGGAATATATTAATAAGATACTTAATAAAGGCTATATTAGGGAATCTAGCTTATTATTAGTATTATTAATATTCTTTATATTAAAGAAAAATAGAAAAGATAGACTAGTTATTAATTACTAACTAGTTAATATATATACTTTAAGGACTGAACCCTGCTTTTACTTATTATAGAACTTAAAGATTAGTTATAAAATAAAAAGATCTTTATAGCTCTAAACCTTAAAGGAGTATATAATCTTATCTATATTAAGAGAGGAGATAAATAGAAAATAGCATTTAGAACTAGATTTAGACTATTTAAATATATAGTAATGCCTTTTAGTCTTACTAATGTACCTGTAATATTTTAATAGATAATTAATAGTATACTCTAATAGTATCTTAATATCTTTATAGTATGCTATTTAGATAATATCCTAATCTTCTTAGATAATAAAAAAGAATATAAGGAATATATTTATAAGGTCCTAAAAATGCTATAAGACGCTAAGCTGTTAGTAGAACTAGAAAAGAGTTACTTTTATATTATTAAAGTTGACTTCTTAAGATATATTATTACCCTTAATAAAATCAGGATAGAACTAAAGAAAATATTAGTAGTAGTAGACTAGGATAAACCTAATAATATAAAGGAAATATAATCCTTTTTAAGACTTATTAACTACTACTAATAGTTTATCTAAAGCTTTAATAAGATTGCCTAATTATTAATAGAGCTTATAAAGAAAAGTAAACCATTTAAATGGAATAAAAAGGCTTAGAAGGCCTTTATATAGCTTAAGAAGGCTATCCTTACTGAACCTGTCTTAGTTATATTTAATCTAAAAAAAGAAATTAAACTAGAAATAGATATATTAGACTTTACCTTAAGAGGATAAATTAGTTAATAGGATAATATAAGGAAACTATACCTTATTACATTTTACTTATATAAGCTATATAAAGTAGAACTTAACTACCTAATTTATAATAAGGAATTCTTAGTAATTATTAACTATTTTAAGGAATTTAGATACTATCTTATAGGAAGTAAGTACTAAATTAAGGTCTATATAGATTATTAGAATATCTCTTACTTTACTATAATATATAAACTTAATTAATAGTAACTATATTGTATAGAATACCTCTATAAATTTAACTTTATAATTATTTATAGGAAAGGATTAGAAAATAGAAAAGTAGATATAATTAGTTAATAACTAGACTATAATATTAGTACTATAAAGATAAAGGAGTAAGTATTAAAAAAGAATAAAAAGGGAGAATATAGATTTACTTAATAGATATAAATACTAGGATAGATATAAATAATTATAACTAAGGAAATCCTAGGAGAGCTAGAAGAACTTATATAGGAATTTTATATATATCTTATATATAGATACTAAGGAGTTATAAAAATACTAAAACAACTCCTATAGTATAGCTATAAGGTAGTAAGATAAATAGTAAAAAGGGTTATTAGATAATATAATATTTATACTAAAATAAAAGTATAATAATATAAACCTTATAGAGAATTATAATTACTTAAAGTAATAGAGTAACTATAGAGTTCGGTTATGATAGACTTTATTATTAAGCTACTGCTATCTAAAGAACCCTTAACTAGAATCTTTTATAATAGTATTATAGTAATAGTAAACTAACTTATAAAGTTCTTATACTACCTACCTTATAAAGAAGATATAGATATAAAACAACTTATATATATTTTCTATAGAAATATTATTAATATATATAAACTACCTAAAGAAATCCTTTTAGATAGAAGACTAATATTTATAGTTAAGTTTTAGCAGGCACTTATAGCGCTCTTAGGACTTAACTATAAACTTATAATAGCCTTTAGACCTTAAGTAAATAGATAAATAGAATATATAAACTAGGTAATTAAATAATACCTATAGTATTATATTAATTATAAATAAAATAATTAAGTTAAAAAACTACTATATACCTAACTTACTTATAATACTATATATAATAAAAGTATAAAGCTTACACTAGCTTACACTAACTTTAGATTTATACTAGATATATATTAAGATATATAATAACTATAATTAATTAATCTAGTAGTAATACTTAAAAGTAATAACTTAAAAAACCTATATAATAAACTTTAAATAGAACTTGAATTTATTAGGAAATAGATATAATAGTACTATAACCCTAAAAGAGTAAGGGGACCTACCTTTTTAGAGGGGGATATGGTTTACCTATCTACTAAAAATATTACTATAAAACAACTAAGCCATAAGTTAGATTTTAAGTATATTAGACCTTATAAGATTATTAAGAAAGTTTTAAAGAATAACTATAAACTAGACTTATTACTAAAGGTTAGGCTTTATCTAATCTTTTATATTTTACTTCTTGAATTAGTAGAAGGAATAATATAAGTTAGAATAGATAATAAACCTATAGAAGTAAAAGGACTAGAATCCTATAAAGCAGAAGTAATAAAGGAAATAAAAATAGTTAATAAGAAAATAGAATACCTTATTAAATAGAAGAATTACCTAGAAAGTGAAAATATATAGGAAATACTAAAATACCTTATTAATACCTAATAATTCCTAAGGGGATATTACTAATAGAATCAGATTAAGAAATATTAAGAATAGCAGTCTAGTCTATAATATTAGTAGCCCTAGTAGAATATATATCTACTACTACTTACGCCTCTTACTACTTAACTTTTTTAAGCTTATCTATTAATTAAAGCCCCTACTCTAATATTTTAGCTCCTTTAGTCTAGATTTAATATTTCTAATAATAAAGCTATATTAAATGAGAAAGGCGCTTATTTATCTAATACTAGAGATTAAGAAGTTCTTTTTCTATAGGTTCTTCTATAGCCTTAATACGCTACTTTGCCTATATTAAATGATCTACTATAAAAGAAATTAGTATATAAGAAAAAGAAATAAGAGAAATAAATAAACCTTTAGATAAAGAAATTCCCTTTTTATTATAAGGATAACTTTAATAAGTGTATTTACTATAAATTATATTTCTCTCCTTTATCTAATATTAAAGAGGAGGCTTAAAGGATATATAATAAGAATAAGGTATAATATTATAGCCTTTAGAATTAATAAGAGAAGCTTAAGTAAGATAATAATAAGTAGATTTTAAAGATATAGTTAGAATATTAAAAATAATGTATAGAATGTTTAAAGGATGAAGTTAATACTTATAATAATAGGTTATAGCTAATAAGGGCAGATGCAGGCCTTGAGGATAAGACTAATAAAGGGAGGGAGATTATATTACAATTAAACTTAAAAAGGCGCTTATATTATATATACTTTATATTTTCCTAGCTAATTAAAGATCTAGTTATGCCTGTTTACTATATAATTATAGTAATTACCTATGATTACCTAGTAATTATAATACTTACTAATAACTTAGCTTAATTACTAGCGATTAAGATAGCTATATAGTAATTATAGTTACTGAACTGTAATTACTACTAGTATATAATATATACTTATTTAGTATTAGATAGAACTTAGCTTACTAGCTATTAATAAGACTTCTTTACCTTAATATGCCTAATATATTCTATTAACTATTAAAAGATATAATAACTTAATGTACTTAGTATAACGCCTTATATATTCTATAAATATAAACCTAGTATAGACTAGTTTACTTGTTTAGAAAACCTAACTGTTATAATATCTAAATATAAAGACAACCCAGACAGTCAAGAATAAGTAAGTCCCGGCCAAAAACAAGGCAACCTATAGAAACCCAAAAACAGGCTAGCCCTTCCTATCCCTACTTTCCCTACTAACTCTTATTTCCTTTATTATATATCTAACTAATAAATAATAACTAAGTATATAACTTATTACAAAGTCCTAGGACTTATAGCCCCACAAGAACCCAAGATCGTACACAAGCTTAACCAGCAGAGCCACAGGAATAACACAATAAACACTAGTAGCCATTAAAATTAAATTATAAGATATTCTTAATACAGTAATTCTATATATATAGTATCTCTCTAGATCTAAATAGTCTCCTGCACGCCCTATACCCTTCAGGAGACTAGGAATACCTATTCTCCCTAGCCTTAAATAAAAAAAAAAAGAAAAAGAAATAGCTTAATCTTAATAGCTATAATATAACACTAATATAAAATCCTTAAAATACAAAGTAGTTATTATATATATAGTCTCCTAAGACATTTTAAAACTATACCTAGTAACTATTTAACTTTAGATTATAAATTCTAAGAGCGAAAGTTATAATAGCAGTATTATTAATAATATTAGCCTTATAGAAATAAGCGCCTTAAACTTAAGCTAAGTTATTTAAGAAAGTATATCTATTAATATAACATTCCTTATTTATATCTTTTAATTAACTAATATTAAAGTTAAAGAAATTTAGATAGTATATATAAAGCTCTATAAAAATAGCATATACCTCTTAAATAGTAATAAAGTAATACTAATATAGCTCTAATAAAAAAGGTATAAATATAATATAATATAAGTCTATTATACCCAGTAAGCCAATACCTAATAGGCTCTAAAGCTAAAAGTATATATACTTTACTAGTTATTGCCTTACTCTCATCAAGCCTATATAATTCTCGCCTTATTCCTTCCAATCTAGTTATCACTCTTCTTCTTAGTCCTCCTTAGTATTAGCAGTAGTAAGTCAACTTAAAGCCTAATTCTGCCAAGTATTCAGTTTCCTATCTTTAGCAGCTAAAGCAGTATCTACTATTAACTATTTAAGGGCATTATAGGTTATTAGTTAGTATTAATAAAATATTATTAAGTAAGTAGTGTTCCTATTATCTCTATTCTAGGTAACCTATAGCAATTATAAATCTAATTATAGCTTATACTATATCTATATTTAAGATCTATTCCTAACTATTTAATACTACCTTACTTCCTAGATAAAAAGAGAGGTTACCTCATTCTTATTTATATATTAAAATATCTTTTTATATTATATTATCTATTTTATATATTAAAATTTATTATAAATACTATCCTTAAGTAACTTTAGCCTCCCTTAATATATTAATAGGATTATAATATAGAACAGGCAGAGAAGCCCTTAAGCTTATAAAGAATACACTATTACAGTTATTTACACTATAGAGCTTAACATAAGTACTATTTAATATATATTAGATATTAAGTATTACAGTCTGCTAATAAAGGAAGGCGACTTTAATATCTATATCCTAAGTATATTTTAAGGCTATAATATAATCCTTACTTACCTTCCTAGAAACTAAGGAAAAGGGTTTACTATAATTATTACTATAAATATAACCTATACCTTTTCTTATATTAAGTAGTAATTTCTTATTAATATTAGTAAAGGAGTTCTTTATATTAAGTATAATATCTACCTAAGTAATATTATAATAAGTATACCTAAAGGATAATATAGTAATATTATTTAATATAATTTAAGGAAAGAAACTAATAATAGTTTTACTTTTAAAAGCTTCTTTTTATTACTATTACCTTTTTTTAAGAGGTACTATAATAAAGATACAGTCTAATTACTATATTAGGGAAAGTAAAGCTAAGGAGTTTTTATTAATAATATTATAAAAGGGAAGATACCTTTCTATCTATTAGTAACCTTCTATTAATCTTAATATCCTATTTAAAATAGATTCTCTTTATAACCTATAGAACTTTATATATAAGAAATATAATTAATAAAAATCTATCTCTAGATTATATTATAAAATTAAAGGCCTTAAGATATATTATAAATTAATTACTTTTAGTAATTATGTTATAAAGAGTACTATAAATAAAAATAAGATTATTTATAATATTAGTAATATTTTCTACTTTAAGATAGAAGTAATAGAGCTAATAATTAAGTTCTTATATATTATTATTTATAGCATCTTTAATTATACTAATTCCTATAAAAATAATAACTAGCAGTATTATATAGCTATAACTACTATTATATATATTAAAGAGCTACTTACTTATATAGATCTAGAGATAGCCTTTACTATATTAATATCTTCTAAAGATATAACGCTAAATTAGGATAATAGTCTAGCCGCTTGCTATATTTTTTATACTATATTAATAAAATTAGAAAACCTAAATATAAAACGCATTACCTTTTTATTAGCTAACCCTTATTAAGTTTAATAACTTAACTACTCTAGACTTAAATAATATTTATTACTATTATTTATTAAAATTTATATATTTATTATCTTTATATAGTTTCTACTCTATCTTTACTATTCTATCCTATCTATTATATTTATTTATATTTAGTTATAATAGCCAGCTCTTCTATTTATAGGCAATATTACCACTTTACTTTACCCCTAGTAAAGCTATAAAAGCTTAAAATAGTTAGCCTTTATTATAATTTTCCAGAAGTAGCTATTATATATATAAAATACAGTTTTACTTTAAATCCTAAATATATATTAAAGTATCTAGATAAAAGACTTTTAATAATAGACTTCTATAGCCTGGCTTATAAAGTACTACATTTAATTATAATATCCTATTCCTATTTAATATATAATTAAGAGCCTACTTATATTAATTTATCGCTAATTTAAAATAATCTATTAATAACAATACCAGGCTACTCCTTTATATCTAATCCTATTAATTAGCTAATAGATACCTATCCTAAGTTACTACTAAAAGTATATATATTTTTGATAAATAGTTTACTTTATATATAAGGTAAAGACTACAGTACCTAGGATATTAATACTACTTATATATACTTATAAGTATATAATAATTACTTAAAGAGAATTATAACACTCTATAACTTTAATAACAGCTAGTATATATAGATTTCAGAGCTATTAATACTAAAGTGTTTTAATACTACTTTAAGAGAGCGTAGGATTATCTTATAGGGTATAAAGATATACTCTATTACTAGGCACTATAAAGCTCATCTAGCTACTAATAATAACCTTTATATTATATACTTCTTCTCTAACCTATCTCCAGGCTTATATTCTAGTACCTTATCTATATACAGCTAGTTATACTATTAATCTTATATAAGTATTTTTATATTAAGTATACTAACACACTTCTCCTCTTGCCACTCTCTAAAATAGGCTTAAACATAATACCCTAAGTAGTATTTACAGGCAATTTAGGCTAAATCATTTACTAAGACAGGATTACAGGGTTAACATATTTAGCTCTTATTACTTTAATTAAAACCAAATTACTAATAGATTATATGATATAGAGTAGCTTATCGATAAATATATAAACAGACTTATAGTAAGTATTTATATTAAAACTAGCAGCAATAAAGCATTATATCTACTTAAATAAGGAATATTAGACACAGCTTTATCAGCTCTATAAAGCAGGCATTTAACCCAGTACTAGCAACTCCAGAACACCAATCAGCAACTAGGCTTAAGGGAGAGATACCCAAATTCTTAGCCAATTTAATTCTAATCGCATACTAATAATACCTCAGAGTCAAAGCAATCAACATATATTCAGGTCCTTACTAACAGAAAAATAACTCATACTAGAGTTTTAGACCCCCTTACTATAAGAAACACAGTACATTTCTGTCAGGGGAAATATAGGGTAAATATATTAAATAGTAATTAGTCAAAAACAGGAAACACAATACATTTCTACTAGTAATTCTTAAGTAAGGTTACAGCAAGCTTCAGGTTAGCTAGTTTAAGTATACTATAGTAGTTTTTAATATCCTTAAGTATTTAACCCTTTAGCTAATACTGCTACTAAAAATATAACTTAATACTACTACTAGGTCAAATAGCTACTTAATATAGCCAGCAGATAAGTATCTAATAGTCCTAATTAAGTTATATAATATCCTCTATTACTACTTAATATTATCTCTTTTATTTTAGTAATAAAAAAAAAAGAAAAGTAATCTTATTATTATCTTCTATTAATTCAAGTCTCCTTTTCTCTATATTATACTAACCCTAAACTAACACTAGCTAACCCCAAGTATAGAGTTAGGGTTATTTTCAGCCAATCAGCAGCCTAAGCCAAGTCCACTTAATTCAAGTCTAAATTCTAAGTAAGATTATCCATTTTAGTAGGTGATTACGGGCTAATCATCTGTAAATAGTACCTAGGGTTCCTCTAGCTCTAAGACAGTTCTCCTAGAGATATAGTATAAACTGGGATACTAGCCCTAAGACCTTATCACCGTAAGAGAATGTTATAGTTCTCTGGCGGTAGGGAGGTATTGCTTTCTGGTACTAGTGATATCCCATCAACGGTAAATATTGTCTTTATTTGATATGAATCTATTAGGTTGGTGATTCCCAGACCGACTGCCTGAAGACATATGTGTTCAATAGCGAGTCGAAACTAAACACATTAAGGCAGAATTCCCCTCCTCAGATGACAGGCATTCCGTAATTGGGTCAGTTGGTTCTTCATTTAAGTGATTATCAGTTTTATTGGCTCCTGGTGCCCTGCATGGTAGCCAAGAGCCCTGTGAGTCCGGCCGAGCGTTCAATGACGATCGTCGTAAGAGTTCAACAGGGGAGGGCATCTGTTCACACCTCATGAAAAACGCACACTGAGAGACGTACTGTCTTGGAGGAAATGCCAGTTGGAAGCGGACTTGCTAGAATTCAACTATAAAAACTACCTACGAGCCCACACTAGGATATTCTACAACTCATCACTTTCACACACATACACACGCACACGCACAGAAGCATCCAATATTACCGACTTCAAGCACAATGGCTTCCGCTACTTACACTCAGAACTTCATCACCGTTGATGCTGATCCCTCAGTCGGTACTATCTACCTTGATTTCCCCGAGGGTGATAACCTGGAAAACGCCCAAGCCAAAGATACCCCCGTCACCGGAAAGTCGACCCTTGCTATCGTTAAGTACGCGGCCGGTAGCCAGCCTCTGGCCTTTAATCTTATGAAGCCCATTGTCTTCAACCCTTTGGCTGCGATTAAGATCACCGGTACGCAATTACAGGTTTTTATACTTTTTAAAGGGAGGTAAAAGAGTTATTATTTAAGTTTTTTATTAGTAATTATACTATAGTAATTAATTAAATATTTTAATATAATATTTACAATTAAGACTTATAGCTAGGGTATATATATACCTATACAAACTTAATGTAAGAATAATTTAAGCCTCTTTATTAAATTGAGATATATTATCCAGTTGAGAACTAATCAATTAGATGTAAGGTTAAGGGATTTTTAATCTACTCGCTTGTCTGATCCACTCGTTTATTGTATACATTACGCTCTAATATCCAGACCTTAATTGGCCCTCGGCCGGATAATAACACTACAATTCCCACTCCAATTGACTTCCATCTCATTTATCGCAAAAACTACATACACATACTCCAACTGTTAACTTAATTCTACTCACTCAGGTTCTCAACAATAGGTCCCTTGTACTCCCGCCTGCCCCAAGCCAAGTAATAGATAACACTAAAGATGAAAACACAGCCGGTCATTAGGACAGCAAAATTCATGCTAGCTACATCGGGGTTTGCTGCAGGAGGCCAAAAGCTAAAGAACCAGATGAGAGCCATATAGAGACAGGAATATGTATTGTTGATGATGCCAAAAACACCATGAATATGCCATGGGCCCCAGGCCAAACTTTGGCCTTCATCAGCGCCTGTATCCGCAAGAGCGGGGAAAGCGCTAGGATCGGGAAGTTTAAATCCTTTCCCGACACGGCGATAAAGAAGAAGGCTGGAAGCCATAAGATAGGATGAATAAAGACTCGACACGGCAATTGAAATAATCGCGTTGTAGACAGCTGTAGAGCCGATATTTACGAGGGCAAGAAGGCAGGAGATGGTACTCGTAATGCCAATCGCCCAGAGGGGGACGCCAGTCCTGGAATCGACCTAATTCGCCATATCAGCTGGGGAATACAAAGGACAACACAGAAGTATATCGTTCTCGAGCTCCAAAAATTTCATAGATGTGGTTACCTGGGATAAAGTTGGCCAAAAAGGCAGTCCGTGGTCTCTGGCGAAAGACCAGAATACACGGGAAGTGGCGGCAATAGTGCCAACAAGGCAAGAGAGACTCATAACGACAATAAAAGAGGTGATAGCGGCAGTTCCGCCCATAGATCCTGTAGCTTGGTAGATGATCTCGATGGAAGGGTATCCAGTGTTAGAGTTGATGGCCTTGTTGATATCGGTTGCTCCGTAAAGCATGGCGATGACTATGGCTAAGCCCATGGAGCCATTAATCACGATGCTGGTGATAATAGATCGGGGAACAGTAACAGAAGGATTCTTGACTTCCTCACACATCTACACACTGTATTAGTTGTTGCCCTGAGCGAAAAGGGACGGCGAGGAATGAGCATAATAAGGGATGGACCTTACGTGGAAAGAGCAGTCGACACCTACGCAGCAGGTTTAGTCGATATTATATGTCAAGAATCGATTAACTGGGGTCAAGGGCTTACCAACGAAAGAATAGACGCTGCCGAGAAGCCCGACGCACCAAGATAAACCTTGAGTAGGCCAACCACCAGTGTTGCGAAATTCGAGGAAGATATGCTCGGCATTGCCGTTAGCGCCAAAGGTAACTAGTGAAATGAGAACGGCAAAGAAACCAATAATATGCAGAATCAAGATCATGCCCTCTAGCTTAGGGAGCATAGAGCTGACGACGGTATTGACGAAGATAGCGATAAGGATAAGCCCCCAGGCTATCAATGTCCCTTGCCATGGTTGAGAGGTATATGAAGGTACCATAAACACAATGAGACCCTGCAACATAGTGCCAGTAAGGTAGCCAGATGCAGCACACGTGCCCTGCCAGCCGGCCAGAGTCAACCATCCCGTAATATAGCTCAGAAACTTAGAGCAAGACCGAGGAGCCAACATTGCCACCCAATGGTACTGGCCGCCAGACGTAGGAGCGATGGAAACAAGCTCGCAGAGGGTAGAGAAAACGCTAAGATTACCAGTCCAAACGAAAGTAAAGCCGTAGATAAGACCACCTGGGCCCCCGTTTGCCAAACCGGGCGCTAAGCTCATAAGTATGCCTTCCCAAGTCACGAGGACGGCACAGCTAAATCCCAAGATTGAGAGATAACTAAATCTCCGCTGGGAAAGACATTATTAGTTCGAAGTCGGGAGGAAAGCGTGAGATAATGTGTATATAAAGCAGCAGAAGGGAGTGTTTTAGGGCATTTACCTTGAGGACCGATCGCTTTCCCAATGCTGCCAATTGTTCGCGATCTAAGTCGTTGCGATCGTAGTCAGTAGATCTGGAGATAGCCACTACCTTGGGTGCTACGGTTTTCGCCGCGCTCAAGTTGCTAAGCTCGTGGCTTTCATGTCTGACGCTCATCTTAGATGAATTGCTGCAGATAAAGATCAACGAAAAATAATAAGCCTTAGAGGTATCAGTTTCTGCCCATCCAACGGCGCTCAATCGAAGAAATCACTTGCGACGAAGGAGTATGAAATAAATTAGAGAGAGGGCTGGCGCAATAGATTGGCATCGGAGGTGATACTGAATGTGAGTGGCAAAGAATGCATCTTCTGTTGCAAATAAACACATATATATACTCCACTGCCGTATCGGTTCAGCATGGGGCTGACTCATGGTTCTGGCATGAATCAGCCATGGTGGCGTTTGCTTAAATTGCGTCGGTTCAGGTTCCTCTAGTGAGACACGGCAATTGTTAGTCAAGCTTTGTGGCGGCGGCGGGGCATAAACTCTGATAACAAACGGCTCGCCATACCCGACCCTTGCAATTAGTGGGATAAGTTTCAGAGTTCATGCCCGCCACCGCCATACGGCTTGACTACATAGGAGCGAGATGAGTTGATTTGATAATGGTACCATAGGGCATGACCAAAGGTATACCGCACCAGTAAGGCCACGAGACTCACAGAGGCTGCCAGAACTTAAAAACTTCTTCCCTCGTACAAATCCTCCGTTTATGTTCATATGAGTTACATCAGTAGTCAATATAATAGATCTGGATATTTAAATAAGGATATCAGATTTAGTCATCTTTAGTGACTATACGTAGCGTGAATTGTGATGAATGAGTTACTATAACACAGTAATTATAGCTTTTTGAAATGATATTATATAAATACATTCATATGAATCGAATAATAAACTACCCAGCAAGCTCCGATTTACTGCCCTGCCTCTCAATCTCTACCTGCCACGTCTGGTGTACAAGTACCGACTGGCTCGTGTGACTCTGCCCGTCCCAAAGGTCACTTGGCTCCGTTGTTAATGCCGTGGCTGTGGCTGTTGTCCCCTCAGGTTTTTTTTTTCCCCAATTGTCCGCGTTGACCATTTCGTAATTTTGCCTCCGGTATGAAGCGTTTGAAGCCAGAGAGGTAATCGCTCTAAGGGTCCGTGGCGCGGTGTCTGTTTGTCCCGCTGTCTCGCCGGTTCGGCTCCTAGAGTCGCTGCCTTTGGTTCGTGTTTGTAATCCATCACCGGGATTCATTTGTCCTGATTCAAGGCTATCCATGAACGGCTTGAGGAAGGGAACGCATGCTACCATAATGCTCATGCATTGTATAACCTGTACAATCAGAGTTGGTACCCACAGGTCAAACATGGGGTTGCTAAGCTCTGTAGCTTTGCGAAAGTAGTAGATGTGAGAGATAACGGCAGGAATAATCCTGTATACTATCAGCTGCTGTTATCAATTTCGTCATTAATGGATAAACTCACAATATGCGACATCCAAATACTCCAATCACCAAGAATTTCTTAGATCTTGAGGTCTGAAGACTCTTGAATAAGTCAATCAGGATTCCCGTGATGGCCATATCAGTCATAATGATGAAAATGTCGACCACAGTCCAGAAAAGTGCCTATATCGATTAGAAATCAGGATCACCGCTATTGCGCTAAGGAAGGGGAAGTGGAACTCACACGATTGAAGCATTTACCGTGAATATAGTCCCATGGCCTTGGTAGACTGCACTCAGATAGAGACGCTATAATTGAACCCAGAGCCCAGAGACTGATGAATCCTTCGGTAATCAGGATCAACCGTTGGCGTTCTCGAGGTGCCATATTCCGAATCGTTCTTGTCGCCGAGATCTTGGCGAGGAAGAGAACGATGATGAACAGAATGTCAGAGGCGTATTGACTCTAGATTTCAGATGATTCATTAACTTGTTGATGATCTACAATCTGTCGATAAAGGATATCTGAAATACCTTGAGGATAAGAGAAATCTGGTCATTATGAAGACCACCAAGTTTGCCAAGACCAGCTGAACCCTCGACTATGACGATAATTGACTGGATAATAGCCAAGACCTAATTCTTCGACGTCAATAATGTGTGACATTATGTTGTGTTCTTCGGGGGGAAGTATTCTTACTGTTGATGCGGCGACGAGTCCATCATCCAAACTGAGGCTTCCCACTGTGGTCAGCCTGGTCGCTATTCGTAAGGTAGCAGCCAGAATTGCAATAATCATTAGAAATGCCGTCATGGCCCGAACTATCGGCGCCTTGTTCGCAGCTGTCGCATGCTCACGAGGCACAAGCATCTTGTTTGCAGTCCACATGCTTCATATACAATTTTGATAAGATAGAACAATATGGGCAACAGAATGCACGTCAGTGAAGGTGTTTGGGCACGAACTTATAGGCAAGGCAGACAACTCCAACCATCGCACGCAAAATATCTCACAATTCCACGAGAACAGAAGAGGGAGGCCATGCACTACAGATCATAGTTACCAGTATTACAGGTGTTTATACACCTCCCCTTAATCTAGGAGCTGCGGGCGCTTTACAGCAGGGTAAAACGCCGCGTATCTGGACCGTGGTACTTGAGTCAAAAAGATGATTGTTTACTAAGCCTGTTGAAGGTAGTATGGCTTCTTCTCTAGTAGTAGACGGGTAATAACGAGAATGGAGCCTTAACGAAAGGCGGTTCACCTTTTTGCGCCTGATGTCTCACTGCTGCCATGTATCAATCTGCACATCCCAGGTGGCGTAATGCAGCTGGCTGGGAACCACTCTACCCCATGATTGGCAAAGCTAAGCCCGTCCGTCCAGCCTAGCGCCCCGATTTTAATATAGCTTTAGTCTACGCCTGGAGCATCCTACCAAAGTCAATAAGCCCAATGAGCGGTTAGCGAAGATGTCCTAGACTCCATAAGACATCAGTGGCGCACTTCACTTCCCCCGCTCAGGATATGCAATTTGCCACCAGCGCGTTACACGAGCCTGACAGAGCACGACTAACACCAATGTGGCCCCTGTCGCTGTCATCCCCCCCTCCCCGCAAAATGCCGCACGTATGATGTCGAGTCAGCTGATTGTGGCGCTGACTAGTTGCGTGGTGTTGCTTAAGACCAAAGTCTAGACCGTGTAGACCAAGCTCGTCTTGCCGTATGTATTGAAGATATCATTGATAAGGCACTGCTGCCCGACTCTCAGCCTTACAGGCATGCCAATCCGGCCGCCCTAGCTTCAGCAAAAGGAAGCTATTTGCAACAGCCGTTGCAAGGAGGAAGTACCATGCAAGAGCCTAGCCAGCTGCCACATTCAGTGTAAGCCGACTAACTAGCTGCAACTGTACGAGTGCAGCATTTCACTTTTGTTGGCCTAGTTAGTTGTGCGATACCGGCCCTCGTCTCTGCCGGTGTTCCGTGGTCTTGTTGCTGCGATAATGATCACTCATTCGACCCCAATCCATAAGGTCGTTGTTCTTAGTGCTCAACTCATGTCAACTCTGACGTCACACATCCAGCATACCTCGCCTTAAGCCTCGAACTTGTGAGACCACGAGAGTCCTAACCTTTATGCCAATGTCAACGAACAAGTGACCAACTTATCTCGCTTGCTCGTAAGGATGCAGGATCTCTATTTCCCTATCAGCTCTCGGAAACTTCCGTCTAAATTAAACACCTATTCTCATATTCTTCGATAAGATTAGATGTCAGGAATCGGAAATCATGATTGCCCGTGCAACCAAGCTTGAAGATGAATATGCAGTTTATTAAAGGGGCACTGCAGGAGCGAAGGTCTTCTGTTCCTCTTTTGATTCGCCCTAAGGACCAGAAGCCTGTCTGTCGGGTTGTTTGGCAGCGGTGGATGCACCTTCTTGACTGCACTTGACATAGCTCCAAAGCTATCCAGACAGCTGCATACGGGACTCTGCGTATACTGTTTCAACCATGGTGGGCAAGCCACAATTTGGTGACCGAGTCAGTGGCATACGTGCACATCGAACCATCCGCCGAACAACCTCGTCCCGGTCATCTCGGTACCAGGAGCCACTTTATTAGCGAAAAATACTATGGCTTTTTTTCCAGGATTGGGGCACTGCCCCTGTTAGATATGCAGGAATACAGTAGGGTAAGTGTATTAATCCATGGCCTAGAATATAGGAATATTATTAATAGACTAATTTAATTTCATAATTAATCTATTAAGAAAGGATTAATTTAACTTCATTTTTTAGAATAAAAGCATTATTATTATTATTATTATTATTATTATTAAACTTTATTATAACTTTAAGTTTTTAACTTTTAATAGTTAAACTAAATATAATTATATTAAATTTATAAAATTACTTTATATTTATTATTATGATTTTATAATTATTTATTAAGCTTTAATTACCTTTAATACTTAAAATCGTATATTATTAAGCTATTTTAAAGACCTCTATTTAAGGTCTTTAATAGTCTCTTTATTTTTTATATTTACAAGTTTTCTTACTATAAGGTATTTTTTTAAGATTTATAAGAGCTTAATTTCTCCTTTAAAAGAAAAATAATTTAATTTTAAACTTAATATAATAATAATATAACATAGTTAATAAGCGAGCCGGTCAGACAAGCAAGCCGATCACTTTCCTCAACCTTTTCAACCTGCAGTTTAAAAACGGCAGCTTTTACTCACTAAACTCCTCCCCAGATAACTCAAGAACATCCTTACAAGTCCTTACATTATAACCGCCCTTACCATATACACCACAGCGTTAACCGCCCGGTCACTCTAACCTTCCTTAACTACTACTTCTTAATAATTTAGTTACTACTTATATATTAATATCTATCTTATTAATTACTTATAATACTTCTTATATACTTATAGTACCTCCTTTTTATAATCTAGTCCTTTTTACCTTATAATACTAACTTAATATCTTATTTATATCTTAAAGATTATAAAGCTTAGTCTTTAATAAGGTAACTTTATATATAATTGCTTTTATTACCTTAGTAAATAACCTTAAAGCTTTATTAATAGACTTTAAGGAGCTACTATAATACCTTTTAATTTATCTTTTAAGGTATTTAAACTAAGATTAAGTCTTAATTACTATCTTAAGAGTTTTTAAAGCTTATAATATTAATAGTTAAGTAGCTAACCTAGGAGGTATTAGGGTCTATAGCTATATATTAAGCTTTAAGATTATAGTTCCTAAGTTAAAAAAAGTAAGCCTAGCTCCTTTAAAACTACCTTAAATATTACTCTTTATAAAAGTAGCTTTAAATATAGTATAAAAGGTAGAAAAGAACTTAGTCTTAGAAATATAAGTTATAGAGTATTTAATTAAATACTCTATTTCTTAACTATAAGCCTATTTTAGTAGCCTAAAGTACTTAATATTAAGAAGCTAAAGTAAATAAAATATATAAGTAAGTATATAAAGTATAATAATCTTATTCTTTTTATAATATCTCTTAAAATTAGTTAAGTAATAGCTTTTATAACTATTAAAGATTAGGAAATAATAAAGACTAGTTAATTAGTTAGTTATAGACTAATTAAAGTACTTTAATTACTTAAGACCTAGCTTATTATTTATTTATCTATTTTAGCTTATTATAATAACTTAATTACTTAAGAGGTTATATTTTTAATATTAATTAATAAAGTAATATTAGCCTATATTAATAATAAATAGTATAATTAATTAACTTTTTATATTAATTACTTAGATTATAGTAATCTATTTCTAGTTTTTAGGCTATACTAACTTTAGCCTTTTTTATATTTCTAAACCTATAATAGCTATTCTAGCTATAATAGAGTTTATTATAAAACCAATCTTATTAAAGTTATAGATATTATCTAATTAAATACCATACTTTATTATTATATTTTATATAAGCCTAAATTAATTATAAATAATATTTAGATCTTTATATTTATTTTTTTAATAGTTATAGCTTTAAAATAAATATATCTTTAGCTCTAGTTATTACTTTATAAAGTTATAAGCCTAGTACTTGCTGATAGGTAATGTATTACAGTCTATAAGTAGAGAATTAGCTATTTCTTCTATAAAATATAGTTATAAAGGAAATCCTTCTAAATCTAGGTTAAGAATAAATAAAACTATTATCTACTCCTCTAGATCAGATAGTCTCCGCGAATTTAGGATAGAATCGCGTTAACTCTAACTCTAAGACTTTATCGCACTATTATATAAAGCATTCATATATACTATTTTAATTTATTAGTATTGTTTTAGCTATATTTCTAGTAATACTGAAATATCTTATATTAGTAGCCTACTAAGCTATAGCAGTTAAGCTACTAAAGTTTTAGTACTATAAGCCTTTAACTAAGTTAGCGAGATAGAAATAAGTCTATGCTATTACTATAGCCTTTAAATAAATTATCTTATAATTAAATGCTATATTGCTTATATATCCTTATTATTTTCTTAGATTTTCTTTAATATTATTTATAGATAGGTTATTAAATTCCTAGTAATATAAGTTATTTTTCTAGTAATATATATAGCTAACTTTATAAGGCAAACTAAACTTTAATTACTATTTTAAATAGTCTATACTAATAATTTAATTTTTAAGTAATATTCTTTTATAATTAATTCCTATATTATATAAAGGATCTAATTATATTATTAAATTTTATATTATTAATTATAGCTTAATAATTAAGTTCTTAGTAATTAAATATAATATACTTAGTTTATAGTTAATATACTAAACTTAATAGGTATTTATTTACCTTAACTATAGTAAAGAAAAATCTACAATAATAGTATAATTTTTTAGTAATATACTTTTTATAATTAATTCCTATATCTTATTCATTCTAGCTATATAAATGCTTTTTAAATAGGTATTTATGCCTTATTAGATATAATCCTAGTATATATAGATTAATATTTATTAGCTTACCCTAGCGTTTAAGTTAGTAGATACCATTTAAAGTTAAGTGCTACAAGTCTAATATATTAACCTTCTTTATTAATAGCTAATATTATAGGCTATATCTATATAAAATTAATTAGCTTATATTTTCTTAGTTATTACTAAGGTTAAGTAATATATTATATTAATTACTTAAATCTAAGCCTATTATTTATAGAAATCCTAGCGTTAAAACTTATAGCTACTATTTAAGGTCTTAAGTCTTATATTACTACTAGTATTATTAAGATATTAAGATACTAGGAATTTAACTATAAGAGGTCTAATAATAATAAAAATAAAGTTACTTATTAAAAAATATATAAAAAACTAGCTAATAAACTTAGCTTCTATTTTATATATATTTATTAAAAACTCTACTTTTACTTCTTTCTTCCTTTAATTAGTATTACCTTTAAAGTATACCTTAGTTATTATACAAGTCTTTATAAGTTTTTCTTCTTTTTAACTCTATTATAAGTCTCTTAATCTCTCTATATATCTCCAGCTGTTTTTAAGCCTTTAATTTAATTCATTAAATACTAACTCCTGTACCGTTTTTGTCCTATCTTGGCAATACTAAATTTACCTAGTGATATCTTCCACTAACGCTTAAGTTAAAGTCCCCGGTCTCTACTGCTTATCCCCTACCAGCGCTCTGCAGATCTATTCTATTTCTAGCATATAGCCTAGTTAACTCTTTACTAATACTGTCCCTCAGTCCTAGAGCAAGAAGGTTTTAGTGTCCCTCCAAGATTATCTCCTAAGCTAGTATAAAGGCTAATATTATAATTAATAGTATAGTGGCTCGGTTTAAAGACAATATAGAGTCTTATGGTGACCTAAATGCAGGGCGCGTACTTAAGCCGATTGATGACTGAGCGAGAAGTCCTCTGCCTGTCGTAGCTGAAGGTTATCTCCCTAGGCAGACAAGAGAGTATTCCTAGCATCTTCACGCCCCCTTAATGTGAGTACTTTCCACTATCAGTCTTTACCAGTCCCTATAGATAAGAAGTATATATAAATATCTAAATGCTAAGGCTATACTAGAAACCCCTTAAAAGTAACCTGGTTATACTGGTAAGATAGTAGCCTCACGCTGTAAATAGTACTTATTTAAAATACTAGAATAAAGGGCCTTTTATAACCTAGATATTACTACTATATATTACTTATAATTTAGCTTCTTAATTTTAATTAAATACTAATATAATAGTAAAACTATAAAGAGCTAGTATATTTAAAGTATATCTCTATCCTTAAAGAGAAGTTAGCTATTACTAAGGATTACTTTAATAAAGTAAAAACCCTTTTAAGTAAGATTAAACCTTATATTATTTCTTTAAAATAATAAAATATTAATTTTAAGATTACTATACTTTAAGAAAGTATTAAAAAGGCTACTACCTACTTAATAACTTCCTTTACTTTAGTTACTAAGTATTAGTATTATATAAATAGGTATTAAGAACGAGTATTACCTAATACACTAACTTACTATATCTAAATCTTAAAAATAACTTCAAGTAAGCTTAAAAAAGTATCTTAAAATACTTAAGCTACTAATAGAATATTTATAGCTACTTAGGAGGAACAAAGAGTCTAAGTATAGTAAGGAGAGGTTAAAGCAATATTAAGTGCTAAGAGGGCAACTTAAAAGCAGTCTATCTATAACCTAAAGTTACATAAAAAGTAGTGTAATATATACTTTAAAATAGTGAAGTATAGGTATAGTAGTCTAGTTACTTTACTAGAGGAGGATATTAATGCTTAGAAGGGGATATTAGACTGAAAGTAGTGTGTCTGTCTATAGGCATATGTTTAGCGTGATTGATACTGGCGGTATTGGAACTTAGCGTTTTTTTATCTTTCAATTATAAGTATACTTATCTTCTCTTATATTCTTTTACGTAAAGTGATCTAAGTCGCTGGGTGTGCCGTCGGCGAAGATAACACTGTTGAGACGCTTGGTGTTGACGGGATCTTGGATACAAGCGGCGATGCAGGCCTCTGTGTACTTCTTGTATAGTTGGTAGGTGCCTAATATAAGCTTTCAGTCTGATGATCAGGGTTGACGTACAAAAGAGGCTTCAAATATATTCCCCAAGCGATAAAAAGGCTACCCCAGTCCCCCATCGCAGGTCTCCAACTCAACATCAGAAACACTTAGTTCATTGACTGTCCCATATCGTGCTAGGTCCTCTCATTTCCTACCAAATTAGTTTTTCGTCTGCCAAACGACGCAAGGGATCGTGTTAGGGTGAAGTAGAGTTGGCTGTACAGTCGTAACAGATCTGTCTATCTGACGATGTAGCCTCGAACTTACCGAACCTCTGAGTAAAGCCATGCCTCCTACACACCGCACGTCATACAGGGGTATACCTAGGCTGCTCGTTTTGAAGTGTAATGAAAGCTCCGGTTTCTTGGTTTGTTAGAATTCGCCCCTGATGTCGAGGGCAGCTCCGGTGTCTGCGACCGTTGGCGAGAAAAGGAAGGTTGAGATCCCAACAGATAGAGTGACATCATGAATGGGCACTCTCTGCATGGTGTCAGTTTACAGTGAAAAGCCCCTCTTCATCTTGGCAATCAGTCATATTCACATGTTAACCACTCCCTGATATCAGGGATACTGCTGGGAAACTTGTCCTACGGTACCGTTGCAGACCGGTTGGAGAGTTTCGAGCCACCTTGCCATGGCCTATAAGCCGTACTCGGCATAGCAGGTCAGAGACTCATAGCTTGCCTAATTGTTAGCTGTAGCTTGACTTGCAACGCCTTCTCTCCAATTTAGTGAGCAATGTGCAGCGCGGCGCGCAGTGTACAGCGTCTAGGCGCTGGATTTGGGGCGGGACCGGAGAATGACGATGACGCAAAAGAATTCACTACGCCACTAAAAGTGGAAAGTTTTGGTGACACTCGAAGATTTGGGCTCCGCCGTCAGACTCCCGTAGGTTGCACTGCTGCTCAGATGTTGTTGCTGTTGTTGGTGGACGCGTGGTGTTTGTGGCGTGCTCCGTCGACTCAAAACAACGCGGGGGTAGATGCAATGAACGGTTGAAGCTCATTGAGTTCTTTTGTGGCTGCTGGTCCCAAACTTCTCGTTCCCACTGTTCGTTAATTGCAATACGATGGTTCGTCCGCGCCGGGATTCAACATTAGAAAACGCACTTATGATGTCGGTGCCATAGGGTTGCATATGCAGTGACCACCAGTCAAAACAGATTTCACCAAGAAACGCACAACTAGCTTGGGAAGACTTTGAGTTATCCGCGGCGCGATCTTATGCGCTATGCCGCCTCCGACTGAAGCCGACAAATTGATGATCCACAGTGTCTGTGGAGCCTCAAGAGCTACCGGCAAGAGCACCCGCCGATTATCAACCACCACATAGCAGACGTCCGACGCCCTCCATGGCTCTAACACAGAGTTTATGTTGTGTCAGGAGATCAAGTGAAAATATGATGCAGATGGCTGAAACTTAGAGGCGAGGACCTGGCGCTAGTTCTCATTAAGAGAACGTGGTACCCCTCCAATTCCCCGCATTACACGGGGATGAGAACTACGGACAAAATGCTCCCGGCCATATCTTCATCTGGCCCCTTACTCGGCGCCTTCCGGTGAGCTGGTGTGTCCGATTATCCTCTATGCAGAACCCTCGCCCACAAAAGTCCAAGCACAATCACATGTCTGCGCATACCATAAACCACTCACCCATCCCCCACCGTCGCAACCTCGTTGGTGTCCATTCAGGCCACGGCATATCAGAACTCCAAGAGCTTCAAGCAAGTAGAGAATTTCTGCATGCATGACGCTGTGTTTTATTGCCCCAGTGAGATTGCCTGGCCCCCGAGGCTCAACGACATGGATGGTGACTAATTGCCAGGCTCCGAAACATTTGGCAGATTTGCTAATCATGGACGCATACGTCATCTCCTTAAACAAAGGGCTTTTTGATCTCCTCGGGTTCCAAAATTGGCCGTTTGAACACCCCGCTCCCACGGGCAAATCCTGTTTTCTGCTCATGGCCTGGCTGTTCTAAGCTTAGTATCTGCTGATGCTGTGTTCCCGGCTACGTACAGATAAGCTTTTGCGCACTGCGCCCGGTACCGCAGTCCGATCTGTTGCTTGTGAAAGCTGCCATATTTGATCCTCCCATGCCCTACTTATGTCGTTTGGCTCGCCTACTTGGGCAATTCTCCTTGAATTCCCTCTTCTACCATATCCAGGGTGTCAACCTAGGCCACTGAAGACCTCTCATCGCAGCTTATTAAAGGGCTTAACAATCATAATCCACGGACCTAGATCATTTTACATAATCTTCGTATAGCCCTTTTCTTTACTGCTGGGAGATCTTGCCTTCGATTCTCACTCAGAAGTTACCGCCACCACACCGTACTAATGATCCCACCATCCTGTATAATGAATACCGCTTCCCTGATGTTTCCAAACCATATAACATATCAGTCGACTCCAAGTGAAATAGGCGCCAGCTCATTCTTTAAGGACGCAATTGATGCCTCCCCAGTCCCGATGGAAGTGGGTGTCGAGTCCACCTACATCGCATTATCGACTCAGCCCGCGGAATTCAAGAACCTCGGAGGTAGCGGAACACTGCAAAAGATACTGCCAACCGTCATGGAAGACAAGATGTTGAACCGGCGGGTCCACACCCGAAAGAAATTACAAGCAAACGAGGCACTCTTCGAATCCAGTGCCTCTGGGCAGGCTGCAGAGTCACGCAAGCCAAGGAAAAGGGGCCGAATACCCAAGAAGCAGCCAAAAGAGCAGAAGGTAGCGGGACAACAGGAGGAGCTTGATGATGATGACCTTGCCAAAGATCCCCGCCGGCGTCGGGTACTCGAACGTAATCGCATTGCAGCGAATAAGTATCGTCTCCGCAAGCGTGATAAAGCCTTAGCCCTCGCTTCTCGAGAAGAAACTATAGAGGACCAGAACCGCTATCTTATAACGTGTTTCGACTCTCTAACCGTCGAATTTTACCACCTAAAGACTCAATTACTGCGGCATACAGAATGCAATTGTGTTCTCATCCAGAACTACATCGCGAATGAGGCGCAGAAGTGTATGGATAGGCTAGTCGCTTGCTCTACTGCATTCGATACCTATGGCAATTCGCTAAGCCCCTGCGATGGAAACCCAAGTGGTGCTAGCACCGCCGAAGAGTTGAATACGCAGAATCTAAATGGAGGTCGTTTCCTGTCAACCCCGAGAATCTCTTCTCAGCAGGAATCTGGCACCTCGGAGGTTACAGGCGTCATGTTCGATATGATGTGTTTAGGACCATTTCAAACGGCTACTATGCCCCCTGATTCGATGGTCTTTACTCAGCCAGTTCCACCGTTATCCTTCATTGAATATGGACCAGGGCTATCCATCTACGAGGGACTGCGAGAACACCAAACGGATGAGGTTGCTTGGAACACATATCTGCATTTTTGACGCTAGTCGCTACCTCTGTCCCTCAATATTAAAAATGTGGCGTAAGAAACCACGTGAAGAGCAATTTACGATTCTGGTTAAGACGGAGTTGCTTTGTAACGTCTCGTACCCCTATGAATATGGAGCTGGGGCGATGCTTTCTAGTAGCCACACGCCAGGGGGTTGCAAACGGAAATGTGGAACAGAACTCGATGGCAGCCAAACCGTAGAAAGACCCTGGAGAGGATGGGTTGTCGGTGATGGTCCGGAAACAGCTCTGGTCAGTGGCTAAAGATCAAGCTCACCTTTCTTCGGACCTCAATAGTGCAGAGAGTTGCCCGATCAGCAGAAACGCGAGAAAACCATCCTTTTCTAACTCGCTGAAGGGCCGGCCGCACTATCAGTACATGGAAAGACTGATCTCATCGCTGTTCATGAATATCTTATATTGTGGGGACCTTCAGATTCCTCCACATGAATTACTTGAAAGCAGGCAAGCGAGGATTAGCCTAAGAGGGTTAGCTATGCAAGATAAGACTCCAAACACTTGGAGGGTCAAAACTGGCTAAACCGTTCGTTGTATGAAGCTGTGGGGCTCTGAGTACCAGGACCAAATCGTCCGGACTGAGAATCACTTAATTACCACACTGTGCCTTGGGTCTAGACCCACTTAGGGGCGAACTAATTTCCATTCTATGCATTGATTCTCGGTTTGGACTCGGTACGAAGTCATGCAGGATGCTGAGGTAAACACCCCCCCCCCGTTCATCTATGGCCATTAACCTCATGCTGGACTCATCCGCGGTTAGGAGTGTGTTGACATACTGACAAAACAAGGTATAATACCAGAACATACCTTGCTAACCTGACGGCAGCGCAGGTCACTAAGTCTCATGATCCTAAAGGCTGTTATGATATGTCGGTAGATCTTACCTATTTGTCTGTTAGATTCTTGGTTAGCCGCCTGCCCGGTATTTGGCCACTGTTAAGCGATAGCAAAGTGCATTATTGTGCTAAACTGGCGATTTGTATTTTCAAGAAATGTTTTGCGTAGCGCTTTGCTATTCTTAATAGGGCCAGCTATGGCGCTTAGAAGAGATGCTGTATCTCGAAGTTGGTTAGTCAGTGGAAAGAAATTAGTGAGGATATGAAGATGAACATTGGGACGTAGATAGGGAGGATTTAATTATATTAGATACATTTGTAGAACATAGTCTTTATGTTAGAGAGATGGTGGGGAGGCGACTCAAGAGGCGATTGTTGCATATTCACTTTTGGACTAGTGGCTAGATAGAGCAACTTCAGCGTCACAAAGCTTGGAGCTCTGTATTACAAAAGTGTGTCAGCCGTGCCGTCACTCTCCGACTCCCCAACACCGCCAGATTTTCCGACCGTCTTCGATATGCCGTCAGGCCAAGAATGGTTGTATGATCCATGCCTCGCTTGCGGCACCCAGACAGAGGAGAAACCTATTGCTCTGATTCCTGTCGGGTATCAGAATGCGAGAAGGCGCCGGCATCGACCCACTGTTCAAACTGGCCTTCTATGCGGACCTCATCGTCCTCCCCGACAGCGTCAGCCCAAGAAGTCAAGTCATCGACCAAAGTAGAGAAGGAATTAAAAGTTTACAATATGTCATTGGACTCGTCGAAGATGCGAAGAAGATTGTACTAAAAGCCGAAATACCTCCACTCCGTCCGCATACCGCCTCAAGGGCTAACAATAGGAGGTACATCTCACAATAGTGCCACTATCAGCGCTCTCCGCGTGCCAACTCTATGACAGAGATATTCGGAGTCGAGAAGCAAGACGTATCGATGCGAGGAATAGCTATCCTACGCCAGTCCCGTGGCTTCGTTGACTTGGTTCTTCTCTTCACTTGAATGAGTTTGGCGGGAGAAAAGACTTCTTGAGGGACTTAATCGATCTAGAATACGAAGTGGATCCGAATAATCCGGACGAATCGGAGATGGTCAACTTGGGTTCATACATATCGCATTCGATCGGATGGTCAACCACGCTAAAGCCGTCATCACACCCGATATTACATATTGGTATGCTCTATTTGAAGTTAACCGCAAAGGGCTTGACAAGGACAGAGTTATGATAGGGAGAAGGTAGAATATATTGAGCTTTTTCAAGCCCAAATGTAGCCAGATCAGGCTCGGTAAATATACCAAAGCGTAGTTATAAGTTCTTCCGTGTATGATACATAAGAAAGAGGTAACGCGACAGTTGTGGCGTTTTGAAAAATCGGTAATTAGAGAGATGTGTTTTGATTTTCGGATCATAACTGGATTATTATCCACATCAATATACATGAGCGTCAAGTTATCCTGCATTTGCAAAAAATCGGTTTCCTCAAGCCACTTATCCAAGCCTCTTATAAACCATACAGAACTACGGAGGCCATGGTTATAATGCGATAATACATGCTCCCTATGATAAAGGAAAATACTTTATCTCTCGGTCCCAGACGTTGGTTCACTTCAGGACGAGGTGATTAGTAGAGAGTTTCAATCTACGACCACGACAGCCGAGTTGTGGAAAAAAGCGAAGAAAAGCTTACTGCAAGAAGGCTTTGAACACCTTACTAGAGATAATCGCCTTAGGTTAACATTAACCCGAGGAATACTAGAGGAAGAGAGGAATCCAACTAAAGTCTTAAGGCAGAGATCAAAGATCTGCAGCGTAAGCATCGCAGCGGCACAGGCAGCAAGTCTCCGGCAAAAAGCTTCACTTAGGTAGAGAGTTGTCATAACTGACGTATCCAGGTTCTCTACTTGATGAAATTTAGGCTAGCTCTAGCTAGTTTCGACGCTTTGTTAAGCAAAGTAGTTTATGGATAAATTATGCCTTGCTTATTTTAGCATAATTTCTACAAGCTCCAATAACTGAGATCCGATAGAGGTTGCTTAAGAGAATACCCAAGTGTAAATGCTATGTATCGCGACCTTGTCGCTTAGCTGTTAGTCACACATCGCCAGCCCAGGAGGTGGGGCATTCTAGAAACGGCTAGCAAGGTCTAACGGCAAAACCTCAGCAGCTTCACCTAGGTGTTCATAGCCTTCGCGCGGCTACTTCTTGACGTCTCAGAAGGTGGAGCTTCGCATACTAACACTGCAATGGCCAAAGTTCGGTTTTTGAACCCTATAGTGATAGGGCGTTAGTTAGAGATATCGATTTTAGTATTACTTAACGAGAATTCTGATTGCTATGTTGAAGTAACTCTTTATTATAGACTAAATAGTCTGGCGTTTAATATATTCTTCTTTAAAACTTCTAGGCTATTTACTACTGCTGCCTGGGCTTCCTTTATATCTTCTTTGTTGTCCAGAATATAACCCTCTACTATAACTAAACCATAACTCGTTCCTTACAACTTCAGCATATGCCATACTATAGTCGCTCAGATAATATATAAAGCGTGTTACTGTAGTCTGAATGAGGCTGTTGCCATTAACCTTGGGAGACGCCTGAATATTATTATACGCGTTTTTTATAATACACCTCATGCCATTGAACCTACTTACTGTATGAGTGAGATAGTAAAGCCTAAAAACTTATTAGAATCTAAAGTATATTGCTAATAAAGATGAATATTATAAAGTGTAAAATGGTTTTAGTATTCTAATAAAGTCAGTAAAACCTAAGGGTTAAGTTATTATTATTTCCTCTAGCTGATACTCTAGATAATATAACTAATATTATAGGTAGTATTAACTGTATTAATAATATAACTAAGAATGCTAGCTATTAGAGATACTCCTCCCTCCTTGTAGGGTAAGAATATGCTAGAAGGAGTCCTTCGTATACCTATAGGCGCTTTATAAAGGCTTTCTGAGAAGAGGAACCGGGAAAAGCCGCCATTGGTATCTTTAGCGGGCGATGACAGCTAGCCTGTGCCGGGGCTTAGCAGTATATCATCAAGGTTGTCGTTATCATCCCCCTTTTTTATTAATGAATACTGTTAGGGACTCCTTAGCAGGCTGAAGAATATCTTGCGATGAAGAAGGAATGATAGGGCTTCAAGGGTGCTTTCTAACTATCCCTTGTTATTCTGAATTGTCTTCCTGGTATTTGAGGGTAGTGTATAGAAGTATGGCAATTATCTCTCCTTTAGTAGGCTTTGACTTAGAAGTTATCTATTAAAAAAGCAATAACGTCCTTAACTTTATATACTTTATTATTATACTATTATCTAGGTTACTATTATTACTATAACAGCCAGTATCTAGCTCGTTATTATTATAGTTAATGCCCTTAACTTTAATAGTAATGCACTATTTGACTCGTTTATTGAAACAAGTGTGCTTTCGCTTATAGTTAGGGGGTGTGATTCTAGAGGACTCTAGGGATATAATAGCACTACTGCTTTCTCCACCCAGTTGTCTTTGAGAAAATGGTTCATAGGGATAGTCAGTCGATGAACGGCTCATATGAGGGCCTAAGGTTTCTCTGGTCTTCTCAACTTTGACAGCAGCTGTAGCTACCTTGAGTAGTGAAGCTGTTAATGATGATCGCTAGAGTATCTCTTCTGACATGCTCCGCTTCTTTAGGATTGGCCTCTTATTAAGGTTTATATATAGATTAGTTCTAGGTAATAGTACCTTAAAGAGCTTAGTTTAGATATAATTAAATGTATTTAGTATTAAGTATAGTAGACTATAAAGCCAGGTTATATTGCAATCCTTAAGCCTTAGAAATATAAGTATTTTAACTAAATACTATATTAAATACTAGGAATATAAACTAATTAAGTATCTTAAGAGAAATTGTTTTTAGGTTATTCTTAGCCTTAACCTATACACTCTAAATAGCATTTTCTAACTGTATACTGTTAGGCAACCCTCGTCTTATTAAAATATAATGCCATAAGGACTAGATATCCTCCTCCCTCTAATTATAGAATAGGTAGTTAACCTAGCATAAAGGCCTACTAGATACAGCCATGTTATCCTTAGTATGTTCACTATGATCTAGTATATTAGACCTTAAGGTATTATTAGAGACTTCTAAGTTTATATAATCTATAGGGGATATTATATAAGAGTTGCTACTTTAAGAACTTAAGAATATTTCTAAGCTATTATTAGAGTTAAATTCCGGGTGGATGTGGAACTTTTCCTGCGTGAATGAAGAAAATATAGTATGGTCTTTAGGTGGGTTTGTAAGGCTAAGAGCTTTGTCGCACTCTAAAGCACTGAAAAGATTGGTTGCAGGCGTGAACATGAAAGAGAGATTGGCGGAGTTGGCGTGGATTGTAGGGGGAAGCGGAGTCGAGGAGAAGCTAGGATTAGGGTTATAGAAAACGCCAACACAAGAGACAGAGAAAAATGCTGGAGACTGGGAGATGACGTTGGACTGGGAGTGCGAGTGTTTCAGGGAGCATGCGGCCAAGTCACTGTTATTACGAGAAGGGAGAACAGCAAGGGACGTCCACAGATGGGACCTTTTTGACGCTACAACACCCAGGAATGAACGTTGAAGGGAAGGTCGTGATTAGAGACTTATGAGACTTGCGCCCGCAGCGTTGATATCTCTGGTGGTTACATAGGGTGTTCGACCTTGACGTAGGGGTGATGGTTGACCCCCCTTGCTATATGGAAGATCAGGGAGAGAGGAAGGGAGGGAAGGAGGGTGAAATAAAACAAATAAACGAAAATAAAAGGGATAGGAGAGATATCTTATAAGAATGAAGTACTAAGAAACGGGAAAGACAGGATGAAGCTGTGGGAAGCGCTAAATGATCAAGGACAGAACATAGAGTGGTAAGGAACGAGTCGAAGCGCGAATGTCGAAGCGCAAATGTCAAGTGGAAGCCAAATAGAATAAATGGTATACGATCAAGCGCCAAAATGAAAGTGGCCGGTGAGAGAAAGTGGAGGGCGTAGAATTAGAGAACGTCTAAACAGGGTAAGAGGGAGTTAGAGTGCGCAATATGAGACAGATTGTGTAGGCGTGTGTACGGATTACCCCTAGTGACCAAGGGCGGGATTAGTCCTTGGGGTTTCTCGAGTTCTTTGGGTTTTCCAAGCGGAAGAGATGGCCGGCAAGTCCATGCAGAAGACGTGCAGGCTTACAGAAACTGGCAATGAATGAATATCGGGCAAGTTCAAGGATCGAAAAGCAGCCCATTGATCGCCTAGTCTCAATTGGGACTAGGATTCTCGTGGTTGGTGTACCGGAACTGGGCATCAGAAGAGTACAGCATGCGAGAGAAGAAAATTGAAAAGTTTCAGTAAAACGAACTTTTAAGCAATTGGATTGTTTATGTCGATTGCAGTCTCGTCGTCGTGGCTCCAGGATGTAGGAAACTCGAAAGTTCAGGAGGCGACTCCTTAGCGCTCATTATCCGCGGCGGATCGACTCGGCAAGACACTCTAGGCCGAGTCACGTCACTGAGATGATGTTACACAGAGGCAAGCAAATCCGTCAGTGGCATGGGGGAGACAAGCCGGAACCGGGTCTTGTTTCTGTAGGATGATGAATACAGACGTGCGCAAGCCTTATCGCAGGTTATCGGGTCTCCGCGGGAATATCCTAGCTATGCTTAAGAAGCCAAATAAAAACAGGAAAAGTGCTTAGAGCTCGACCAGGCGGCGCTTGGAAGTATAACTCCAAAATTACAACATCCTTATTCACGTGCCTGCGTTGAATAATCGCTTCCGGCGTCTCACTTCCAAAATGTGGTGCTATGACCGGGTGCTCAGTTCTTTACCATCAATGGACTGGTCTGTGCTACTTGAGGATCGACGTGCTCCGTAGTGGAAACCTGGAGCAGCAGCCACATTCCTCAGCCAAGACACATGCCGCAGTTAAATAACAAATCTAATGTCATTCTTGCCCTTCAAGCGCTTTTCAAAATGGCCCACAATTGAAGGTGTATATCGCTGTTACAATTTATGGTGTCTCAAACACGATCTTACATGCTCCTATTTTTCCGGCCGAAGGAGCCGCCGGCCACAGCTCCATCCCTTTCAACATAGAATATCGTGATCTTCATATCAACCCTCTGCCCCAGGAACTACTTAAACTCTTCCGGCTTTTCGTACCTATCTCCCTTATAGTGTCATGGATCGAATACACTAATAGCTGGGTCGCTCATCTCATCGAACCAATCAGAACTGCTAGGACTTCTGTCACAATATTGATCATGTATGGACGTACCTTCAGTTCCAGTCATTTTGATTGGCCTTATACCCTTGTCGTGGTCCCTCTGGAGGGCTGTGCCACTCAAAGTGATAAGCCTGGCCCATCCGCTCATAACCCTGGGACTACAGCATAACCATCTGGGCGACTGCCCTCTCATTTTGGCTGCATCCCGGTCGCTTTTGTTGAACAGATGCTGGGATCTCACGTGCAAGCAGGGATATTTTAAGATTACAACCGAAATGGTAAAACCTCTAAGGGGCAGAATTCAACAGAACACAACATGAATACACCAATTCACATCAATGAACCGAATACATGTAATGTCTGACACTTTTCATCACCTCAAAAATAATCATCCAAACTTCAAACCTATCGCAACGGCGTAGTCTGGCTTGGAACAAATTCATACTTGGTATATAATATCATCCAAATGTTATATTTCGTTATATACTATAATGGGGAACTTTACTGTACTGGTGCAAATCATTTGGCCCCTAGATCATTTTTGAATCGTAGTTAGCCAGGCAAAGTCGTTGCTGAATTGTTGTTAGGCTTCCCGTGATGCCATGTGCCGCGGCCACGACTTATATCGAGAAAGCGAATGGGGATGCCGTTGGATAGCCATAATCGCCCAGACATGATGATGTATTGGTGGGTGGGACGTAATGTAGTTGAATCACATCGTCATTGGATCTCCTAGAACGTGGACCTCGTTCAATTGAACCGAAATTCGGGGTTACCGAACGACCGAGGGACACAGCCTTCAGGCTCGTCTACAACCAGCATACAGTTGCACTCACTGTGCCGAACGAGGAGCAGCAGCCTGTTGAGCACAACGAATTCCATCTTCAGCTTGATGCTGTAAACCACCGGCTTGTATGTCGTTTGGATTTGGAAGTGGTCCAGATATTGAATCAGAAGAAAGCTTATGTCGAGCAGCACAACCAAGATGTTGACCATTATGAGGTGTCTGATCACCTTGCGCTCCGTGGCCCTTCTGATCGCGAAGATAGGCTGGAGTCCGTGGGCCGCTTCCTAGATGTAAAGACCTGAAATGACGGACTCTTGTATAGAGAATCCAGCGAGTTGTATCCGCTCATAGATCTCGAACGCGGGAAGAAACCGGTCAGAATTTTATGTATTGCAGCCGAGGAACAGAACTGTAACCGGAATGTGAGGGATGCAAAAATTCTTGACAATCATAACCAGGATCCAGCGGGTCTTTGCTCTATTTACGATGATAAGATGCACGCGGGAGTAGAGAGCGATAGACTGGCCAGTAACCATAGCATACCATCCGACATATGTCAAGACCGCCAGTGGGAAGGAATCCACTATCATAACTGCTTCAGGCCCTATTACTCTCAAGCTCTTCAGTAACATCCCTTAATAAGCTCTACTACTTATCTATAAAGTAAATAGCCTAGCGTTCAAATACTTCCTTCTAGCTAATATAATATACCTTATAGTAAAAGCTTAAATAATAATAACTAATAGACTTATACTAACTTATTAATTCTTCCTTACTTTTATAACTAAATAGTATACTACTTAGAGTTACTAATAAAATACTATTAAACTACTATAATATCTTAGTTAAGATATAATTAAGTTACTAGCAGTAATATTCTACTTTATAATTAAAGCTCTCTCTAAGCTACTTAAGTAATAGTTATTTATAAGCTACTTCCTTATCTTCTTACCTTCTAGCTAACTTACCTATTACTTCCCTTACTTATAGCTACTAGGCTATATTTTAAATATTAATTAAGTCTTAAAAGCTAAAATATTATACTTAGCCTAGCCTCTTAACCTATAGTAAGTTATAGTTAATATCTTCTTTTAAGTTACTTTTTTATAACTATATAGTATCTTCCTATTTTAATTAAGCTTAACTTATAGTAATAAGCTTATTTATAGTACTTTAATTTATATTATTAGCTATATTAGCTATATTAAATAACCTATTACTATTACTATTATCTTAAATAATCTAGTAATATATATATTTTCTTCCTATTTATATCTATAGTTATACTTTAATTAATTATACTTCTTTTACTACTACTATTACTATTACTATACTATACTCTGCCTTTTATTAATAATAGATAGTATTATCTTTTATAGTAATAAAATATTAATATATATTATAGCTATAGCTTTTTAAGATAGTAAGATATTAAATTACCTAACTATTATCCTTAGGGGTTATAGTAAGCTTTAGGTTAGCTAGCTTAAGTATACTATAATAGTTTTTAATATCTTTAAGTACTTAGCCTTTAAACTAATATTACTATTAAAAATATAACTTAATATTATTACTAAATTAAATAGTTATTTAATATAGCTAGTAGATTAATATATAATAGTCTTAATTAAGCTATATAATATCCTTTATTATTACTTAATATTACCTTTTATATCTTAATATTAAAAAGTAAAAAAAAAAAAGTAATTTTATTATTTTTTTCTATTAATTAAAGTCTCCTTTCCTTTATATTATACTAACCTTAAGCTACTACTAGCTAATCTTAAGTATAGGGCTGGGGTTATTTTTAGCTAATTAGTAGCTTAAGCTAAGCTTATTTAATTTAAGTTTAAAATTTAAGTAAAATTAGCTACTTTAGTAGATAATATCAGGCTTATTGCCTCTTAATAGTTCTTAAGCTATTATAGTTTATAAACCCTAGCAATCTGTTATATCTAATTAGATTAGAAAATAAAAAGATTATAGTAGCAGTAATTAAACTAACTAGGTTATACTATAACTAGGATAGGTAATTAGTTTAAGGTTAAGATATTAATAAAAATAGCAGTTATAGTAATAAGAGAATATATTATATTTAGTAAAATAAATTAATAAGGTCCTAGTTTAAAAGGGCATTCCTTATATTATAACTAATAATAATAACTATCTAGAATAACCAGCTTATAAGTTAAAATAAGGAAATATTATAATATATATCTAGGATATTATTTATTTAAGTTTAGTTTATTTCCTTCTTATTTCTATTATTATATAATAAATAAGATTATTCCTTAACTAATATATATATACTTCTAATATAAATAAGAGGTTCCTTATATAAAACTATCTTTATTTATCTATAATACAGTTAAGCCGCCTTATTATTTATCTTAATAATACTGCCTACTAAGGATATATAAAGTATAGTAAACTAAAGTATTTTCTTATTTATTATTAAGGATATAGTAAGGTTCTTTTAATTTTAAATATATTATATTAGCTACTTAAAGACTTAGCAGGGTTCTTTCTATTTTATAATTCCGCTTATTTACCTATTTCTTAAGCCACTATTAAAGATCAAGATCACTAAATATAAGATTAACCTTAAATTCTATCTTTATATAGTAATAGCCTCTTCTATCAGTATTTAAAGTTCCCTAGTATATTCTAAATAGTTTAATTATACTAAAAGGTATCAATTAATCTAAGTTTTATTCCATGCGCTGACATAGTTAATTTACTATGAAACTTCTCAGTATATTATTCAACACACACGACGCCGCCCTAACCCGCACCCTCAACGCATGACTGATATCGATCGGTTTTATAAGTAAGCTTCAGTAGTGAGTATTCCTTGACAATTTCATACTATCTTTTTATTAAGGCAGTAGTTAAATAAGTATACCGAATTACGCTAGTATGTTTAACTTTAGTGTGACGGTTGGGGTTTCCAAACAGGTAAACTAGTCCGTACTAGGTTTATGTTTGCAGAATACGTAGGGCGTATAGACTGAGCGGTTGGTGTCACGTCTCTTAATAGTCAATAGTGCGTGTCAGGCTTATTGAGGTAAAGAAGTCTTGTTGATAGCTAGTGAGCTAAGTTCTATCTAGTGCTAAGTGAATGTGTATATATACTTGGGTGATCACGATGAAATGTCCCTGATCACTGGGTGACTGTCTTAATCACGGAGTGATCGCGAAGTGATCACGATGACCGTTTGGTAGAGGGTGGTGATCACCTTGTGATTGGTCAAATTTTGTGGGGTACACGTGACGTAGCCGCGTAGGTCGTAACACGATCTCTCCCCTCCGTTGGGTCTTGTCCTCAAGACCTGCATATCCCCTAGTCAGCCTAACTCGTTGTCGTGAGTGCCAACTTAGATCCGTAAACATTTCGATCCCGTATGTTCTAATCATGTCCTCAGGTTCTACTCGCCGTCGACTAGCCAGAGCAACCTTGATCAATCTTGAGGGTTACGACGTCATGCCTTGTTCCTACTGTTCTTCGCAGCGTCCTCCACTCCAGTGTCGAATGCGTGAGGGCAATACCGTCTGCGGGGAATGTACTCGTCGCGGTCGTCCTTGCGACGGGAATGGTGTTTCTCTCTCCGAAGGTTTGTTTTTGTGTTTCTTTCTTTTGTATGTTTTCTGCGCTAATTTCTCGTATAGCGGATCGTCTGGTGCAGGCGAAACGGCGTATTGAAGTTGAAGAGGAGGCTACGGAAGAAGAACTCCTTGACCTCCAACGTCAAATGAATGAGCGTCTGTCTCGCCTGATGCGTCTTCGTCGTCAAAAGCGTCAGATCCAGACCAAAGGAACCAAAATGTTAGAACGGGGTCTTCAATCTATGGACGAGCTTGAGGCGGTTGAACAGCAGGAAGCGCAGGCGGTGGTGGATGCGCGTTCTGCTGGTGCTGCTAATATTGTGGACTGGACCGCTATCCTTGGAGCTTCCTGGTCCGATCCGGCTGGTGAAAGTTCTTCAGAAGTCGTTAGGCGTTCGTGAGGTGTTTTGGTGGTTCCCATGTATTTTCGCTTTCTGGGTAGTCTTTCCATTTCACCAAATACTCTCTTTTGCCATCCCTTAGTCGTGTTTTTCTGATGGCTTCTGCTTCGTAGACTTCTAGTCCTTTGATTTCTTTTGGTTCGTTGCCGGTTTTAACGTGAATTGTATCGGTTGCTGATTCAAGTAGTGCGACATGGTAGATCTTATGGAGCCTAACCTTCGTCGGTAGGTCCAGTTCGTAGTTATTTTTTGAGATCTTTCTGATGATCTTGTAGGGTCCGATGTACTTGAAATCGAGCTTGTGGCTTGGTCTTTCCGTGGTGATATTTTTGGTGGATAGGTATACCATATCTCCCTCCTTGAAGGTTGGTCCTTCCAACCTTTTGGAATCATAGTACCGTTGCATCCGTTTTCTGACGAATTCGAGTTCCGTTCGAAGTTCGTTATGCACATTCTTAAGATCTTCGCTCTTAATGATAGCTGTAGGGTTAACGATTTCGGTTTGTCGTGCGTCGTAGTACGCATTTGGAGTGTAACCGAAGTTAGCGTCGGATGGTGTGAGCTTCGTACTTTCGTTATAGGCGGTGTTGTAGGCCAGTTGGGCGCATGGTAGCTTTTCGACCCAATCGTTTTGTTCATAGTTAATATAACACCGTAGGTATTGCTCAATTACCTGGTTCATCCGTTCTATTTGTCCATCTGCCTGAGGTCTGAATGCCGTCGTGAGTCTGTAGTTGACTCCCATGTAGGCCATTAACGTTTGCCAAAACTTGCTTGCAAATGTTGTGCCTCTGTCCGTGAGGATTTCTTTAGGTAATCCTCGTTCTCTTACTACCCTGTCGTAGAAGATGTAGGCCATGACTTATGTTATGTTATGTTATGTTATGTGTATTTTTCGTCCGGGGGGCCGTAGGCCCCGAAAGTCCCCTACTGGAGCACAGGACGTGCTGAGCTAGAGAAAT